>JAGDYQ010000164.1:484644-507144 GCA_021962125.1 Bulinus truncatus
GCTTAAAAGGGTTTAGCCTTAGGCCCTGAACAAAAATAGGCCCTAATCTAACTGTCTCACACTTGTGGTTTGTTCTGTCTTTTTTTGCTCCCATTGTTAGGCCGCCCCCCCCTTTTTTTCGATATTTAAGCCTTAGGCCCAAAGTTACCTTAGTCCGTACTATGTTTTATAAAATGTAAATTTAGAACACACTCAAATATTATTTTGTTATTTATAAACATACTATTGTAAAGAACAATAGATTTATATTTCATTGAGGGGAAAACATTAATTCATACATACATACGCAATACGTACATACATATATATATACATACATACACATATACTTACATACATATTTACATACTTAAATACTTACATGCATACTTACATGTATACATACACACTTACATATGTACATACAAATAGGAGGGAGATATATAAAAAAGGAAACTCTGGAAACAGATTTATATGACAATACCTTAAAGTTACAGAGTGAACACAATGTATACAAACTGAGAGAATTTATTTAACGTGTAGAGCGTGCTTGATACACTGAAATAGTTTGAGTAGAACAATTGCTACAAAGTTTAATCAAAGGGAAACATATACAAAGTTTAAACAGAGGGAAACATGTACAAAGTTTAAACAGAGGGAAACATACACAAATTTTAAACAGAGGGAAACATATACAAATTTTAAACAGAGGGAAACATATACAAATTTTAAACAGGGGGAAACATATTCACATTTTAAACAGAGGGAAAGGTATACAAATTTTAAACATTGTCAACAAGGCAGAAATTTGACACGTGCACATAATTACACACCATCATCTGATAACTTGGGAGAAAAAAAAATATTGGAATTCCTTGATTACTGAAAGTTGCCCTGACTTGACAGTAAGTGGGAAACAACAAATAAAACTTTTATTCGGATTCATTGAGTGTGTTTTCGAATTTCCAGCACCGTCACTGAGTGGTGGCCCCTGTTTTTAAACACTAAAATAAAATCATTAGCATACTAGCCTAAATTTATGATAATAAATTATTTCATTTTGAAATGATTACACAAACTAACAAGATTTAAAAAAAATATAAACGACTGCACATATTCATTTTCTCATCAGTGTGAAGACATGATTAGCAGAAAGACTTATTATATGTTATGAAATTCTTTTTTTTTCTGTAACACAATTATTTTCGTATGCCACTAGTTAAAAAAAAATATACACAGAAAAAAAAAAACTATAAAATTGATTAGATTCAGAATTTATAAGTACGTGTATTCTCTCTGGACATTACAAAAAAAATATAAATTTTCAATGATTTTATTTTTCGGTCCTGTCCAGAAACAATTTCAATTAATGTCATAAAAAGAAAAAGACTCCAACCGTAACATCCCGTTCTTGACAGGGCAATAAGTAGGTCATGTGGACCCCAGAACATTCGGTCTCAGAATCAGAGCAATAAGTAGGCCGTATGGACCACAGTACAGAACATTCGGTCTCAGAACCTGGGAAATAAGTCGGCCGTGTGGACCACAGCATAGAACATTTGGTCTCAGAACCAGGGCAATAAGTAGGCCGTATGGACCACAGCATAGAACATTCGGTCTCAGAACCTGGGATATAACTAGGCCATGTGGGCCACAGCACAGAACATTCGATCTCAGAACCAGGGCAATAAGTAGGCCCAATGTGCCACAGCACAGAACATTCGGTCTCAGAACCAGGGCAATAAGTAGGCCCTACGGACCACAGCACAGAACATTCGATCTGAGAACCAGGGAAATAAGTAGGCCCTATGGACCACAGTATAGAAAATTCGGTTTCAGAACCATTAAAAAAAAGCTTAAAGAAAGTTAAAAACATTGTATCTAATCTTGAGAATCTCTGGTACAGGCCCGCGGTTCTCAGTCGGTGGTACGCGTACCCTAAGGGGTACTGGAAAGGTTATCCAGAGTTTACGAAGCGACATAAGATTTTCATTTAAAGCAACCAAGAGTTTGAAGAAGGTTGTCAGTTTTGTGGCTATTTGCGGTACGTTTTGACTCTATAAAAAAACCCGGAATTCGGTTCCCAGCGACCTCAGGTGTGACAACCCTGAAATAGACAACAGAATGAAGGGTTTTGTGACATAATGGTGTAAAATTGTTGTGTGAAGTAATGGGGAAGCAATGGTGTGAAGTAGTGGTGTGAAGTAATTGGGAAGCAATGGTGTGAAGTGGTGGTGTGAAGTAATTGGGAAGCAATGGTGTGAATTGGTGGTGTGAAGTAATTGGGAAACAATGGTGTGAAGTGGTGGTGTGAAGTAATTGGGAAGCAATGGTGTGAAGTGGCGGTGTGAAGTAATTGGGAAGCAATGGTGTGAAGTGGTGGTGTGAAGTAATTGGGAAGCAATGGTGTGAAGTGGTGGTGTGAAGTAATTGGGAAGCAAAGGTGTGAAGTGGCGGTGTGAAGTAATTGGGAAGCAATGGTGTGAAGTGGTGGTGTGAAGTAATTGGGAAGCAATGGTGTAAAGTGGTGGTGTGAAGTAATTGGGAAGCAATGGTGTGAAGTGGTGGTGTGAAGTAATAAAAGCTAACTCTTTTGACTGTAAATATTCGTTAGGGGAATGACATTTGAAATACAATGTAATGATACAGTATCCATCTGTCTATATTGTCTGTCCAAACTGTCTGTTTATTCTGTCTGTCTATACTTACATTCAACACTGTCTGTTTATATTATCTCTCTATACTGTCTGTCTATACTGTCTGTCTGTACTGGCTGTCTATGTCGGTCAGGACAGGTCTACTCTGATCTTTTCTCTTATCTTTGAACATTTCTCTGATCTTTTCCGTCTACCTGTCCCATTACTTGCTTCACAAAGCATGAAGCAATATGCGACATCTTCCAATACAATCCAATATTCTAATACATGTACATCCAAGATGTGGAAGCGCCCAGCCATATGTAACAAGCAACCATTCACCCCGGTTTCCCCACGATGTAACAGGTATTGTTTTGTGCGTTATTGCCGATAGTGTTTATGTTCAATATCTGATATCAAAGATCATTTTGATTGGAAACGACACCTTCCAATAGACAGCCGCATTAAATCAAGAAAACTTTTTATTTGCTTCAAGAGTTCCCTCCCATACGGACCATCACTTGACAACACACATTCCAATAACATTTAGAAAGATTTGTCAGTTGTTGACATTGTTTTATAGCATTCAGATCATGTATCTGTCAAAGGGAAATCTGAACACATTTTGTATTCATTCATCCATCTTTATAAATTATGTATAGAGAGATAAAAATAAAAAAGAGGGGCAAGATAATAAAAAAAAAAATAGAGTATATCAATGATGACCACCAGCCTCCATTACATTGTTTATAGAGGCACACCATGCTCGATTACATTGTTTATAGAGGCACACCATGCTCGATTACATTGTTTATAGAGGCACACCATGCTCGATTACATTGTTTATAGAGACACACCATGCTCGATTGCATTGTTTATAGAGACACACCATGCTCGATTCGCGAATAGTAAAAAAAAATATTTTGAAAATAAAAAAACAAAAAACTAACAACGTATCTGTTGATAACACTGTTATATACTGCTATACACTGCAATATACTGCTATACACTGCAATATACTGCTATACACTGCAATATACTGCTATACACTGCAATATACTCTGTACACTGTAATATACTGCTATACACTGCAATATACCGCTATACACTGCAATATATTGCTATACACTGCAATATACTGCTATACACTGCAATAGACTGCTATGCACTGCAATATACTGCTATACACTACAATATACTGCTATACACTGCAATATACCGCTTTACACTGTTATACATTGCTCTACACGACTATATACTGCAATATACAGCTTTACACTGCTATATACTGCTTTACACTGTTATATAATGCTTTACACGGCTACATACTGAATTACACGGCTATATACTGCAATATACTGCTTTACACTGCTATATACTGCTTTACACTGTTATATAACGCTTTACACGGCTACATACTGAATTACAGACTGCTATAGACTGCTATAGACTGCTTTAGATTGCTATATACTGCTATATAATGCTTTGCACGGTTATATACTTCTTTACACGGCTATATACAGCTATATACTGCTTTACACTGTTATGAAATACTTTACACTGCTATATACTGCTTTACACTTCTATATACTGCTAACACTTGTATACACTGAAATATAATGTAATACACTTCTGAATTCTGCAATACACTGCTGTACACAGCTATATATTGCTATAAACTGCTGCATTGTTTTGTACGTCATGAAACGGTATTTTAACCAACCTCCGTAAGATACATTTAAAACATTCTTGGTTTTCAACAATTGATGATCTCATGGTGATGGGTCAGAAGATCGAGTCTCTAACTCGGCTATCGGTAAAGTGAAGTCATAGTCATTATATAGTTCTTTTGAATTCGAATGTTTAGTCGCCAAACAAAGCTAATGTTGAACATGTTGAACTAAAAATTTACTTTGAAATAGTTGCAGCTAATGCAGGAACACTCCGATAGTCTACCACTGGTAACACATATCCAAGTTGCCAGCTCTGATGCGACACACCCACTCACTGAATTACATGTAGTATTTTAAGGGGAAAAAGCTTGAAAACAAATATGTTGCCACTTTAGGCGATTCTTTATTCATCTCTAATTTTTTTTGTACCATAATCTGAATGATTACAGATGACGAAGCGGCTGCACCACAAAACATTATATTCTGATTGTCTCTTTATAAAAACAACAATAGTGTTTAATAAGCCGCTGTTGCACACACCTAATCTAAAGTAATTTTTTTTAGTTAAAAGCAAAAGAAGTTTGCGACTTGGTCATTGCAAATTTTATTTAAAATTTAAATTGGAAATATTTAGAAAATAATATTTATCTCAACAATTTTAAAAAAACAAAACATTATCAATTTCTATAATGTCAATTAATTTTGTTTTACAAATACTAAAATTTTATCAAGAAAAAATACACGTTTTATTTTTTTATATCCCTTGATTATTGAAAAATTGAAAATTGGTTTTAAAAAACAGCCAAATTCTCCGAAATCGCTTAAATTTGTTCTAAGTGGAAGTAATTTGAGAATGAAAAATTGTGATAAAAAAATGTATACTTTTAAAATTTATATCCCAATTCGAACGCAACCTGTGCAGTTCTAAGCAATTGTATCCTTTTACATACATACATACATACAGAAGTGTACATGTATGTATGTACGTATGTATATACGCACACACGCACATAATATACAGACTGATAATTTTTTTTGTCACATGGTGTTATATTTTCATGTAAATTTTACTCACATGTTACTTAAGTAGGTCATGCATTGCTAGTTATTCCTATATTGACCATAAAATGACCCACACAAATCTATTTCAGGCACACCTGTACATTGTCTATGAGACCAAAGTGACCTACAAACCCAGAATGTCTCGAGGACCGACCATGGCCAAATTGTGTCGCTTCGTCAAACTGAACGACCGTTTCAACGCTCAAGTCTTCACATTTTTATTACCTGGTCGAATTTTGAGGGAATTTACGCCAGACATTTACTCAAAAGTATGAAAGACAAACATTTATGCAGATGCATGATAATCTAGTCTTAAAATATATATACATGCATGAGAATATAACCTAAAGGTCTAAACATTTACATCATAGGTCCAATACATATTAGCCTA
This sequence comes from Bulinus truncatus, assembly GCA_021962125.1. Classification (NCBI taxonomy): domain Eukaryota; kingdom Metazoa; phylum Mollusca; class Gastropoda; family Planorbidae; genus Bulinus; species Bulinus truncatus. The sequence continues at coordinate 490,386 of JAGDYQ010000164.1, forward strand.
AAAATATCCTAGATGCACGACAATTTAGCCGTAATATTTATATAAACTAGCTGTACCCTGTATAAAGAGAGAGAGAGAGAGAGAGAGAGAGAGAGAGAGAGAGAGAGATATGAATATATAGAGGTCTTCACAGCACATGCAAGCAACCCAGTAATATACCATGCCCGAACAAACCCTATGTTAGGTTAAAATCATTTTAATATCCTATTCTTGAATGAAGAAATTATTTGTCCGCCATTTTTTGTAAACCAGACAAAAAAAAGTATGAGCTTACCTTAAACAATGATTGTTTCTGGCAAAGGTCAAAGGTTACTAGAAAGACAGCAATGCACGAGTTGAAGCATTAATTGAAAGGTGAAGGCCATTGTAAAGACGATGATTCAGATAAAGTGGGTGTCCTGATCAATGTCGTCTGCTGGATAAGACCACGTGATACTTATGAATAGGACAATACCTTTCGAATGGTTAAACCGTTGAGAATAAATTCCACATGTAACAAAAAGTACATTTACGAAGTATATAGCACTTTCAACTGATGTTTAACGTATGTCACAGTATCATCGCGTTTTACTAATCTAGATTAGTCGTTTCTCGTTTCTAAAAATCCCCTTTTTAAAATCAGTATCAATAAAACGGAGTCCTGCAGGCCTACTCGGTGCTATTACCGAAGTAAGTGGTGGTTGGGTGTTTGTGTGTGTGGTGTTATTCACATTCATTCATTATAATTCAGGGATGGCCACTTTATGAGGTCGACGGGCGCCACAATCCGGTTTTAAAAAAAATAGTAAATAAATACTTCAAAGAGCAGCGACATGAACAGTTAATCGATTTAATGTAAACAAAAAAAATGTAATCGAATAATAGACAAATAATCGGATACTCGGGAGCCGCACAATATTCAACGGAAGACCCGCATGCGGTGCCAAGATGTGCATTTGGCCACCATTGTGACAATGGTCTAATAACACTTTAATACATCATCTTAAACAGTGTTTCCTCTTAGGAAGGTACGCACCACAAGGGGTACGCGAAAAGTTTGACCGGGGTACGTGCACCACAAGGGGTAAGCGAAAAGTTTGGTCGGGGTACGCGCATCACCGGGGCTAAGAGCATCGGGTAAACATGTTCGGCTAAAGCGAAAACAATGAAATGACAGGAAACAATGAAATGACAGGAAACAATGAAATGACAGGAAAGAATGAAATGACAGGAAACAATGAAATGACAGGAAACAATGAAATGACAGGAAAAAATGTCCGTAAAAGCAATAGGCAATTTTGTTTTTCAAGTGGTACACAGACTTACGAAAGTTTGGTAAACTCTGATCTAGAAAATGAGACAGTTAACTTACCGTAGTTTGAGATTCATTGACGTAAAACTCTACAGAAGGTGAATGCATTTGTAGACAAAAATAAAAACCTCCACAAAAGTCTTACTTCAGGAGTTATAACATCTACAAGAGTCTGCTATATGAAATACAATTGACCTAAAATAAAGCATGTGAAGTAACTGAGTTCATACGGTTCAAAAGGTCATTCTGCGACCCGGCCTGTACCGGAAAAACTTTCCCCGTGGTTTACATTGTCCGCCAGTAACTTATTATTATTTTGTCCTTTTATTGGGGCAATTTCTGAGACGGTACAATAACTGTTTCTAGTACACAAGTCTGGCTGAAGGGTTGATGGAGTCTCTGGTGAGCAGTCGTCCTTTATCGATATTGTTCGTGAAATAAATTGGGTGACCGAAATAAGACATATCATATATGTTTGAATAGATTAAATATCCGATTTCTGAAACCCGTACTAGCGGTTTAGGACAGTGTAGTGTAGTACGCACAGAGTTTAATGCGAATATTGCTTCGTACAAACATTGCCTTAATCAGTGTCTCTCAAACTTTCACACTTCATGACTCGTGATGACAAGATTTGGTTTCGCGACCCACAATAAAAGCTGTTCTGTTTTCGCTACTCACATACAAAGAACAACTATGACAAAAGAATGAGAAGAAAATCTTCTTTAACTTTTTACATAAATTTACCTTTTTTTGTAATAAAGATTAAGAAACTTTTACTTTGCTAATTTTAATTTTGTCACAACACCAGTGCAGTAGCGAGCTTTAACTCGCTCCCGGGGCACAATACCTTTTTAATACCTTTTTAGCGCCCCCCCCCCCACATTTTGAAAACCATGTACTATTATATGTAAAATATACCATTTGGCGCCCCTAAGTAAGTAGCGCCCGGGGCATGATGGCCCCCATACCCCCCCTTTGCTACGCATCTGTGCAACCCTCCTGGGTGGACGGATGGCCGAGTGGTGTGGAGCGCCTGAAGTCAAAGTGGCTGGGCGATGAGGTAACTATTTTTCACTCCTGAGATTCGTCCAAGATACTCACTGGGACGCGACCCACACTTTAAGAAACACTGGTTTAGAAGATATCGTAAAGCACAACCACAGATTTAATAATAAAACATATAATGCAAAATACGACATTTGGAACACTTATAACAAAGTAACATCTATTGAAGACGTTATGTTGCGAAATACGACATTTGGAACACTTAAAACAAAGTAAGATCTATTGCAGACGTTATGTTGTGAAATACGACATTTGGAACACTTATAACAACATTAGATATATTGAAGACGTTATGTTGCAAAATACGATTTATTTTGGATCAAGATGATGGGCACATTTTTTTTAATCGCTAGCCACAATGGGTTCTAAAATTTCATAAAAAGGACCTGACCAAGAAGACCTAAAGGGTTTTTATTGTGAAGTAATATACATAAAATGCAAATTTCATTAAACAGTGTAACATGTCGTAGCTGTTAGTTTAGAATATGTTTTAAAAAAAAACTGCAATGAGAGAAAGAATTAGAACGGTTAAGATTGCAGTATAGTAATGCTGTATTTCATTTTCTTAACCATTTTTTTGTTTATAAATGTGAACTTTTTATTCTGTTTATTTAATCTATCAGGACTTTGTATACGGCTATCAGCGGTGGAACGTCAGCTTCGTCCGTACTGATAGACACATCGGGGCATTTCTCAGATTGCAGACTCCGTCCCAGGGATTGAGATGTCGCATGGATTTTTCTTTCACTGTCATAAACAGGTTTGTTTAATCATGGACTATATTTCTTAGTGCAAAGTGTGCACCACATGATGTTTGTTTCAACAAAGATGGTGTTTATCAGATTTGGTGTGCATGAAAATGATGTTTGGTGCGAAATTGACCGTATTTGTCAGTGTTGGTGTGCCCGACATGATGTTTGCTGATACATCAGTACACTGGTATAAGTGCGGACACCAGCGAGGGGCCGGTCTCAAGCGAATTGAGCCTACTACCTTCAATCGGACCCCATGCCGCTCAAGCGTAATCTACTCTCAGCTTATCGGGTATTCACTATTTTTTTTGCATTATATATGTGTGTGTGTGTGCGTAAGCGTGTGTATAGGCAGTTTGAATGCAACTGAATTCTTTTAAGGCGCGCCCCGCACAATCAAAAGCCGACCCTGACTGAAGGTTTATTTGAATCCACGTGACATGTTTATTCAAAAATAAATAACGAGTTTCTATATGAACACATTTGTCACTTTTATACTAAACAAATCTCTTTTTTTTTTGTTATTAAATCACACAGCATAATAAGCCTTTGGTGGCTGTACTTTTACTGGAGTTTACTTTTCTAGAAATACCACAAAACTTAAGTCTCAAAACGCTATTGTAATGCAGTGATGTAACTAGGTTGGGGTTTAGGAGATCCCCTCCCCGACGGTGGGGGTGGGGGGGTGGGACGACAGTTTCACCACTCTAGTATTCATCGGCACGGTCATAGGACCAGGGCGGTATTCTTCGCTTGCTGTGCCACAAATGCTATGATGTTATAAATTATATTAATTTATACCCTAGGAAATTGGAATTTAAAATGCTCATGTATGTTTGTGTATACATGTACAAAAAAATGTGGAAGCATAAATAAGAAAAATCTGGCTCTTTTTTTCTGATCGATCTGCTCCACGCCTTTCCCCCCACCCCCGGGCAGTTGCTATTCAGTTCATATTGATAACCTTTAGCTCTTTTGAACAGTGCTGTCTACCTGATTATTGAAACATGTTGATTCAGTTTGTTTAACAGATCAATGCATTCAAATAATTTGAAATCAAAGCAGAGTACATTGTTGTTGATTTATTTTTAAAAAAAATCTGTTTGTTATCTTTTTATTTTTTTCAATGGATGGAATATTTTTTCCTTTAAATGTATTGTTATTATTTTTTCTTTAGTTTATTGTCATTTATTACTTTCAAAATGTTATAGCTATATAATTATTTTACTTAATCATTTTTTTTTTAAACCCAGGGATCATTTCACTAAAAATGTCAGCTTCATCGAAAAAAGTTGCGAATTTTCTCCCGAGGCCAATGTGTTCGGCCGAAAGACCTTCACGGAAATCGACGATCTCATCAAACGGAACTTTCTGCAAGAGTCGGGAGATCTTTTGGTGGAGGTGGAGATGAGAAACATCCACAGCATATACGAGTGCTTTCTGAGATTACCCAAAGAAGGAAGTACGAACAGCAGTAGCTCGAAAAATGAGTACGGGGACCGGATGGAGTCGACGTATTTCATGTTCGGGCTTTCCGATTGGAGCATTTCATTGTTCCCGGATAACAGTGTCGCCGAGGCGGACGGAAGTGTGGAGGTTCAGTTACAGCGACACACCAGCTTCGATCATCTATGTTACGTGCGTTATAGGATCATCTTAGGGGACGAAGGGACTTTCGACTCGGGCGATCTGGAGCAAGTGCTGGACGCTTCTGGCCTAGGTGAGCCGTTCACCATCGGCGCCTCGGTCCACCGGCTGTCCAGGGGCAGGTCCACCCTGCGGGTGAAGGTGGAGATGATATCGGTGGTGTCCGTGAGCGAGGTGTACCTCAACGTTCTGAACAGGGGCGCCAAGCAGCACGGCGCCCACTGCTACGACAGGGACAAGCAGGCGTGGATGATGGAGGCGGACACCACGGGGAAGTACCTGACCATGAGGCTCTTCTACACCGACATCTCGCACGTCCCGAGGAAGTTCTCGCGGTACGTGGGCTGGAATATACGCATGGTGTCCAAGGTGACGAACGCGCGTCCACGGCGAACTCTGGACGGGCCGTACAGCAAGTACTACGTACAACAGGAAGTAGATGATGGGTGTGTCATCAAAACTGACATATCATTGGATGAGGTAAGTTGGACTTTTTGTCTTACTAACAACAGCAAACAACAACACCAGCAAAACAACCGCTTGGGTATAAAACTTAAAATTAATCAATACCTAGATATATAGGCATGAAGAATTCCCTAAATACTGACGCTGTATAGGTGATTCACAATGAAGAAATTTCTATACCAAAAACAGAACAAGTATGTATTAGAAATCATGGTGTGCCATATGTAAATCTATTAGAAAGTTAAAGAGATTTGATTGCTGGGAACAAATCTGCAGTCCTCGTAAGCGTGATGTTCATTTTTAGAATGATTGTGTATGATTGCTCGGGGTCACTGTGCTATTTTGAATCTTGTCACAATAGATTTAAGAAAAAAAGACGTTAAATGAAATGTCCTTCTATACTTTAGGAAAGGAAATGTAAACCTACAATTGAAATAAAAGACAATAGGTCAACATAGACAAACAAATAGTTGGAATCTTGTAAGCTACACTATGTTTATAATACAATATACATTCTTCCTCCTTCCCCCTCCCCCCACCCACCCACCCACCCACAGACACTTGATTGTATATCATCCCACTATTGACAATTTTTTTTTAAATGATGCTCAAATTTAAACCGAAAATAAATTTAACGGCTGAACAATCACCACTGACGTCATAACACATTCCTCTCTCTCTCTCTCTCTCGACGATTACTGGCCCACATGGAGGATCTGAACTCGTGACTTTCACCACCCCCTCCCTCACACACACACACACACACACACCGTTAGCCATTGAAATAAGAGATCCTTGTAAAAGGAAGATAAATAATTATCTTCCAGACCTATATTTAGGACCGTGACTACCATCTATGGAGATCCCTTTCCACGTCCCCACCAAGCTCCATCCACCCCACCCCCCCCCTCTCCCTCCCCCCCCCCCCAGGCTATAATGGCCGTGGATGTACCAACCTCATCACGTGATGTCAACTATTGACTGCTAATGGGGAAATGAGGGCTGGTTCTCCTTTCTACAATGCAACCGACTCGGGCTATTTAACCTACACATTTTCTGAGATGATTTGATTCGATTCAACTATAGTCCCGGTTGTATTTTGCCTACACATTTTCTGAGATGATTTGATTCGATACAACTATATTCCCGGTTGTATTTAACCTACACATTTTCTGAGATGATTTGATTCGATTCAACTATAGTCCCGGTTGTATTTAACCTACACATTTTCTGAGATGATTTGATTCGATTCAACTATAGTCCCGGTTGTATTTTGCCTACACATTTTCTGAGATGATTTGATTCGATACAACTATATTCCCGGTTGTATTTAACCTACACATTTTCTGAGATGATTTGATTCGATTCAACTATAGTCCCGGTTGTATTTTGCCTACACATTTTCTGAGATGATTTGATTCGATTCAACTATGTTCCCGGTTGTATTTAACCTACACATTTTCTGAGATGATTTGGTTCGATTCAACTATAGTCCCGGTTGTATTTTGCCTACACATTTTCTGAGATGATTTGATTCGATTCAACTATGTTCCCGGTTGTATTTAACCTACACATTTTCTGAGATATCTATGCATACCCCCCCCTCCCAATTTTCATTGACTCTTAACAGCAGGCAAGTCTGAACAGTGAACATACTGTACTGCGCATGTCATACACACACATACATCCACTGCACGCAGATAAAACTATAAAAAAAATGTCGCGGTTCTAGCTACTGGAGACATTAAGTATTTAAGAGGTTTGAATCAAGGGCGAGAGAGAGAGAGAGAGAGAGAGAGAGAGAGAGAGAGAGAGAGAGAGAGAGAGAGAGAGAGAGAAAGTAGTGGACCGAGACATTGTATTGTGAGGTAAATCAATCGAGTTATTTTAATTCAGGACTAATATTTTATTTTAGCAGCCAAAACAGGAAAGAAAAAACGGTTTCGGAATGTAAACAAAGTATTTGATTGGTCAAAAGGCTCCATCGCCGTCCAATTAGTTCTGACTTCAAGGGATGGATATTAGGGCAACCAACCTAGGCCTCGTGATATAAGCTGTTTTATAGCCTAAAGATACTCTAGGCCCTCAATTGATACTCGACATATGCCCCTCGTATTTAACCATAATGCTAAGGCTGCCTCTGATCACGAAACTGTTGAACTCCCCTCTTTGCCCACTAAATAGGACCTTCGTCCACCTCTACCCTACAATATCTCCACCTCTACCCAACAATATCCCCCTGTACCCAACTATATCCACCTCTACCCAACAATATCTCCCCCTGTACCCAACTATATCCACCTCTACCCAACAATATCTCCCCCTGTACCCAACTATATCCACCTCTACCCAACAATATCTCCCCCTGTACCCAACTATATCCACCTCTACCCAACAATATCTCCCCCTGTACCCAACTATATCCACCTCTACCCAACAATATTTCCTCCTGTACCCAACTATATCCACCTCTACCCAACAATATCTCCACCTCTACCCAACTATCCCAACCTATACCCAACAATATCTCCACCTCCACCTCTACCCAACTATCTATAACTCTACCCGACAATATTTTCACCTCTAACCAACAATATCTCCACCTCTACCCAACTATCTCCAACTCTACCCAACAATATCTCCATATTACCCAAAAATATCTCCACCTCTACCCAACTATCTCCAACTCTACCCAACAATATCTCCACCTCTAACCACCAATATCTCCACCTTACTCAAACGACAGCTCTTCCGATACGCACACGCTTCATATCTACCTACCAATAGCTTCACATCTACCCCACTAATAGCTCCACCTCCATTAACCAATGCCCCCCTCCCCCCCACCCAACAACTGCTCCACCTCGACACATCCCTAAAAAAAATGGCCAGAAATGAAAAAAAAACTAATCAATTAAAACAACAACAACTACAGCAACCCAAGACATTACAAATAAGCTAGGTGTAATTGTTTTTATTAAACTAACAGTGAAAACTTTGAAATTGATTGAGCAAAACTTTCATTTTTCTTTTTCTTTTCCACTGTGCTAAACGGCCGATAGAACAAAAACTGTAAAACAATAAAACAGAGTCTTTTCATGTGATGCTCAAAAGCTTGTTCCATTCTTACCCCCTTTCGCTATTAATCAAATAAAACTCTGAGGGTGGTAGTTGGTGGTGGTGGTAGGGGGGGGGGGAAGTGGTGGTGGTGGACTCCCTTTCGTCTCTGAAATCCAATAAAAGAACGATAACCGGCAATACAAATGTTGGTCAAGGGCAAACAATCTATTGAACTCAGCTTTTATCTTTACCACCTTCAGTTGAGGTCGTAGCTTCACCTCCGAAAAAAATAAAAATAAAATTGTCTTTTCCTTTCAGTGCTTTTTTTCTACTTCAATAGAGCTGTTTTTTTCTTTACCTCCTTCCTCGCGCCGGATAAATAGGAACGCTTAGCTCACTAAAAACCATTTTTTACCACCAACATTTTGGTAATGGCCAAAATAACAGGCACTTGGACAATGCAAAAAAAAAAAGAAAATGAAATAGAAAAATATTCTAAACATCCCCTAAAGATACTTTACCCCCCCCTCCCCACCATAGCCCCCTTCAGCAAAGATGGCTTGGGCTTGAAGCCAACCCTAGCCAAATACTCCTTTTACGGAATTTTTGTTTTTGTTCCCTGTTTTATTAACCACTGTTCCATGATTTTTGCCATGTTCCTTGTTTTATTACCACTGTTCTGTTAATATTTATCCATGTTCCTTGTTTTATTAACACTGTTCTGTTAATATTTATCCGTGTTCCTTGTTTTATTAACACTGTTCTGTTAATATTTAGCCATGTTCCTTGTTTTATTACCACTGTCATGTTAATATTTATCCATGTTCCTTGTTTTATTACCACTGTCATGTTAATATTTATCCATGTTCCTTGTTTTATTACCACTGTTCTGTTAATATTTATCCATGTTCCTTGGTATTCCTTTTTTTTAAGCCACAATTTTTTCTCTTCTTTTATTATTTGTTTGATTGCCTTTGTTGATGAATATTTTTGTTCGCTTTTATTTCCGTCTCACTTTTTTATTGCTCAATCAATATTGTTTATTGAATCCAACTGTAGTTTCAGCGGTTGTCTTGTTCAACTTTCGCGTACAGTGTTACGAGCTATTAATATTACGTGCATGGTTTCCCATATGCTAAAGCTGTTCCCCCAGACCAGTGCGTTTTGCGGACACCACAATAGTTGATCTGTCTTCTTTTTTTTTCGGGGGCGCAACCACTATGTTGAAGTTGGTAGGGTCCAAAATATTAGGGGAAGATGAAAATTGGTATGTCTGCCCCCAAATTTTGGTAGGGTCGAAAACCAGTGGCTTGATTTTTGGTAGGGTCCGGACCCGCACGACCCTACATCGGTTGCGCCCATGCCCGGGTTTGTTCCTCGGTGAGAACTAATGGTATTTTCCCTGGTCCTGGTTAAAGCTGGTTGTACGTCTCGCGAGACAACCCAGCTATAAATGGGTACTTGGCTTAAGTTAGGGAAGTAAATACGGGTTGGCTTTGTGCTAACCACACAACTCCTGCATATGCCGTGGTTACGGAAACAGATGAATTCTACAATTCACCTGCTCGACTATCGACTTGAAGGTACCTGGTTCGATCCTCGGTGAGGACCATGGAAATTTGTCAGGTCCTGGCTCAAGTTCCCAATATATCTCCCGTGGTGCCTCCGTGGCCACTGCAAAATCGGCCACGGTGGGGATGAAAGAAGGGCACCATAAAAACCGTCCCATTAGTGGTTTATAGGATATAAGAGAGTTCATCTCATCCTTACAGGCACTTCACACACACACACACACACACACTTATATTTCACTTTTCCAATCTAACCATCTCTCACATTTCACTTACATCACCATTCCCCAGCATTCAACCCCAAAGATTTATATATCAAGCCTGAGACGCAAGATTTGTATCATAGAACCAGCCAACCTTTAATTACCGTAATTACAATTTAGTTTGGTCATTTCACTGATGATTGTTGTTGAAGAGTTTCAATTATCAGGATGTGTATTATTTTTAACCTTTTGACGTCATTAACAAATCCCAGCGCGTGCATTTTTTTCTTGTATTAACTAAGTCTGCTTTGGATATTTTATTTTTAAACGCTCGTTTGAAAAATTTTATTGATTATTCACCAGGTCAGTTTTTATGTTTTCCCCCTATTTTATTTCCCCTTAGCTGTAGGTTTTTTGTTTTTTAAGATGCGGTGAAAAATATTGCATTTCAGCAGACTGAATTTAAACTGCATTAAAAATGTATTGCAGTATTCCGATACTAATAATAATAGATATATTCAAAAATATAAGACCATAATAATTATAAGTAAATGTAGATATTATACAAAAATCAGTCAAAATCAATTGCAGTCGAGCATAATGAAATAAAAACGCATTTTTAGAGAGTATGTGGATCGAGGTTTCAGTACAGTGTTGGATAACAATCGGTTTAAGACTGCTCTGTTCTAAAAAGAAGGAATGATTGTTTATTACCAGCTGGTTTTTTTTTCACTTTTGAAAACAAACTGTTGCTTTTGGGTTTTTGTTTAATCATTCTTCTCAACAATGTTTCAAACTATTAAATGACAGATTGAAAACCATTTTCATAATAACTACACACTTATAATCATCATGTTTGAATCTCTATTTTTATATAATGTGCTCTAGTATCATAGATTATTATTTATATTTCCTAAAAAATGCGTTTTTTTTTTTTTACGCCGCCATTGCCAGCATGGTAGGGTGTAGTGTGCCTACCACACCAGCACTGTTGGTGGCGCTGATGCATGTCTGCCATCCCTACAGAGCAGCGCGGTGAGTGTGCCCGCTATCATCTGCCGGAATGGCAGAAAGATGGGTTTTTATTCCTTGCCCAAACTGGCCAGACCAGCAGGGTGTGTGTACTGCGGATCTGCCAGAATGGCAAGGCGATGGGTTTTTCCTTCCACTCGGACAGAGGGGAGGGTGTAGTGTGCCTGTACCCTCAGCCAGAAATGGCAGGCTGCGCAAGGTGTGCTTGAGTGGGACGGAGTGGAAGGGTGTTGTGTGCCGACTACATCCGTCACCACCGCCAGCTGTGAATACTGCGGGCTCGGTTAGTCCTCATTGACCACAGTACCACCACCCTCGCAAAACATGTTTTTTTTTCCTGACTATGATCCATCCCCAGTGGATCATGGTATGTCTATCAGACCAGGATGGAGAGTTCATACAAATATGCCAAAATATTTATATGATTCTGGAACAATTTAAAATAAGGTTTAGATTTGAATATTGTGATATCCGATTTATCGCGGGCCAAAATACAGACATTCGTAATAGGTCACGTATAGAATGTAGTGATACAACAACTTTTGTCAACTTTCAACTACGTAGGTGGTGACTACCAGAGCCGTAGCTAGCTATTTTGGCGCCATGTGCTAGCTATAGTTTTTGGCGCCATCCTCCCAGTCTGAAGAGTGCTAAAGTATTTAATATCGCTATGCCCCCCCCCACCGTTCCTAGTTCGGCGTCCTTTGCGACCGAAAAACGTGCAGTACCCTTCCTACACTACGGATGGCGACCAGTGGCTGCAGGTTTTACATTCCATGATGCCCTTGTACGGGCATCCAAACTTAATTACAATGGTGACGGAGGAATTATTGTGCTCCTTTTTTTATATAGTCCCGTCGTAATTGACCCATAGAATAATAACGTAGAGGTGGGCTAAGGGCGCAGATGGAAAATAAGGGGCCCCCCTTTAAAAATATAAATGGGACGGATGGCCGAGTGGTGTTTTATAACTCCAATTGAACTTTGACGGTTGAATTCTGTTGCTGCTTTTTTACTCGACTGCCGACCTGAGAGTTCTGGGTTCAACCCTCGGTGAGAACCATAAGAATTTTTTCCAGGTCAAAATTTGTATCAAAGTCGTCCAACAAGTCCATCCAGCTTTAAATGGGTACCTGACTTTTAATTCGGGTAAGTAAAGGCGGCTGGGCGTTGTGCTAACCCCACATTCCCTTCATATGCCGAGGTTATAGAAACAGATGAATTCTAAACTTCATATACCACGATGTCCCTATAAACGCAAAAAATAAATATAGAAGTGTAAATAAAGTTGGAACTTTAATGGGTTCGTCCGAAGTTGGGGTGTGGGGATGGGGTGGGGGGGGGGCAAGCTACTGTAATACCAGGTGGGGTATAGGAGACAAATGTCGTTTGGGCCTGAGCCACGCCTCCAGGGTGTTACGTCAGACCAGCATCGATACCTGCGGCAGGTTAAGAAGTTTGGACCACCACCAACTAGAAACATAAAAAACAGTGAGAGTGCAAACAGAAAAAAAAATGTTTGTTTTATAAAGCATGTTTAATTAACTTGGGCATCGGGTCAGAACGATCAAATGAAGTCAGTCATGCATGGAGCATACAGCAAGCAACAAATTGTTAGAACTAATTAAAACAATGACTTGATGTACAATGGGATGGGAATTGATGGAACCGGTATCGATCGGTGGTAAACAGGACAATTGCAGGCACGAATATCATTTGTAATGAGAGTGATAGAATGAAAAGAGAGAGAGAGAGAGAGAGAGAGAGAGAGAGAGTAAGTGGGGGGAGAGAGGAGAGAGAGTGGAGGAGAGGAGAGAGAGAGAGAGAGGGGAAGAGAGAGGGAGAGAGGTCCTATGAAGATTAAATGATATAAGGGTAGATTTAGAGAAAAAAAAGATAGATTTGGAGCAAGGAAGAGATTGAGAGAGAAGAAAAAGACCGTTTACAATTTTTATATAAAAGATTGAGGGAGGGTTGGTGGTGGTAATGTTTAATTTAAGATCCGTTATACAGGAATGAAGGGAGGTTGCTAGTTTGTTATATAACACCAATGTTAGATACATATTATATATATATATAATATTAAATAAAATAATATAGACAGATTTCTTCAATGAGGGTAAGTGAATGGGTGGAGTCTTTGTTATATATTTAGAAGGAGTGGGTCACTGATTTGGTTAAATTTTAATGGCTTAATGGAGGGAAAAGGGGGGGGGGCGTTTTTCGTCTCTTTTTTTTTTGCGTTGTTTAATATCAGGACTGCCCCGAATGTAGACAAGTGGGAGGGGGGATAAAAGAGAGAGTGAGAGAAGGAATACATGACGGGAATGGTTGAAAAACAAAATGGACGATATTTCATTTTGAAACCACCAGTGAATTAAAAAAAAACAATAAATAAACAAATTCTTGAATGAAATCACTTGGAGTATAGTGAATGGGACACAGATCAATAACGCTTGACCTAGATTTTGTCCAGGACAGATTTAGCTGCCATTGTTTGTAGTCAAATCTTCCTTTGGCATTACACTTTAGACTCAGTGAAGAGAAAAAAAAAAGGTGAATTCAACAGACAGGTCAGGTTTTTTATTCGATTCCATCCGTTGGAGTTGAACAATAAAATTACTTCAGTCTAGAAGTTCAGGGGAGAGATGTGAATTAGTATCTATCTATCTATCTATCTATCTATCTATCTATCTATCTATCTATCTATCTATCTATCTATCTATCTATCTATCTATCTATCTATCTATCTATCTATCTATCTATCTATTTATCTATAAATCTATCTATATATAAATCTATCTGTCTATCTATCTATATATCTATCTATCTGTCTGTCTGGCTGTCTATCTATCTCTCCAAATCTATCCATGCATCCATTCATCCATCCATTCATCTGCCCATCCAAACACCCTGATCTATATATCAACCTTTTTTTCCCCCATCTATTCATTCATCCATTCATTCGTTAGTCTATCCATTCGTTCATCTTCTGTCTGCCTTTCAGTCGGAAGGTCTGTCTCAGTGCCTATAAATGTGTCGATACATCGGCCGATTTATTTATCAGTACATATATGTCTAGCTGCCAACCCTTTGGTTCACTTGGGCTTCATTGGCGGGTGTATCCAGAACCCAGTTTAGACCTAATACATGTATTACACACACATGCACCCCTCTCCATTTATATATATATATATATATATATATATATATATACAAGGCCCGATTAAGGCCTATGCACTATAGGCACCGTGCCTAGGGCTTACAAAGAAAAATAGGGCCTATACAAAAATGAAAAATATTTTTATTTTAATTTACAATTATATAATACTAAATTAGTTATAATTAATTTATTAGTGCCTAGGGTCTACACAATCCTTCATCGGGCCCTGTATATATATGTATATATATATATATATATATACAATAAAATGAAGTACAGTGTTAGCCCATATATAGGCCTGGTCTATTATATAGGAAGATGCTAAATAAGACACCTTCTCTTATCCTTCCAGTCAAATATTTCCATTGTCTCAAGGGTGGTCGATATTTAAGGAGACTTCCTTCTTTTTTAACTTTTTAAGACGCTGGTTTGTAAATGTTTAGTTGAAGTGAATGTTTAGTTGAAGTGAATGTTTAGTTGAAGTGAATGTTTAGTTGAAATGAATGTTTAGTTGAAGTGAATGTTTAGTTGAAGTGAATGTTTAGTTGAAGTGAATGTTTAGTTGAAATGAATGTTTAGTTGAAGTGAATGTTTAGTTGAAGTGAATGTTTAGTTGTTGAAGTGAATGTTTAGTTGAAGTGAATGTTTAGTTGAAGTGAATGTTTAGTTGAAATGAATGTTTAGTTGAAGTGAATGTTTAGTTGAAGTGAATGTTTAGTTGTTGAAGTGAATGTTTAGTTGAAGTGAATGTTTAGTTGTTGAAGTGAATGTTTTCATTTGAGAAGCCAAATAAGGTTGGGTCAAAAACATTTCAAGTTCGTCTGTATTTTTTATATTGTGTGTGTGTGAGTGTGTGTGTGTGAGTGTGTGTGTGAGTGTGTGTGTGTGTGTGTGTGAGTGTGTGTGTGTGAATGTGTGTGTGTGTGAGTGTGTGTGTGTGTGTGCTTAAAAGAAACAGAAGGAAAAAAAATGAAGTCAATTAATACTCATCAAATATGTATATTAACACTCTAATGGGGGGAAATAGAAGGCTCTGAAAGAGTGTTTATTTGTAACGATGTTGATGTAAGCTTTGGGGGAAAAACGGGGACATGTAGCAGTACATAGTGACCGATACAAAATAAGTCGCCTACACACACAGATCGCACGCTGACCCACTCCCGGTACCACGAAGCAGTACCAACCAATCAAACTTAAGGGGCACGCCTATGTGGGCTTATTTATTATTAAATAAATAAAACAACAATAACAACAAAGCTGTTCGCAGCAGTCACTCATCCACAGACAGTCATAACGTATTGTTCAGATTTTTCTTAATAGGCATTCCCCACCTTCCATCCTTCCCCCCATCCGAGACCACGACCTGACGGCGTACAAATTTCGATTTAAAAAAAAAATGTTTTAAAATTGTGTTTCACTGGAGAGTGTGCGGGAGGTTGTAGTTACAAATTAAAAAGTTACATTTTGAAATTTTACTAGTTGTATTTCCTTAACTATGTCCCAGTGATCTCTTATAAAACAAACCATTCAGCGAAAATTTTATGAATAGTTTATCATTTGAATTAAAAAAAAAACAATATATATATACATGTATAGACTATATGCAGTATCACAGTCTACCCTATCTGCGCCCGGGTGCTTTTGCACCTATTTGAACCTTAGTGCAGTGTGGCCCTGACGATTTGCTTATCTAAAGTGAAGGAGGCGGGGGGGGGGGGAAGAGATACACTTTTTAAGAAAGGTTTTGATGGATTTTAAAACAAAAGAGGTGGCAAACACTGGTTTACAGTGATCTGTGGATCAACACACCAATTAGACATGACATGGGGGTGTTTGTGATTACTACATTGAGATCTTCTTATAATAGGAAATACTTCAACACTGTAAGACACACTTGTAGATTAGAGGCGCCAGAAATAGTTTTAGTGAACAGAGCATGTAAATAGTTACTTTAAAAAAATGCATTCTGCCTCTCACCTTCCCCCCCCTCCCCCCCCCCCAACACACAACTGAAGAAACGGCATTATTACTTTTTTGTTCAAATGGGCACGCAAACTGATTCGGCTGCCTTGAGCTGCCACTGGCCAGTGGTCCCACTGTCTGGACATTCGTTTAGCCATAGTCCAAAAAGAAATTTTAAGTTTAGCACGCGACGTTGTCTCTAAGAAAAATTATTGGAAACCACCATCATACCCCTACAGCTATGTTGTATTAGTTTCTCCTGGGGGGTGGGGATGAGGGACCGTCTTGCCCCTTAGTTATGGTTTACTTGTTCTTCTAGAAATGTTATGGGCAATTTTCACATTCTGGCAGGCCCACTGTGCTAACAATTTGGTTACCACAAGAAAATGTTGTCTGACCGCTTGTTAGACGCCCTGGGCAAAAGTGACTTAAGTGTTCTGAGGGGGGCCGCAGTAAAAAATCATTAGGGACCCAAGAGTAGCAAGTAAAGGTTTTTATTGCATTTTTATAGCTGAGAGGCATCCCTCCTTTACCCATGTGTACCA
>JAGDYQ010000164.1:509644-537758 GCA_021962125.1 Bulinus truncatus
CCAGTGGAAATATTTTCAGTTCTTCAGCAAACAAGAACCTGATTTAGTTCACGGTTTTAGACATAGCGAGCTCATAATGATAATGTGTGTGTGTGTGTGAGAGAGTGTGACATGGATTCGAACAGGTCCATCGCAAGGAGGGGAGGGGGGGAGAAGGAAGCAACATGGCAGCTTGAGCAAATATTACTGCCCACTGCCTCGTCGTTTATTAGCAAACATGGTGGTGGGGGTGGGCTTGGTTTTGAAAGATTCTCAGTGCCCCCCGCCTCCGCACCCACTCATCTCTACATGCACATCTTTATTTGGACATCGCTATAGTGAAACCTCTACATAAACATCTTTATAACTTATGTACATGGACATCTCTTATAGTGGAACTTCTAAATTAGCATCTGTATAACGTTTGTACATGGACATCTCTTATAGAGAAACCTCTACATAAATATCTTTATAACGTTTGTACATGGACATCTCTTATAGTGAAACCTCTACATAAACATCTTTATAACTTATGTACATGGACATCTCTTATAGTGGAACCTCTACATAAACATCCTTATAACTTATGTACATGGACATCTCTTATAGTGGAACCTCTACATAAACATCTTTATAACGTTTGTACATGGGCATCTTTATAGTGAGATCCATTTATGGACATAAATAGCTTTGCGATGAAGGTGTTGTGCTGTGTTGTGCTGTGTAGTGCTGTGTTTACGAATTTTGCCCCCCCCCCTTTCCCCATGTTGGTGTTAGTGGTGTGTGTGTGTTTAAGGGGGGGGGGAATTCGATTGTTGAAAGGGGTATTTTAAATTGTTATTTCTTTATAAAATGATTAAAAAAATTAATTGACGTGCTTTCTGACTATTTCCAGTGGCTTCTTCCTTAAGCAAAACTATTCATTCTAAAATACTTTTTAGATAACAACAATTTTTTTTTAAAGACTCCATTCATTGATAAATTACGGTCATTTTTATTTTTAAAAAAAAGTTAAAATAAAAGGGGTTTGAGAATTTAGACATACTTAGGTGAGGCATGACACAAATTAAGTTTGCATGATCATTATGGACATGTTCTAATGAACTGAGAGTTGATATCGGTTGTTAAACACACGGCAGGATGAAACTGTTAAGACTTTCAGGGTTTCACTGAACAGGGAAGAGATAATACCAGACAGACTGAAAGATTTGATTCAATTGATACAAGAAACTACATGATTCAACTCAACAAATAGAGCAAAGTAAAACGATTTGATTAAACAAACATGACAGATACATGATTCAACTCAACAAAAAGAGCAAAGTAAAACGATTTAATTAAACAAACATGGCAGATACATGATTCAACTTCAACAAATAGGACTTTGATTTTAAAAAAAAAATGAAATGGACAGAGACAAGATGGACTGGAGTCTGAGCCCCAACAGACTGACCGAGACATCCACTTTCAATACAAAACGTGTGGACTATTTAAAACTGACCGCCACTGACCGTCCCACAATGTGTCCTGAATATCGATTATCTGTGCTTAACTTTAATAAGCTGGACAGACGATGGGTTATTTTTAGATGTAAACAACCGGTATGCCCATCTCCCTTCCACTCTATTATTGTTTTTTTTTAAACATTAACGGAACAGACCACGGTCGAAGTTTCCAGTATCCCAGACCACCGGACCACCAGCTCTGACAGACAAAACACATTCCGCACTCTCTGATTATTAGAAAGAGAGAACGTTCCTATAGATATTATTTTAATTCGGTCGGCTCAAGCCACACTGTACTTCGACTGACACGCTTCACTGTATCACAGCGTAACTGTATCGCTGCCTCGCTGTTTCACTTTACTGTCACACTTCACTGTATCACAGCGTAACTGTATCGCTGCTTCACTGTTTCACTTCACTGTATCACTTCACTGTATCGCGGCTTCACTGTATCGCGGCTTCTTTGTATCGTGGATCAAATGTAGCGCGGCTTCTTTGTATCGTGGATCAAATGTATCCTGGTTTTATAGACGATAAAACAGCTATGTACAATACAAATAATAGCAATAAACACAATAATGGCTGGAATCCTAAGGACTGAAACATGAAATGAAGTTTTCGTAATTGCTGCACAAGATCATTGTCTCTCCACTAGATGGTACCAACATGACATAATATAGGATGGTACCAACATCACATAATATAGGATGGTACCAACATCACACAATATAGGATGGTACCAAGATGACATAATATAGGATGGTACCAACATCTCACAATATAGGATGGTACCCACATCACATAATATAGCATGGTACATTTTCATGAGACAATCGAGCGATTGGTTTCCTGTTGCCCTGAACAGCTGAACACAGATTCTATTTACGGTCACAAAAGAACTGCAGGATATATCCAATTGCACACATGCAAGAACTTCCCACTTGAAGTCACGGACTGATGGTATAACCCTGAACAGCATACAGTAGTCTAGAATGGCAAGGTTAAAATTCAATGGGACATGGCGATCCATACTGACCGGAGAATCATCACACCTAAAGTAGATATAAGACTTGCCATCTTATTGATATGGCTGCTCCTTTGGACAGAAACACGCCCACCAAACACGTGGAAAAACTGTCCAAATACGTATAGTATTTGTTTTTTCCCCTTTTATTAGCTCAAAACATCGAGCAATACTTGTGCAATGGTGACTATAGAGTGTTATTGAATGTCTTGGGGATCTAAAACGGTTTTTTTTAAAAAAAAAACGTATTTAGAAGATCGCAGCCAGCTTTTCCCAAATGGTCCTTCGTAATTATCCCATTTACAGTAAAAAAAAAAATTTAACTTAGGTAAATTCCCTTATTGCAACCGATTAACCTCGAAGAACTATGGTTGACTATTTCTGGGCCGTGTGATAGGGCAAGCCTGAGGAAAGAGGCTCAAATATATGCAATCTCTTGAATTCATTTGTCGTGTTCAAATAAACCCAACTCATATGGGCTGTGAGCTCTGGCCCATCCCAAGTTTCATCTATCCGGCCTGCCCTTGTTACAGTGGGTCGGATAATGCTGCGGTCGACAATATTTTGAACAATTTAAATACTTGGAAATGTTCACTGACCTAAATAAGCAAAAAAATGTCAAGCACAATAATGATCAGTTTTATGATGTTTATTGAGACCACTAAACTCGATCGTTTATTTTCCCTGAGACCAGCAAATTCCTAAGTTTCATTCTAGCGCAGCACTAAATTCGTAAATTTATTTTCACGGATCAGTGAATCTATAACTTTATTTCCACTGATCACTAAATTTAAATTTTTCATTGCCATGTAATATTTTTATGTGTGTGCGTGAATATGAGTGTGTATCTTTTAAAAAAAAAATATCACCTATAAGGACTTACACTCAATAATTGTTTTCCCTTTATCACGTGATGGCTTACATTCAAGTATTTATAAAATGTTCCTTGCTAATGATTAAATAAATATATATGAAATACATTTGGAAAACAAGTAACGTCTCAAATTCTCTTGCGGCCCAGCGCTAGCGTTGTCTCGCGGACCACTAATGCCCCACGGACCACCAGTCGCCGACCGCTGGTCTTACAGATGTACGTTTTTGAGCAATGGCCAATCATAGACAGTGTGCCCTCGAGTGTTAGTGTGCTCACAGCCACACACAGACGCGCGCACATAAGCACGCATGCATGCACACGTTTGCATTCGATTTCACATGAACAAATCCACAATCTTTTTATAAAATCGTGTTGGCGATATATATACAGGAATCAGCATCAAAAGCACACCCAATTTTATTCTCTCTAAACTCTGATTCTTACATGAAACGGGTCATGATTGCTAGGCCCTGTCGAGGGATTGGGGTGGGCGACATTTATCGCCCACGTACGTGCCTGTACAAAGCATGGCCTTTGCTGTATCAGAATATATCGATTCAAAACCCCCTGGACTCTTTTATGACAAGCCAAAGTTAACACGGGTTGACACACGACGTCTTATAATATGATTTATTTTTAAAAAAAACCTGGCTAGCTTTAAAACAGTTCTGGCAGTCTGCAAAAATTTAATGACATGAGCAAATTTTTAAAAGTCAAGACAGATGATTAAACTTCGTGAGGAATATCCCCTTGCATTATATATATATATATATATATATATATATATATATATATATATATATATATGTGTGTGTGTGTGTGTGTGTATGTGCATATTTGGCTGTATGTGTGTTTGTTTGGATGTGTCTGTGCGTGTTCAAACATTGTTTCAACATAAGCCACTCACCAGAATATGGGGATGCAGTGTAGTGGTCTCGACTATCGACTCGAAGGGTCCCGGGTTCGAACGTCAGCGAGAACGTTGCTTTTTTTTTATTTTTCAGGACCTGGTCTAACCAGCTTTAAATGCTTATAGCATTTATAAATTGCCGTGGCTACTCAAACAGATGTAATTCTACACTTCGTCTGCCCGGAGGAGCTTTCAACAGAGTATCTACACGTCTGCTATTTATGCAGTTGACTAATTTTATGTTGTTTTTAACTGATTACACAAAAAAAAAAAAATCCTCAGGTCTCAGAAATGCTGGAGACTTTATATCTGTATCCTTGTTTCTCATTATATAATGTCTCTCTGTCTGTTAAGTCTGTCTGCATACATGGGCGTCGCTAGGAATTTTTCCAGGGGGGGGGGCAAAAATTTTCCAGGGGTGGGGGGGCAAATAACAACTTTACGACATTTTTTTTAAATGTAAGAGGGGGGGGGGAGCAAATGCCTCCCTCTTATATGACATATTTTCAAAATGTAGGAGGGGGGGGTAATTTCCCCCCTTGCCCACCCCTATGAATACGCCCATGTCTGCACACCCTCTATCAATAAACTTGTCTATTCTATATCAAGGGTATGCTGGAAATTGTTTCTTTAAAAAAGGATTATTTTATTTCATCAGGGAGCAGCATATGTTTTATAGAATGTCTGACATTGATGTAAAGTGGCATCTTGTTTCTTAGGGTATGGGGGGGGGATTGGTGTGTGTGTGTGGGGGGTATGTTTCTATGGGGAGGGGGAGTCAAATGATCATCTCCCAGGTGCACTACAATGTCATCTACACACTCATTTGAACCATATTTCCAATGGTTCTAAAATGGTGAGCTCAGACCACATGAAAAAATTAAAAAAAAAACATATATATTGTGACAACCTCCTGCTGTGCCACAGTCATAACTGACTGTCATCATTTTGAGAAACATCGCAAGACATTTTTGACTCACTGGTCTCGTTTCAAGTCATTGTTGACTCATTGGTCTCAATTCAAGTCATTGTTGACTCATTGGTCTCATTTCAACTTTCAACTAGTCTCGTTTCAAGTCATTTTTTACCCCCTGGTCTCATTTCGCAATCTGTGAGTTTTTTCCGTGAGATTGAGGAATCATGCCTGTGGTTTTGAGTAAATTTTCGTTTTGTGTGTGTGAGTGTGGGGCAATGATTAATTTGCCCCAAGTGCTCCCTATCGCCCCAAGTGCTCCCTATCGCCCCAAGTGCTCCCTATCGCCCCAAGTGCTCCCTATCGCCCCAAGTGCTCCATATTACCCTAATTGCACCAAGTGCCCCCTATTGCCCCATGTTCTATCATCCGATTACAGATGAAATAAACCAACTAAACGTAAGAAAATAAACACATGTCCTGAAATAAAAAAAAGCTAAAAATAGAAAGGACAAGAAGATAACAACAGAAAATATAAAGGAACGCAGCATGGATGGAAGGAACACCATCAGTAGATAGGTCCTTATTCTGAAATGAAACATTACCATCATAACATAACCTCGGGGGGGGGGGGGAGAGATTGATTGGTCGGTCCGTCCCAAAATGGCCATCTCATCTCGCTAAGTGAATATTTCGTTGTTTCCACGCCCCCCCCCCCCCCCCCACCATTTTCACTTCTCTAAACCCTCGAGTGTGGGTGGAGTGTAGAAAGATGATGAGTTTATCTTATTGGGTGGCCAGCTCGATTCTGTTGTTTGTAACATAACCGTTTTAATTATATATATTTTTTTCTCCTACATGTTGCTGTGGCAACTCTCTAATGAACCAATCAGAGTGTGTTTATCGTTCCTGTTTGACTGTATTACATATATACATATAAATATGTCAACTAATTGGACATGAATGTGGTCCCCAAACTATTCATATCACCGACAAAGGGAGAACTGTTTTGTTTTAAAACTGGACACATTGGATATATATATTTTTAAACCCATTTTATTAGTAAGTAAATGTCTCTTATGTTTCATTCCTCTTTCTGTGTGGTATTTTTTATTTCATTATTGTAGCTACTAAAATTTTACAAAACATCAATTAAAAATAATATTTTAAATGTTTACTAAATCTAAGAGAATTTAGTTGAATAAAAAACAACAAAATTTAAAACTATTCAGTTTTGAACCTGTCAGTGGCATACTACTCAGTTTTGAACCTGTCAGTGGCATACTATTCAGTTTTGAACCTGTCAGTGGCATACTACTCAGTTTTGAACCTGTCAGTGGCATACTACTAAGTTATGAACCTGTCAGTGGCATACTACTCAGTTATGAACCTGTCAGTGGCATACTACTCAGTTATGAACCTGTCAGCGGCATACTACTCAGTTTTGAACCTGTTAGTGGCATACTACTCAGTTTTGAACCTGTCAGTGCACGTTGCTAACTATTTTCCTTTTCAATTAACTGGATTAAGATATTTAACAATTTCGATTTTCAATTAACTATCTCGTGATTTAGTTCGGCGATCTGTTTTTTCTCCAATTTATCGAATACGCTAATCATAGTACTAACAAGAGACCACAACAGGAGAGTATATTTTGGTGCTCATCTTTTTCACCAAATACGTCATTCTTGAATAAACAAACTTACACAGATAAACTCTCTCTCTCTTTCACACAAACACACAGATGAACTCTCTCTCTTTCATACACACACAGATAAACTCTCTCTCTTTCACACACACACAGATAAACTCTCTCTCTCTCTCACACACACAGATAAACTCTCTCTCTTTCACACATACACAGATAAACTCTCTCTGTCTCTCTCTGTCTCTCTCTCTCTCTCTCTCTCTCTCTCTCTCTCAAACACATACACACACACAGATTAACTCTCTCTCTCACACACACAGACTATCTCTCACACACAGGTCAACTCAATCTCTCCCTCACTCACACAGATGAACTCTCTCAGAGAATAGAGCCGAACTAGACAGACATGGGCAAAACACCTAACTAACGCTCCCGCTTGCCGAAGGGGCTTCCTTTCAGTAAAAATTTCTTTCAATCACACGCAGAGTCCCAGGGCCGCAGATAGAAAAATCTAAGGACAAATATGGCAACTCTTCTCGAAAAAAAGACAGATTAAATGCATCTAATCTAAATTAATACATTTTGATATCAACCCCCCCCCCCGACCCCCCCTCCCAAAAAAAGCTAGCGTACCAAGCCCTTTTGGTGGATTGAGAGCCCTAATAGATGATACATAGCCTACCCCCAAAAAATCTCTCAAAGTCTATGCCTAGGGGGTTCGAAAACCTTAAAAAAAAAGACTCTATGGGGATTTTTGTAAGAGCTTTTGTTGCCAGGGTTTGAGCCCTCAACATGCACCTATTGGGGGGCCCTGCTATTTACTGACAATGAGCCACCCGACATTTATATTAGGGCAAAGCGAATCAAATCTTTTTAACTTAATAGTCTTTACAACTTAAAAAGGTGAGAATAATTAGGTTAAAATATCATTTTACAATAAGGCAATTCCTAAGTACCACGCTCTTGTCCCCATGTATGCAAAAAACATCATTTGTGAATCAAAATACAACATCATCACGTGACGAGCACGCCATTATGGTTTTAACAAATCCTATTAGCAAGGTGAGAGAGACACGCTATAACCATCCCACCCCTCCCCCTCCCCCCTCCCTCCAATTATGTACTCACACCGTAATCTATTGATTGAAATTCAAGGGCTACCCCCCCCCCAGTGATGATATCCTATAGCAGGGCTTCTTAAACTTTTGTAATTCACGACCCCATTTATGATTTCGAGTTTCTTGACGACACCATACAATTATAAAAGAAAAATCAATTAATATTTTACAAGTTAAAAAACATTTTCTGTTAAATTGTATTTTTATCTCTCGCGACCCCAGAATTTGGCTTCGGGGTCGCGACCCATAGTTTAAGAAGCCCTGTCCTATAGCCATCTCATTTTTGTGGAATCCGTGCTTTTATTGACCCAAAAATGCAGAGGCGTTCCCAAGAGAGGGTTAGTGTAAACTGGGCGGGTAAATCTGAATGTGTCCTCCATTAATAAAACTAGTTAATATCAGTAGTATGATTTGTATTTTATTATTTTTATTATTTTTTCTTTTCAAGAAGAATGGGGAATGTATAAAGCTGAATACTATGAAGCCAGATTGTTAAATAAAATAGTATTATGATTTTTGTGTTTAAAAACACCTAACAGTGTCATGTCATTGATTGTTAACAGTTGCCATTTTGTGACAACAAAGATCCACAACAAAGACGTATGACAGTTTGAAAGAAAATTGTGACGAGCCGTTAGACAAAGAATGTGCCAGATAATCTGTTAGAATGTGTGACCCTTCGCATGACGAACTTTGTGACAAAGAAAAATGTGATTGCCTGACAAAAAGTACGTCACAGACAATCTTTTTTGTTTGTTTTGGACGAGCTTCATGATATTTGGTGCGAATTCTCAACGATATGTGTGACTGTATGACACTTGGTATCGACCTTATCTATCAAGTATCGACCTTATCTATCAAGTATCGACCTTATCTATCAAGTATCGACCTTAACTATCAAGTATCGACCTTATCTATCAAGTATCGACATTATCTATCAAGTATTGACCTTATCTATCAAGTATCGACCTTATCTATCAAGTATTTTGTTTCAATCACCCCATGAACGACTCTAATACTCTGCCAACGTGGAGCGTCATTTGATGCAACGATCGCCGCATGAAATCCAACCTCTGAAGACCACGATCTTTTTTTTTTTACTTTATTAGCTACATCAGTAGCCTCGTTTTGTTTAGAACTTGGATAGATGCAATACATACATATCTTGTGACGCCAGAGCAGCTAGACTGAGGAAAAAACATTATATGAGCTAAAATCCTTCATATGAATATCTCAATTTTCCTAGGGTATTTTAAATCAGTGAGCATTATCTTACAGGGGGTCTTAGACAGAGTAACGTTTGACACAGCTTCCTGTACATTTCATTGCACACCCATTCAATGTACACCAATTTGTTGCAAACCATTTGATTGAACACCATTTCATTGTACACCCTGTCGTTGTACGCCACTTCATTGTACTTCATGTCGTTTTACACCATTACTTTGCAAGCCATTTGATTGTACACCATTACATTGTCCACCATGTCGTTGTACACCATTACTTTGCAAGCCATTTGATTCTACACCATTTCATTGTACACCCGTGTATTTGTACAATTTCTCAATGGGAATCATAACACTGTACATTATCGTGCTTAATATTTTTTGTGTTTATTTAGGTAAGTGACGTCAGTAAACATTTCCAAGTATTTCAAGTAAAGCGGCTTCTTAATAACTGGGCCGCGGCGTTGCCATATTTTGAGCTAATTTAGTACAACCCATTAAGTATATTTTATTCAGTAGTTTAGCAGGCAGGACCGGTAACTCTTGAAATATGTTATATACTATCGCGGCCATTGTAAGGGGAGACAGCTACAGTATTCACACTTGCCATGGTGGCCATCAAAACAAACATTGATTTAGTTTTATTCAGGGGGAAGTCAACGTTGTTCACGAAATTGTCGGTGCCGCTGAGTTATCTGCCCCTGTGGACATTTACCATTTTGCTCTTTCCCTTCCCCACCCAACCAACCCCGTTCCATTTTTCCTCCCCCCGTGTTTTTTTTATCTCCACAGGAAAAGCTAAACTTCACATTCTATTCATACTTCTGCCTTACAAATTACCAGTCACTGGACTCTACTGTTTGTTGATCGAACACCGTTCATATCGGCTGTGCTAATAGCCGGCTGTGCAACTTTGGATGTCTATTATTACATCTAGAAAATGCCAGTCTTAGAACGCGCATTCCACCCCCCCCCCCACACCTCGCTTCCCCGCCATCCAACTTCATCTCTTAAGTTCATTATGCATCGAGTAAAGTTGAAACAAATTTATCAATTCCGTGCAGAGTCTGTATTCCGGACCATCATGTACAGATATTTAAAAAAAAATAGAACATAATTTTTTGTATCATTATGTACAACATAGGCCTATTTATAGTATTTTTATTTTAGTATTGTCATAGTGATGAATTCATTTTGGTACCAGCTTTTGTAAGTCCATATCTATTGCCGCCACTTGTTTGTATTTGTCCGGTGATGGATTCCTCAGCAAAAAGCCACTGTCGAGTAATTTAAATGATATTCCACCACAACACTTAGACTGATGATCACAATCCCCACGATCTCAGATTGATCTATTCAACTTAATTTTCCAAGTCTTGTGTTCCCATTGTGATGTTCCAATAGTGGTAATCTCAGATTGATGTTTCAATTATAATCTCTCTCCCCCCTCCCCCCCCCCTCCAAACATAATGTACTCAGCTTGATGCAGCTAGTTTGATGTTTTCTAGCATCTTATTTCCAGACTGATGTTCCAGAAACGGTGATCCTTGTCCGATGTTCTTTGCAAGATGTGTTCAGTCTGGTTTTTTTTATGGTATGATGTTCCCATTCTGATTTCTCAATGTCTCAATAATGAAGTTCCCGGTTGCATTTTACCCCATATTTGATGTTCTAGCCAGATATTTTCTTTAAGATGTTTGCATCATGATGTCCTCAGTCTGATGTTCTCAGCTTAATATTTTCAGTCTGTTGTTACCACCATTTACCAGTGTAGTTTTACCAGCATGATAGATCTTACCAATATGATACTATCAGTATGATAAATATTACCAGTATGATAAATATTACCAGTATGATAAATATTACCAGTATGATAAATATTACCATTCTGATAAATATTACCAGTATGATAAATATTACCAGTATTAGTGTTGTTTTAATCCCAGGTCCTATTTTAGTTTCAGTTTTTATTTCGTTTTTTCTGTAATAATTTTAGTTTTAGTCTAGTTTTAGTTTTAGGCCCAATGTTAGTTTTCGTTTTAGTTTTCGTCGACTAAAACACCAGAGTTTTAGTTTTCGTCTTATTCATTTTAGTTTCACTTTTAGTTTTAGTCTTGTAAACACCAATTACAAATAACATCATTGTTCATGACCAATAGTTGAAACAGATTGAAGCATAATAATAGTAGTCACAGAGATGACAGCTCAGTGTACTGAAACTGAGTCATTTCACTTCATTGTCACATTATAAGTCACACTATCACATTGTGTTATGTGCCAATACCATGACTAAATTTTTGACTATGTTGTAGACTAGCAGACTTGCAGTGCATGTACAAAAAAACAACTAAAAACGTAATAACAATAAGAAACCGAAAACGTAAGTCAAAATTAAAACAAACGTGTTTATTCTAAGACCTAGAACTCTGAAATAACTAAACTAAGTAACAACAGTTTACTTGAAGAGTGAAGTAATTCTATTATTTTGATGACTTATATTCAGGGTTGTTAGTATCGAAGTATCGGTATCGGCCAATACAGTATCGGCGATACTTTTTTTATTATTGGTTGCTGTATTGCCGATCCTTTTTTGTATCAAGTATTGATTTGTGTATCGCCGATACAATTTAACCAAAAATTTTCGATACTCTATACCGATACTTTACTAGTGCCACTATTTGCAAAAAAACAATAGCGATTTTAATACATTGTCATCTACATAAATTCAATCCCTACTAGCAGCCATCAACTCTACCAATATTAACGACAGCCACCTCCCCATCAATACACCACGGTCGGCGAGTTGAAGGAAAAATTTAGCTTTAATCTTCTTTTGACTCTTTGCGCGCCGAGGTCTATAAATGTTATTCTTAGATTCTTTCATTCATTTACTTTCTTTCTGTCAACTATTTGTTCAATGTTTTAATGAACGACAGAAAAGAAAACTTATTTTTTTTATCCATCTGTCAGTTATACACACACACAACACACCCACACACACACACAGACATATATGTATATATATATATATATATATATATATATATATATTGTAAGTGTTTATAGGTTATATAGTGATAAATTATATACCTTGCTGTATTCTTGTGTGTATGTTTGTTAATTGAGTTGTTAATTCATTTGTGCTTATTTATATTTATAAATTGTTTTTATTTATTAATTCATTTTTTTAGTATTTACTACATTTCATTAAAAATAATTTATGGAATGGTATTAAATTCTTAAACTGTATGTTTTAATTAAAATTGAAAACTTTGTAATAAAACAATATCATATAATTAACACATATTATATTATTAAATAATATGCCGAGTTCAACAAACAATACAATTTGGGTGGTTAAAAACAATTAATTGAATAGAAATACATGAACATCAACAAATTAAAAAAAAAATACAGTGGATTCCGCTTTATTGGGACACCGCTTATGTGGGACATATCTCAAAGAAACCAAACCAAGAAGCCAATAGTAAATTTGTATGTTTAACTGGGACAGCCGCTTAATTGGGATAAAAAGCCTCGGTCCCGATGTGTCCCAATTAAGCAGAATCGACTGTATCTTGTAAAACGACACTCTTTGATCTAACCGCATGGCAATTTCAAACTTTCAAAGCAAAATTTATATCGTCGGCTGTCATTTTTCTTTTTTTTTTATCTTTTGTTGTTCTTTCTTTCATGTGTCAACATTATACCGGAAAAGACGATAAATGGGGATTTTAGTTTTTATTTCGTTGGGGAGTTTTAGTTTCAGTTTTTATTCAGTCTTTTGTCTACGAGATTTAGTTTTCGTCTAGTTTTAGTTTTGCTGATAATTTTAGTTTTAGTTTTAGTTATCGTTGACGAAAAGTCAACATTTTCGTTAACGAAGGTTTTAGTTTTAGTTTTCGTCGACGAAAACAACACTAACCAGTATGATAGATATTACCAGTATGATTAATATTACCAGTATGATAAATATTACCAGTATGATAAATATTACCATTATGATAGATATTACCAGTATGATAAATATTACCATTATGATTAATATTACCAGCATGCTATTACCAGTATGATTGATATTACCAGTATGATAAATATTACCAGTATAATATTACCAGTATGATAAATATTACCATTATGATAAATATTACCAGTATGATAGATATTACCAGTATGATTAATATTACCAGTATGATAAATATTACCTGTATGATATTACCAGTATGATAAATATTACCAGTATGATAAATATTACCTGTATGATAAATATTACCTGTATGATTAATATTACCAGTATGATAAATATTACCAGTATGATACATGTTACCATTATGATAAATATTACCAGTATGATGAATATTACCAGTATGATATTACAAATATGATGATCTCATTCTTTTTTCTTTTTCTGATTCTCTAAATATAATGCCCCCAGCCCAATCAACCGTGACTCTATTTATTAGATAAACTATCCTGATAAAATTGTTGATACTTGATATTATCGTGATAAACGATTTTCTATAAATATCAATCAAGTCAAGTCGTACAAACAAAACAAAACCAAAAAAACCCTTCTGGATCCTATCAAGGGAAATCACTGTTCTGGTTGGCCACAACGTTTTACTTCCCCTGGCCCTTTGGTCCAATGAGAATTTTTCCTCCGTTTTTCCTGCTGTTTATGCGATGGCCGTTGTGATGGGGGCATGTGTCCCTCCCACCTGAGACGGATTAGACTGAGAAGAAAGTAGACGATCAGGGGACTACGTGCAGTTGTATTGGGGATGATTATTTAGCTTTATGTGACGCGGTCAGCTCATCCCCCCCCCACCACCCACACCTCCTGACGGTGGGGTGTAATGAAGTGCATAGGGAATTCGTGAAGGGAGGGGGGTGGGGTAGGAGCCAGGCTTGAGTTTTGGTCCAGGACTCGCTGCCACAATAGTAGACGTACATTGGAATGTTTGTGGTTTATTAGTATGTGTGTGTGTGTGTGTGAGAGAGAGAGAGAGAGAGAGTTAAGAGTTAGTCTAAGTGTGTGATAGGGTTAGTCTGTGTGTGTTAGAGACTGTGAGTGCCAACATTGGGTTACTTCTGAAAAAGTTTTAAAAAATAAATTTAAAAGAATTTTTGTTCGAATAAAATGTCCAGTAAACGAACTTCAACCGCGTTGGGTTCAGTCACCCGAATCCACGTACCGGCCGCACCACGATATCATCAGTTTTCGATCTGTGAAGTCCCTGTAAGGATGAGATGTTACATGATCTCTTAGAGTGTATTAGACTCATTATAAACCGCTA
This sequence comes from Bulinus truncatus, assembly GCA_021962125.1. Lineage (NCBI taxonomy): Eukaryota > Metazoa > Mollusca > Gastropoda > Planorbidae > Bulinus > Bulinus truncatus. Next base: position 524,139 of record JAGDYQ010000164.1, read on the forward strand.
GTGGGACGGCTTTGTGAGCTCTTCTCTCATCCCCACTATACCAGATGGTGCAATGGCCACGGAGGCACCATGAGAGACATTGATGGAACTTTCACAATAACCTGAAAAAAAAATCCCCTGGTTCTCAACGGAGATCGAACCCGAGATCGTCAGGTCGAAAGCAGCATGACAAACACAGCACTACCACCCATCATTAATTTTGTACATTTTTCAATATCTTTTTATTTTGGTTTTTTTTTCAATGGATAACTTAAATCGAGCGGGGCCATCAGAGCCGTATTGGGCCATTATATCCGTATTGGGCCATTAGAACCTATTGGGCCATTAGAGCCGCATCGGGCCATTATATCCGCATTGGGCCATTATATCCGTATTGGGCCATTAGAGCCGTATTGGGCCATTGTATCCGCATTGGGCCATTATATCAGTATTGGGCTATAATTGTATATTAAATTATTGTATATATATCTATCAATCGGGGCTGATTTCAAATTTGGATACGAAATCACTCTGTTTCGAGTGTGTGATTCGATTCTCTTGGATCAAAAACGTTACAAAACACTTATTGATTACACCCCAGAATCAGTTATTCCAGACCAAATTTGTGCTCTCCAAAAGAAAATCTGGCCAACAGACTCTGCGGTGTAAGAATCAATACATTTCATATCTCTATTACTTGCTTGATTTATTCTTTAACTGTAAGGTTTGGGGGAGGGGGTGGTGGGGTGGGGGTGGAACGGGCAGTGGGGGCTACCACTGGAAAATAGATTTGTAAACGTGAGCAGTCAGTTCATTTATTACACGATGTGAGCCAAACAATGCGTGTGTGTGTGTGTTTGTGTGTGTCCACAGCCATTGGTTCAAATATAACGTAATACTTTGTTTTGCCCCAATACACCTACACAGAGGTTCTCTAGTTAGTTGTTTCCTGCTTTGCATTTCCGGAAACATTTGTATTTTCCTATTTTAATTTTACGATTCTATGAAATTCTTAAATCTAATTAGTTTAGCTTCTAATAAATTTGTTTTTTTTTTTAAATTAATTTTATTTCGACAGAAGAATTTTAAAAAATAACACGAATTTAAGAGGGATAAAAATTGAAATCTCATTGGTGTAACTTCAAAACATATATCATGTATGATTTATTTCGTTTTTACGCTGTTTTTTCTACAGTATTAATATAATATTTACAAAAACATTCAGATATTAATGCTTCGTGACAGTTCCCTATATGTTCAATTTATGAGAATCATTTTTAGATGGTTCATTCAATCTTCAAAGTGATAAACATTTATCAGGTTTCACACAAAAAAGCATAAAGCCACAAATGCCCCCCCCCCCCTATCTGACAGATCTGATGCCAGGATGTAAAATACTGCACATCAGAGCCTCGACAACACTTTTGCCCCGCACCCCTTTCCCTCCTCACCAACCCCGTAGCCAAGGGGGGCACTGGGGGCCGTGCCCACCCGCTGAGTGTGGAGTGCCCCCCCTCCCCGCTTAAAAAAGAAGAAAAAGAGGAAAAAAAAAAGAAAAAGTCAAGGTTGCTCCCTTGCTGGGTATTGGTGCCTCCCTGCTTACTTTGACCTGGCTACGGGCCTGCTCCTCACCCGAATATCTGATAAACTTCTATATCGCATTCACATGGTTTGACTTCATGTTCATTGTAGGGAAAATAACTCTCTTTTAAACCTCACCACACCCTATAGCGGACTGGGTCTGAAAACATCTGAAAAAGGAAGCCCAATCTATGATGATATAGTTTGATTTTAGTGATAACAAATGAAAATAATTATGGGGGGGGGGCCCACAAAATTGAATTAATCCCTGCTCCTCACTTCCACCAAATACAGAGATTAAGGGAGTCGGTTAGAAAGAGTTTATATGAATTTTTAAAGCGATTATCTAAACTCTTCTAATAAATGAAACATCAAAAGGCACTTCTAGATGTATCTAAAATTTGACGTTTTTTTTTTCTTATTTTCGCAAGGTTATTGTTGACAAGTAATGGCCAAAGGCTAGTAATTTAAAATCTAAAAACACGATATCATCATACACTTAAATTGCAAAAAAATTCTCGGAAGACAACGGTTTGCCTACAGTTCTTTAAGTATAATAATAAAAAAAATAAAATTGAAATAACTGTGTGCGCTGTATGAATATATCAACGAATAAAATAGCGGCAAGCCTGTGTGATATTCATCCTGAACAATAAACTAACAACTCAACTAAAAAAACAAAATGAAAAGATGTCGGTCAATAAAAAACATTCTCTCCCCGAAACTGGATTTGTTTCAGCAGAATGAGCAGGCACACATTTACAACTCCGACTCTTTATGGTTTCAATTTATAGCGGATCCCAGGTTAGGGGTCAAAGTTTAAGTGTTCAAGCTGAAGGAATCTGTTGATTCGATTTCAAAAAGTCGCCAACACAACTTAGCAGTAAAGAAGAAGGGGTTGTCTAGAAATGAATGAATTCAATGTTCTTATAGACACTATAATTACTATTTATGTAATTAATTAATCAATGTATATTAAAAAAAATAATTCTCAACTTAGATAAATATTACCCGTGCAGTAGAAGAAAAAAATAATAAACACAAAAACCGGTTGTTTTTTTTTCCCGTTTGTTTTTGTTCCCACAAGAAAAAAAAACGTTATTTTGAAATTTACCAGAAAACTATTGATCTATCGCTGCAGATATGTTGCAGACACATCGTTACAGAACTTCAGCCTCGTTTTCATCATGTCAGTGATCCCTGCAACTGTTTTTTGTTAGCACAAATTTAATTTTAAGGTTTGAACCTGCTCAATGGATTAGAGAAATAAAATTGAGCAGGCCTCGGTCTAATGATATTTCAAAACTTCAGGGGACAGTTTCCAGAGTGAGATGGTGGGGGTAATGTCTAATGATATTTCAAAACTTCAGGGGACAGTTTCCAGGGTGAAATGGTGGAGGTAATGTCTAATGATATTTCAAAAATTCAGGGGACAGTTTCCAGGGTGAGATGGTGGAGGTTATGTCTAATGATATTTCAAAACTTCAGGGGACAGTCTCTAGGGTGGGAAGGTGGAGGTAATGTCTAATGATATTTCAAAACTTCAGGGTACAGTTTCCAGGGTGAGATGGTGGAGGTAATTTCTCTACTTCCGGTACTTTTTGATTAACATCACTTGACTGCCATGATGTGAATGAATGAAAACAAATTAACAATAACAATTTAGTAACTAATGCTGAAGTACTTTCAGATTCTTTCCTCATATTTTTAAGGTAGTGTTTTATTTGTTAGATGCATACACCAATATTTTGGCCACTCTGTTACTGGTCCAGGAAACGGTACTGCAAGAATCAAAGTCTTTGAGTCATACAAATCAATTTCTTGTTAATCTACGAATCAAATCGTTTGTAGTCCACGAATCCAACTATTGGTTTTCCACGAATCAAATTATTGGTGTTCCTCAAATCAAACTATTGGTGTTCAACGAATCAAACTATTGGTGTTCCACGAATTAAACTATTGGTAGTCCCCGAATCAAACTATTGGTAGTTCACGAATCAAACTATTGGTGTTCCACGAATCTGTTCGTGTTCCACGAATTAAACTAATGGTGTTCCATGAATTAAACTAATGGTGTTCCACGAACCTGTTCGTGCTCCACGAATTAAACTAATCGTGTTCCACGAAGAAAATTAGTCAATGAATCGAGAGTTAATTGTCTTGTAAAGAAATAGTTGGTGGTCTATGTATCACCTTTGCTAGATGTTGAAGAGATAATACCACATTCTGAAGGGTTCTCAAAAGTGATGAAATAGACTGAAATTATGATGGTTTAATATTATTTTGCTTTAGAAAATTGTCCGTTAGGTGTCAGATACAAAAGAGAATTGTCTACAAAGCTACTTGTGGTGTTAATATAAAGCTATAAACCTATAGTCATTTATACAAAGCGATATAACAACTATATTGCTACCCGTTGCGTTATAACAATCTATGTAGCCACCTATCTATATCGATAAAAAATGTGTCTAGCCACCTATATATAGCACTATAACAATCTTAATAGCCACCTATATATAGCACTATAACAACAATATAGCCACATATACATAGCGATAACAATCTATGACATAACAGAAACACATAATGGCAGACTCTATTTATTACGATTAAACGTGAAACAATTGATCTACAAATCTCAAGAGAAAACTGGAGAACTTTGAATGGCTTATATTGGCCAGCATTCAATAGAAAGCTAAAAAAAAAAAGAAAAGAAAACACGCATGACATTCAGTTGCTACTTATCTCGACGGATAATGTCTTCTGTATCATACAACCCCATGCCCCCCCTTCCTCCCCTCCCCCCACACACACAAACACACATACAAACTAAACTCCAGAGAATTTTTTTTTTTTTAAAAAAAAAAAAGACTAATTGTTTTTGCAGCGCTTTCTCGTCTGTCTTGAGTTAGTCATGAAAATCAATATATCAACTACGTTCATGGGCGTATTCATGGGGGGGGGGGGCAAGGGGGGCATTTGCCTCCCCTTACATTTAAAAAAGAATGTCATAAAGTTGTTATTTGCCCCCCCCCCCCTGGAAAATTTTTGCCCCCCCCCCTGGAAAAATTCATAGCGACGCCCATGACTACGTTGTTGTCACAATACGTAAACACATGGATAACATTTTTTTTTCTTATTACTGTAATGTCTTGATAAACCTACACACTCTTGGGCTCAAATATTGTACTCACGTTAAGTTTGTTAACATGAAAACACCAAATGATATTTCTTGCCATTTTAACATTATAAAGCTTAACAATATCAACGATATTGATACAGCATGACCTATGTATGTATCACGAAAATTACCCGCCTCATGACATTAGACATTAATAAATAATTACTGTCGGAATAAACCATGGCATACAAAATGAGCCCCTTCTTGAAAGAATAAAACTCATTATATAGCATATGGAAGCAGCGCACAATTTTTGTAATCAGCCAACCCGATATTAGGCGCATAATAATAATTCCATGTTAAGTGGCTTTATAAATAGATTATGGTTAGATGGCAAAATATGTTTTCTAACGTAACATTGCAAAGATGCAATGAAATAAAAATTTATTTTTGAGCGTGTGTTTATATATATATATATATATATATATATATATATATATATATATATATATATATATATATATATATATTTAATTTAAATAATTTTCATATGCAAATCTATTCCCAGCTGAAAGATCCCGACTGCCCATTCCTGGACGTGGAGGACCACAAACTGACCGTTCACATCGAGTGGATGGATTCACACCTTCTAGCCTCTCCGAACTACACAAATCTTGATGACGTCACAAGACTGCACAAACACCAGATGTCGTAAGTGTTCAGGGTTTTCACCCAACCGTAAGTCAGTAGACACACACAAAAAATATTGAAAATGAGCTGCAGTGCCGTAGCGAGCCTAACTCGCACCCGGGGGGCACAGTACCTTTTGAGCGCCCCTCCCATTCGAAAAACATATAACATTATACTAAAATATACCATTTGGCGCCCCTTTGTGAGTAGCGCCCGGGGTATGATGCTCCCTTGACCACCCTTCGCTACGCCTCTGATGTTTTCACCTTTTAAAAAAAAATGGGAGTGGGGAAGGGGGGGGTGCTAAAATGTGTCTTACGACCATAGTCCCCCCCCCTTCTTATGTTTCAAGGGTGGGGGGAGAGGGCATAGGCTGAGACTTAAAATATATTTTGTAAAAAGTAAGGTCGATACTTGTCAAAGCCACTTTTAGCACGATATTTAGTAGAAATAATGCTGGAAGAGCACCCTTTGAATCCGAACGGCAACGCTTACAGCAAACAGGACAAAAACAAGAGCAAAAAAACAAAAAAAAAGTGATGATCATGCACTGTGACCAAAATGTTGACCACCCGGCGTGGTCACTCACTTATGGCTACCTTGTTATATATACTGACGACTGACTTTTTTTTTTAAAACTATAACTATACCGTCAGCAATAATTAATTATAGTTTCATAAACATGAATGATCATTATTCCTTTGTACGCAGCCAACAACAACAACAACTAAATACATTATGAATAATCTCTATAGATTTAGTAAAGACTCGATACTTTTCTATATATTTTCTTGATAACATAGGGCAACAAAAAATATTTTTTGAAAAAAGTCCAGGGTTTTTCAACTGATTTAACCTAATTTTGATGCTCTGTATCAGAAAATGACCTTGGTTTTGTACAATCAGGTCAGGATTTTTTCCTACAGAAATTTTAAAAAAATCGATTTTTTTGTAAAAAAAACACATTTTTGCGGATCATCAGCTGATAGACCCCTGACGATTTTTTTCCGTTTTACTCAAGAAATAAAAGTCAACGTGTTCAAATTCATTCAGTTTTTGTTTATCCACCAATTTTTATAAGCATAATGATCATAATATTGGTATAACAATTGGTGAAACAAAAGTTCAGAATTCAAGGCATAAATCGGCGTTTCTTCGATTCCCGAGAAAATAGTTGGCATCCTTGAATTTGACATGATAATTTTCAAAATGTGTGAAATGACCTTGAAATTCTAAGAAAAGATGTTAAAAATAAAGCTTAGCTCATGTCTACATTTAAAATAAAAGAAAATATTTAATAATAAGTCTCGTGAAAAATAAAATCTAATGGTGTTTACTTAGGGCTGTGAAGCAAGAAGTTGATAAGTCTCGTCTTACTCTGACTACAGGACAACAGCCAAACTTGATCATAAACAGAATAATTATCACCCAGAATCTATAATTTCTACCGTATATTTGAAAAAAAAAGCTTTTATTCCATCTCTCGCTATTTAAACAAATCGTTCATAAAAGTAAAAATGCATATAAGTTACTGGGTCGAGGCGTGAGTGTTGGCGGTCATAGTTATATGTATAGAAAATGCTATATAATGGTGCTGTGTTTAATGAATATAGTTAGCATAATGATTCATAATAAAAAGACTACACGTTTTAATATATATATATATATATATATATATATATATATATATATATATAACGTATATGTTGTTAGTCTAATAATCTATACATATATATATATATATATATATAAATCTATGATCGTTTGTGCTTTGTATATAGCATAAAAACATCAATAAATTATTTTCTCTTGAGATTTATGACCGGCAACACCAACTCCTTGTTCCTGGTCTATAAATATAAATGAAGTAGGTAAAGGAATAAAGCTACAGAACAATTAGCATAATGATTATATTATAAATGACAATATTATGGCCATTATAAAATGTGTAAAATTTTTTTAAATAATTTTTTTCTAATACGAAATATACATGTTTTATTTTTTAGACGCGAGATTTTGGCCCTGCAGGCGGAAAACTATGCACTAGAGAAACAGTTACACAGTTATCAGCAGTCTCTGGCCAAGAATAACGCTAAAGACATCGGTCGAGGCACTAACCGGGCACACAGCTACGATGGAGTCAGCAGAATTTGACACCTGTAGAATGATTAGTTCATAATTTTTTTTAGTTTTAAGAAACAAGAAAAAAAAAACTTTAACTTATGCAGTTTTATTATTTGTTCCGTAAGGAGATGTGGGGGATCAGTTTAATGTTTTTGATTGACAACATCAATATTGTATGGCTTTGTTTGGTAATGAATAAAACCTGCTCATGTCTGGAAAATGTTCATTTACTTGATAATCAAACTTTAGACACATTTTATCATTATTAAAACAGAGCCTCAAACGAGGATGGTCTAATACGGCATGTGGCTATCCTACGGCTTCCAATCAGCCAGTTTTGTTTTTCTATTATTCAACTTATTGTGTTCACCAAATGTGGATAAATTGACAAATACGCGCGCAGGGCTGCGCCTCGCCTCATTACGGTGCACAACACGGGGTGCAAGGCAGTAAAATATAAAATATGATGTGAAATCTCTTGTGTATATTTTAAATGAGTAATGAGCTATTTAGCGAACTTATTCCGCTCGGGGACAAGGAAATTAAAGGTCTTCCTTTCACTTCCTGTTACAAGTTACTATGTAATTCTTGGTACTTGCAAAATTATCTCACAGAGCGTTGTTTGTTTTTTTTTCGAACTCACCCGTGGCCATTCCCGGTTTATAATTTAATATTGTCACTTGACATTATCGATTGTTTCACTTCTTCATTAAAATGTCACAATATATTCCAAACCTATAATCAATCAATTTAATTAAATAAATACTTACATTACTTACGCCTGTCACTCTTATCGGAGTATGGGACCACTAGCTAAAGATCTCCAGCGACTTCTGTCCGAGTATGGGGCCACTAGCTAAATATTTCTAGCGACTTCTCTCCTGAGCCATCCTCTCAAGCTGCTTCCAGCTGAACCCCATCCTGGTGATGTCAGCCTCGAGGTCTCGCCTCCAGGTGTTTCTTGGTTGGCCTCTTTTTCTTTTTCCTTGAGGATTTCATATCAATGAATGCCTTTTGATGTTACTCACTGGTTTGCGTAATGTGTGACCAATCCAGCGCCATTTCCTCTTCCGTTGAAACGTGGCCGGTCCGTTCTAAAAAGTCTGGCATTGGTGTTGGTGTCGGGCTAGAGTATTTGAAGACATTTCCTAAGGCATAGATAATTATATAAATAAGAAAAAAAAGAATGAAAAAAAATGCTATTCAGTAAGTTTCATAACATTTAGTTGTCATGACCACTGCATGTCACCAATCACTCACAAATTTAGTCAACAAAAGAACCAATGGTCAACATTTACTATACTTATAACAATACAAGTAATAATAAAATAAAGAATCCATCAACACAGCGTAATTCACCACTAAGTACCATATCTCTCGAGCAACTCCCCGGTCATCATCCTTCCACTTTCGCCGTCATGGTCCACTCCTTGTCATCTGACCACCTCAACCAATCACCTTATCTTTTCTACTTCTGACCTTTCACCCACTCACTCTCCACGACCACACTCAACACGTGAAAAGTTCAACAAACACACAATACATCCATGACAGTAAGGGACCACATGTTATGAAACATGGTTGGTCAAAAATATGGGACATTTCGCACTAAACACTCAATAGTTGTCCTTAGATATCGTAAAATTATCGTATTACAAAACTGAAAAATACTCATCAGCTCTGTACAACAACAATTGACAGAACAAAGCAAATATTTAAAATAAATAAACTAGTATAGAATAGATCACTAGAAATAGATTTAACAACGTTCAGTGGATCCTTTCTCTCAATTCATTTAACTTATCAATACAGTTCATAAAGACTGAAGTAGCAATAATTGTATGAATTCTTCTTCTTCCTTTGACTCTACAGCCCATTTAGGGCCCTGGCCTGCCATACTACTCTTCTCTACTTTTCCCGATCCATGGTCTTCTTCCTCCACTCTCTCACTCGTATGGCTTTAAGGTCTTTCTCCATTACATGAACTATATATGTAACAGTATCAAATAATTGCTAGACAGGTAAAGTTATGAAAATGTTCGAGACACAAAATCGTGTGATTCAGAGGCTGAAATACTGTATGACGATGTTCCCTTCAATTTGCCGATGTCTGTGTGCAACAAAACATAATGGTTTATGCGCAAGTTTGGAACAAAATGTACTTCTTCTTCATTTGGCTCTACAGCCCATTTAGGGCCCTGGTCTGCCATACTACTCTTCTCCACTTTTCCCGATCCATGGTCTTCTTCCTCCAATCTCACACTCCTATGGCTTCCTCCAACTATCTGCTTCTTGGTCTGCATTTAGGCCTTTTCTCATTGGGTGCTGCCTTATATATTGCTTTTGGATCTCTGTTGTTTTCCATTCTTTCTATCAAAATGTACATATTTACATTTACTATGTTCATGACACTGTATTAAAAGCTTCGAATTCGATAAAGGCTGTTGATAGTTTCAATCTGATAACGATATACAAATCCGTTTCTGTAGGAAAGGTTGTGGAAGCTGTGAGGCCGCACACGACGCTCAGTTAAGAAGGGGTGCCAAAAAAACAAAAGTGTAGTTGAATTATTATTTTTCTCACCATTTAGCAGGGCCGGCCTTGGCTGATTTGACCGACTGCTCCAAATTGGGCCCCGCGCCTGGCAGGGGCCCCGCAATTTACGTTTAGCATTAATAGTAATAGTTGTTATTGTACAAAAAATTAGAAGAGGGGCCTCGCAAGCAACCGTTAAATTGGGCCCCGCAATTCGTAGGGCCAGCCCTGTCATTTAGTATTCCAGAAAAAAGAAATGTACAAACACTGCCTAAATTATGCCAGCCTGTTTGACATTTTTTAATACTGATCTCTTTATCTCTATAAGATTATTCTGTTGATAATGTATAACATTTTTTAAATATAGATTTACCAATAAAAAAAAATCCCTTTTATTTACAAAAGTGTAACTGCTCCCCCCTCGGGTTAACAAAAAACATCAAAGACGGTTTCCTTTGATTGAATACTATATGCACAGTTTGTATCGGAGGATTATTCATAGCTCTGTTTACTCGGCTGTCACAATAATGGAACGCGGCCTAATGAAAAGTTATAGATCTCGCGATAACTGCAAGCGCAGCATTTAACTGTTCTGGTGGTCTTTTGTTCTGGCTTACCTTGTTCCAGTAACACCGTGTAGAAAGTCTTTATTTAGGTGAACTCTTCCTAAATGAGCCAGAATGTTCAGGCTCGGTCCTTCCTTTTGGTTGTCTCTTGTTTTGGACAAGATTCGTCATATAACACCGTAATAAGTCTTTGTTTTACTATGAACTTTCCCAAAATGAACCAGAATATTCAGGCTCAGTCCATCCGTGAATCTTATTCTCGGGCTCTGGCAGCGACCCATGAGTACCACCAGAGGCGTAACTAGACCAAACTTTCAGGGGGGGGGGGCAAAAAAAATCACTTGTATTAAAAAATCACATTATTTATATATTTGAATTTTATTCTAAACAAATTTTTTTATTTCGGGGGGGGGGGGCAAATGCTCCCAATGTCCTCCCCTAGTTGCGCCACTGAGTATCACCATCTTAAAATAAATACATAACAGCTGGGAACAGCATGGGCGATTGAGCAATGAAGCTAACAGCTATGGCGTCAAAAATAAGGCCTTCTAAGTCTACGGCGCGGAAGGGGGGAATGCCGGGGAATCGGGGGAGGAAAACATAATTTTTTTGTATACGTTAAAACATTTTGCTGGAGTAGCTGCTAGTGATGCCATTTGTGTGTGTGTGTGTGTCTGTATGTATGTGTGTGTGCCATGGACACTAGTAAACTGAACTCTTACTTCATCTTCCCCAGGGATATTTAAAAGAACTAAATATTGACCGTACAGAGGCGATATAAACATATAACTGCACTATCAGCATGTATTTATTTGCACCTATAGTTTTGTAACAATAGTCTCCGTTTATGCTTTAAATTTTAAAACATATTTTCCAACCAATATTTTTTTTCTCGTTTCTTCATGATGATTTATCATTTTTCATTTCGATTTTAAATTCAGGACTACAAACTATTGCTTACCTATTTCATTACTTTTTTTGTATTCCAATTTTCATGTTAATTTTATATATGACTGAAAGTAGGTGATTATTTTTTTCAATTATAATTGTTAATACTTATAAACATGTGAATAAATAGTTTATTATTATTATTATTTTAATAATCTTCAACTGTCTATGTTCATTTATGTTTTTTTTTTGCCTAAGATAACTTTTGACTGGAAATTTTCTATGTCTTGAATCATCGCAAATTAGGATATACTGGGTCTAGATATACTTACTAGGTCTAGATATACATACTGGGTCTAGATATACGTACTGGGTCTAGATATGCATACTGGGCACTGGGTCTAGATATACGTACTGGGTCTAGATATACCTACTGGGTCTAGATATACATACTGGGTCTAGATATACATAATGGGTCTAGATATACGTACTGGATCTAGATATACATACTGGGTCTAGATATACGTAATGGGTCCAGATATACATACTGGGTCTAGATATATATACTGGGTCTAGATATACATACTGGGCACTGGGTCTAGATATACATACTGGGTCTAGATATACATAATGGGTCTAGAATTTCTTCCTAGAGTAGCATTTTTTAGGCTTATATACTTCTAATAACATAGGGGCCTTCATTTAACAATGACCAGGGGCGCCGAGAGCCAACAAGGGCCCCAGGGCAGGACATCATTGCTGGCCCCTTAATAAACAATGAGTCGTGAAAAAACTCACATGCTCGGGGCGGCCGGGCCCCCTTACAGATGCGGGCCCCCTGACAACGATCCCCCCGACGCCCTCTCGGCGTGCCTGACAATGACCACTTTAAGCCCTATGGGAATCTCAGCTTAACGGGCCTCTCACGCTGTCTACAAGCTAATGATGCCACTATTGTAGTCAAAGGCGATGAGAAGTCGAAAGTGTCAAGAAAAGAAGGAAAAACAAACAAACAACTTCACTCAAGTTTTTAGGCGAGCTAATTATTTTTTAATTATATTTTTTTTTATTTTCATGGTGTAGATGATATTTAATGACACCTCCCTGGAAGCTCTGACAAATGGAGCCTCCCCTATAACTAGCCTCATCCAAACTGTCAAGTCATTATATCTTAATTTAGGGCAATGTTCCTTCTGATGTTCCGAAGGCTGTGTGCGGCAAAAAGTTATTTTCTGTGCGCAAATTTGGGTGGGAAATATTGTCTTAAAATAAATGTACATAGGTTGATAGAACGAAACTTTGTGTGTGTGTAATCTGTTGTAATGTGTGTGTGTGTGTGAGTCGTGTGTGCACGCATATGTTCACATCTTTGAGATGACAGTGCCTGAGGGCACTCACTGATGGTTTGGTCAGGTCTCCCCCAACACCCCGGTTGTTGTTTTCGTTTAGCAATGAGAAGAGGACCGGTCATTTGAGGCCCTGAGCCCATAACAAATATTTTACACAAAAAAGTAAAGTTTCCTTAGCCCTAAATGGCCATCGGGGTAGATGAAGTGTAGAATTCATCTGTTTCTATAACCTCGGCATATGTGTGGTTAACAAAAGGCCCAGCAGCCTTTACTTCCCCAACTTAAGTCAGGCACCCATTTAAAGCTGGGTGATAGAAAAGTGAATATTTCAAATAGACCACTATTTGATAGAAAACAAAATATTTCAAGTAGACCACTATTAGGTTTTTGCCTCACATTAGTAAACATGTATTTACAATTCATTTGTTTGAAAGCGTGTCTCTATGTACCTAAGAAACTTGTTAACAATTGAATTCCCAGGTGGTATTTAATCAGTCTATGAACACCTTGGTTGAAAGTGTCCCAGATAATTACAATGACCTAGCCTGGACCAGCTTGTTGACTGTGACCCATTTCTTTGTTTACCTGTAGCCCATTGTTTGACAACATCCTAACAATATCATCCAAGTATAAATGGTCTTAAATAATTTTCTAGTCTAAAGTGATTCTGTATCTCATGAACATTGCATGGGAGAAGCCTCAACATCATCCCATTACTTGAACTTTAACCCTCCTGACGTCATAGTGTCCATTCAAGAGTTGCTTTGTCCAGTTTCACTCAGACATG
>JAGDYQ010000164.1:538258-964366 GCA_021962125.1 Bulinus truncatus
AACACTAATGTTACCATGTCAGTTATCATAATTTTTCAATGATTATATAATGAAAAGTATTTGTCATTGCCCACAAAATTTGGTATGAATATTTAAAACTCCTCGTTTTTTTTAAGAATGATTGACAATAATTTAATGTGCCCTTTACAATAATTTATTGTGCCCTTTACAATAATTTAATGTGCCCTTTACATTAAGATGGGATAGATTCATATTTTTTTTAAAATACATACACCACTTTTAGGGTAATATAGTTTTGATTTTTTAAATTTTCAGTTCAGCATCTGTTATTAGCATTTTTATCAAAATATTAAGTGCTAATTCTGAAGATGCATACCTAGGCCAAAATAACTTCTAATTTTATAACAATTTTTATGATACTTTTTTTTTACTGCAGAACAGCACAATCTTTTTAAAATGGTAAAAAACAGGTGGAGTCAGAAAAAAAAATTGAAATGAAGTAACTTTTTTTCCCACCAGAAAAAATCACACTCCCAAGTGTGAACAATGTTTATGAAACTACGAAATTTCTTAGAATGTGATGTGACGCAGTGGTGTCTATATTTTTGAATATTTCAAAATTCATTCCTTACTAAAAATAAAGTTGCACAATATTATTAATGCATTAGATACTATCAGATATTATAGAATCAACTGATTTTTGTCATTTAAAAAAAAAAGCACAAATGAGGCTTTAGAATGGGAAACTTCCGTGGGGAAAGTGGTGCTCACTTCTTATTTAATTTAATCAAACCATTTTTAATCACGGATACACATAGGTAGACTTGCCATATGTCCCGGTTTCGCCGGGACATTCCCGGATATACTGGTGTCCCGCCCGGTTGTTGAAATTGTCCCGGTTTAGATTCAGGGCACAGTTTCTTGGAAATAATTGAGCAAAATTATTAGATCAGAGAATGATTAATCTGCTCTTGTGTGATCAGTAACATTTTGGTAAGTAACACAGTAATACAAATTTACAGAAGTCGGCAGCAGAGAAGAAGAAAAAGAAGAAAGACTTATTGATAAAGGTTCACTCAAGTGAAAAATACGAGTGGTACAACAAATAGAAAACTGTTTTTTTTTTTAAAAATATCATGTTTGTGTCCCATTATGAATAAAATAACAAAGATTATCTATTCTAGAGTACATTTTAAGTGTTTTTTACATTTCTGTTTTCATACCCCCCCCCCCCGAAACCGACAACCCTAAACCTAAAGTAAAAAAGACAGAACAGTCCCGGTTGGTCCGTGAAAAAATATGGCAACCCTACACATAAGCAATAAGCCATAGGTGAGGGATAAATGTAAGCCATGAAAAAAAAAGATTACTGCACTTAAATATGTAATCTTTATACAGGCCCAGGCTAGGTAAATAATCTAATTAAAAATCAGTATGGTGGTTTTAACTAGAATTAAAGTGAGTTCAAGGTGGTAGGATGATTGATATGTCTGTGCCCCACAATTCTCATGTTTTAAAAAAAACAATGAGTCATTTCATGATATTTTAATTGGTACTCACTTTTATGAGCAACAAATATCGTAAAGTCAAGGCAGCTATGTAGGCACACAGAAGCAAAAAATCCAGAGCATTGTAGAAAGTTGTGTGTTCCTTCACTGCAGATTGGTACAGGTTAAGAGATATCTGGTACAGATTCCCTACAATACAATACAATACACTGTAAATGTGAATTTTTTTTATCATCTCATTAAATACCAGTATTAAAATTAAATCATCAAAGAGCTTTATTAATCCCTATGGTCAGTAAAGATGGTGCTCAAAGCAAAAAAAAATGTTTTAGTATTTACCAATTAAAAACCATATTAGTAATATGTTGGCAACACTTGGATATTTTGGTCTCAAAGGAAAGTCTATACCAAATAAAGAATCATTACTTTTGTCTCTGCACTCCGAGTACCTGAGAGTTAGTTATAAAGAGATTACAGCATAATCTTCAACAAATGATTTGACTTTAGGTTCTAAAAAAATGTCTGTTTTTACATCATTTTTTGTTTATTTAAAATCAAGAAATTTTTCAAACGTAAATTGTCTTGTTCTTTGTTTTGTCTTGGAGCAATGTCACAATCCTCAGACTTATTTTGTGTATGAATGGTTAATTTCTTTTGTCTTGAGTATAAGTGATTATTTGATTGCAAACAGTATGTAATATATTAAGTTACAAGAACTGTGCTTTATTTGGCAAGGCCTATGTTAATTAACTGACCTTTTGTAGATAGTCGAGTTATACATAGATGAAAGAGTTTTGTTTTTTGATAGTCTGTTACTTGCTTGACTACTTGATTTAAGAATTACAATTATAAGCCCCAGGAAGGCAAGTGAATGACAAAAAAGTTTCACAGCTGGATAGGATAAGATTTTGGCTTCCTGAAAAAAAAAAAAAAATATATATATATATATATATATGTTTGATATATTGAAAGATAGAGCTAGAATGAGATTGTAAGTAGGAAAAGAGGTGATTGGGCAGAAGTGCAGGTAGATGATAAGTCGGAAGTTAAGATGATGGGCAAAAAAAAAAAAGAAAAATGACAGTCGGTCATTTGGTAATTGGATGGATGGATAAATGGAAGACTGAAAGCTAAACATTATGCAAGTAGCAGCTGTTGTTTCAAAGTCAAAAAGCACATCATGATAACTTATTTTATTTTTTTTTTGGGGGGGGGGGGGGTGATACTGGGAGGAAGAGCTCTATAGAAACGTACCTTTCTGTGTGGAAAAACAATATGTACAAAGACCAGGGCTGGATACGCCAAGACAAATGCCAACAGCATAAGAGCTCGATTATGCCACCCAGCTCTTATGTACTTTTCAATCCCATGATGCCACACCCTGGTGATGCCTTGCTGGCAGCTGGGGTGGGTCACAAACTGTTTAATGGAGTATGTCAGTGAATCTCATCACCACAAATATCTATGCACATTATTAAGTAGGTTATGGCATCAAAATATACTTATAAAAGAAAGAATGCCATTTTAATTCTATCTTAAACCCCCCCCCACACACACACACCCAAATAATTATACCAACCATGTTAAGTTGTAAACAACCATTGATTTAAAGCTGCCAACTATCATGAAAAGGAATTATTTAAAACATCTTAAACATTTCATAACTGATTATTTTAAATAAGTTTTTAATAATTTAGGATCCTTATTCTTATGAAGTCAAACATTTACTTTTTTTACATTTATAGGTGTTGAAAGAGCTAAAAAACAAAGGATTGATTATTTCTTGATTATATCTGTTCACAATAAATTACCAAAAAGCAATCACAGATACAGAACACTAATGCAGACATCAACATGAAGTTCAGAACATTTAATAGATTTTATCAATGTAAAGCTTAGTGCACAGCGTGCCTTGTATGCATTATAAATCTGAGTGCTAAAATTAGTTTTTGGTTTAAACTTGTCCATATTCATCAATAGAACTATAATTAATTTTATTTGAAACTTGAATTTTATCATGATTAGATAGATACCAAATGAAATCACTTCGGTGAAGATGACTATAAAGGGTTTAATTAGAGAAAAAAGTTCTAGCAATCAAAACTAAAATAATTGCCTCCCTTTTTCTGTCTTAGTTTCAAAGCAAGTTTAAATCTGGCCAAACTGCTAAATTTCTCCTGATGAGGCTTTCCAGTTTTGTTGAGCACAAGCTCAAGTTCTTTCTGTGTTCTGATTCTGTCCAGTAGTTTGACCACATAGTCACTCAGTTGGTCAGCCAGCTCCTGATACTCACGCTGTAAATAAATACAAAAATAGCAATTAACAAGTATATGTATGAAAGTGAAGAAGACAACAAATGACGTTAATGGTTTATAATGTAAAAAGTTCATTTTTGCAACACTTACTGCATATTAAAGGGATCGTTGTGCCACATTGAAAAATCATATTATAGGGATTATTGTGATACATTAAAAAATCATAATCATTAATTACAAGATATAAATAATGATATTTTAGACGGGGTAACCTTAAATTTTTTCTCCTCCCTTGACAATCTTTTTAGCTCATCCGCCAGGTGAAATGCTGTCAGAATAGGATCCCTACTGGATAATGAAATGTAGGCCTCGCTGGCAAGTCCTCTGTAGGCGTTCAGTCTGTATTTGGCAAAGCGAAGTTGGTCAAATTTGATTTTATTACGACATTCCTAAATATTTGAAATGAAGAAATATTATGGTCTTATTTTATGCAATAATCTGTTAAAAAAATAGAATGTAAATATTATCTCTTAAATGAACACACCTGGCATACGCAACTAAATTTATGAGGTTTTATAATGGTCTCTCCTCGAAGCAATAAAAGTTGAACAATTTCATATTGATTTTTCTGTGAAGCAAGGATCAATGGAGTTATGTCTGGTGAAAATTGAGAATCTGGAAATGCTGTTTTGTAGAATCCATCTGAATTATACATAAATTTGAAACATTTAATTTTTAAGTAAAAATTTATTGATATAATGTGTTTGCTATAAAATAGTAGTAAAGTTTGGCACAGGTTTTAATCTTTAGAAAGATTGGGTTGGGTAATATTATTAAATAGCTAAGAAAATGATTTTTTTTTCCATTTTTAAATGCTTTTGTGAGTTAACAAATATATGTCGAAGAATTATGAGACTGAAACAAGTGAATAACTAAGAAACGTTTCAAATTTGAAGTGCTTAACAGAAAAAAAATAAAAGAAAACTGCAAGCTTATGCTTAGTAATCTACCAGTTGCTCCTAGTCTTTTTCTATCCATCCACATCTCCAAGTACCGCCTGTGTTTAAGAATGGTGTCAGCGATCTGTGTGCATCCATCGCTAATAGCCTGAAGGACAGCCTCGTAAATATGATGTTGGCTGAACTTTTCTAGTAGGATATTTACAATCTGGGTGAAATTATTTTTTATTTTTTTAAATTGGATATACATGTATAGAACACATTGAAAAATAGTCAGTAAATGAATGGTATAGTACATCAGCCCATATTGTGCATACTTATATAAATCAAAGTGCAATCAAAGGTCATACGGCAATCAAAGGTCCTAGGGCAAAACAAAGATTATAAGACTGATGAAGTACACAAGCCCAAGGCAACATTTAACATTTTAAAATATGTATATATAATTTCAAAATGTTAAATGTTGCCTTGGGCTTGTGTACTCATCAGTCGTATAATCTTTATAATATATATATATATATATATATATATATATATATATATAATACAACTCAAATATAACTTAGCAAAGGAAGTAAATGAG
This sequence comes from Bulinus truncatus, assembly GCA_021962125.1. Lineage (NCBI taxonomy): Eukaryota > Metazoa > Mollusca > Gastropoda > Planorbidae > Bulinus > Bulinus truncatus. Next base: position 543,525 of record JAGDYQ010000164.1, read on the forward strand.
AAACGAATAAGCAGTCATTTTTTATAGATAGGAAAATGTAGGTTGATGTTCTAGCTGAAGTAGCCTATACGGACAATTACAAACACACAGAAAACAAATAGGACATATTCTTCTATAAATAGATAAACGTATTTAGTAATTTACAGTGGTCGTCATAGAGAAGGATTTAGCTAATAACCGTAAAGTAGTTAATAAATATAGGGCCCTTAAAGACAGAAACATGAAAAAGTCAGATTGCCTTTGTTGAGTTTTGTAGAGTTCGGGTTTGCCGAGCTCTTCATAAGTTGGGGCGAAAATATCTAACGACGCCACTGACATCGGCCTCTGAATGCGACGTCTCCTTTATTATCAAATGATACTTAAGCGATTTATACTTTTAAATACTTTTGTAGTGGAAAAAAAATCATTATGAAATAGAAATTCGCTTACCTATAGTATAAAACACCAGGCACAAGTAAAATTCCGATCCACCAAACTAAATGTTTTCAACAAATATTATAATATATCCGTACATTTAGTTTACCATATGATCACTGACGACTATATCGTATCTTCAGTTTAAAATCAAACCCCTCTCTATCGAACAGAACATACTTCTTAAAAGTCAACAATGAACTCTTGTATCTTTTGTGAGTATCGTCTCCCTTTATGTGGTCACCTGACTAGTATGACCGCAATGAGCGGATCTGTATTGGTAAATAGGTACAGAGCATTTAATAAGGAATTTTAACTGGGTGACAAGGGGCCGTCCATAAAGTACGTCACGCTCCAAAAGGGGGGGGGGGGGGGTGTAAGAAAGTGTGACAGTTTGTGACAGGGGGGAGGGATGTCAGGCCAAATGTGACGTCACATTTTTTATATATATTTTTTATTTTATTTCTAACTTAATTTTTTATTTTTTTAGTACAACTTAATAGTTTTAAAAATAATTTTCAAAAATTTTGTGAAACATTTAAATTAGTTTTATGTCAAAATAGCATGAAATGCATATCTTTTCAATGTGTTGTTAACATTTCCTCATGTTAGTTAGGACTTCATATTTCAACGTTTTACCTTCGAGATTCTTTCCTCCTCCAATCCCAAATTAACCAAATAACTTATGCAAAGCCGCTTTATCAACTAGGCACAGTAGGCACTGTGCCTAGGGCCTACGGACTTTTCAAGGGCCTTCAAAACCAGAACATAAAGTGAAAACAAGTTCAGAATGCCAATAAGATTTAATAATGTTTGTATTAAAGTAACTATATATATAACCTTGTGAGATGAGCACGTCAAGCTGCAGATCAGTAAATTACAGTATGTTAACTTTTCGGCTCTTTGTCTTAGAAAAGTCACATATGACGTTTTCAAAAGTTTATTTAGATTTCAAATCGCAAAGAAGTGCGGGTGCATTCTTGAAAAATATTAAAAATGAAGATGGGGAGGGCCTACGACTTTGAAAGTGCCTAGGGCCTACGATGACCTTAAAACAGCCCTGAACTGATGTACTCAGAGCTTCAGAAAGAGAAGATACCGATGCTCATAAATTTCCTTCATTGTTTGTGGCACAAACTCTCAAATTTGAAGACATTATGACAAGATCAACAGGAGTTTTAAAAGTACAACCATATGGTCTTTATCGTCTATCTTTGCAGACCAGCTTACCAGGCCCGTAGCCAGGTCAAAGTAAGCAGGGAGGCACCAATACCCAGCAAGGGGGCACCTTAGCTTTTTCTTTATTTTTTCCTCTTTTTCTTCTTTTTTTAAGCGGGGGGCACTCCACACCTAGCGTGGGGGCACGGGCCCCCAGTGCCCACCCCCTTGGCTACGGGGCTACAGCTTACATGATCGAATGTGCAAAGTGTGTCACTTATACTTTGCCTCACAAATACTGTTGAAGAAACATACAGGACAACACAGAGCTCGGGCGCAGAAGAATGTGCCGACCCAAAATTTTCCAGAATCAACTCAGATAAAACGCAGGCGTCCTTTGAGAACCGCTGCTAGAAGGCAAAGAGAACTCATAGCAATTATTGGCAGAACGGAAAATGCACATTCAGAAGATGCTGAGTGGCTAGAAGAGGATGAAGTTGATCTGTCTGCAATTATTCTTCCAGAAAACAATGCTGGGGAAAGATTTATGTCAGTCGTAACTATGGATGAACACTTCACCATGGATGGATTTTTTTTAATGAAACACAATTTACAGGTCTACTATAAACATACTCAATATAGAACAAGAGCTGCTCACATAATTTGTCAATCTAGTCCTTTTTTTAGTTGCATTGTTTTGTTTCCATTTTTATTATTTAATCACTGATTGAGGTCAAGTTTTGCTAATCTACTTCTTATCCTGTGTCATTAGAATGCATAATCGGAAGATTATCTCAAAGTTGACCTCACCTATTGTAATTGAAATGGTAGCAGATATGTGATGTTTATTATAAAATTGTCAAGTCTAATTTTTGCAATTTTTCTTTTCAAATTCAATTGATTGAGTTACTGTTTCAAAGAATAACTGTGCCAACTGTTTACAATTAGTTATTCTACTATTAAAGTCATTTAATAATCTGATAGTTCTTTTAATATTAATATTTAAGGCATTTTAATAGTGAAGTGCGTTTGAAGTTTTCGATTAAATTTTAATTGGTTGTTAATTAAATTTTTTTTTGACAGTGTGACGTACTTTAGGAGGAGGGGTCTCGAGATTTGTGACACTTTGTGACAAGGGGGGAGGGGGGGGGTCAAAAATGGTAAAAAATAGCGTGACGTACTTTATGGACGGCCCCCAATAGGATATCGGATGGAGGGGGTTTGAGGGGGTGGGGATGCATAATGCACCTAGTTTAAAAAAAAAATAGATAAATCAAGTTCATAACAATATGTAACAGAAAAATACTATTTCCAAACATTTTCAAGTCGAACTTGAGTAGATTTGATAGGCAAAGTAGTTTCAAGCAATTTGAATAAAAATAAATTTATTATAGTTTTTTTTGTGTGGTTTTTAAGCCTAAATTACTGGAAAATTGATTGATAAAAAGGATTAATAATTTGTTAACCCAATTTTATCTCAATTACTTTATTTTCTTGCACGCACGAAACTTCAGAACCTTAAGGCTCACACATTCGAAATATATAGCAATGCATGTAGGCCTAGTATAGCCAGAGCAGGCTTTAAACAGATTAGAGCGATTTCTCCCAATCGGACCAGGTGCCAAAAGAGTAATATTATTTAGGCTACACTTTAGCTTGACAAATACTCTCCGCCTTTATTCAAATTTCGAAAAATGAGAAATTTTACTTTTTTTTTTTTCAATTAGGTTATCATTTACAACGTTTGTTTCACATTTCTTCCCGATTCTCAATTTTTTTTTTTTAATTTACTTCAGATTTTCAATAATTCACATTAAAATGGCGTTTTGTTCACATTCAGTGGTCATCCTTAAGCATGATCCCTTCATGACATATACTCTAGAGCCCCATCACCTAAGACTAGAGAGAGAGAGAGAGAGAGAGAGAGAGGGAGAAGGAGAGAGAAAGGGGGAGAGAGGGAGAGAGAATGAGAGAGAGAATGAGAGAGAGAATGAGAGAGACAGAGAATGAGAGAGAGAGAGAGAGAGAGAGAGAGAGAGAGAGAGAGAGAGAGAGAGATGGCTGCCCCGAATAGTTGGCAGTTTCAAATTAATGTATGTCGTGCAAATATCTAAATCTCAACAACAGCAGAAAACAGCAACAACTTATTCTGGGTTGTGTATTTACCGCCAAGTGTTCATTTTTGATCGCCAGTCTTAGAGCCGTACGTCCCAGAGCATCACTGCATTCAATGTCAAGTCCTGGATGTTCTTTCAGTATTCTGCTGACATTATGGACATCGCCTATCTCTGAGGCTTGGAGGAATTCTTCTTGAGCTAATAATAACTGGTTTGAAATGAGGGAATGGGATGGGAGTAAAAGAATTTTGTTTTAATATTGTTGGAATTTTTTGTTTTAGGTGTATAGATAACAGTGTTATAGGTCTACGAGGAAACAAGAAACGTAATAAAGACATTAGATGAAAGCGGCCAATCTTATTGGTCCCTTATTGCAACTTATTGGCAGTGAAAATTGTAAACCTTAGCTCTTTTCTTCGTATAACTTTTAAAAACTAGCCTATTTCATATAATATGTGGCCTATATGAGCTTAAAACCGTGTTATATATAAAATTGTGTCAACTTTTTACCATAAAAATATTTCACTTTAAGTAGCCTGATGAAGTGTTTGTTTTGTTGCTGTCGTTGTTGTTTTTTAATGATGATGTTCGTTCGTTTTTTCCTTCTTTTTTTTTATAACACAGCATATGTTTTGCTCCGAGTACATTTGTGTGATCAACCAATGACAATCCTTGTAATCACACTGGTGCAGAATTAAATATTGCGTTTTCATACTACTGATGTATTTTACCCAGCGTTATCCACACTTTTTACTTATCACTATTATCACTTATTACAAAATTCTATCGGTATAGAATTCATACGTTGTTGATGGGGGCCGTTCACATATTATATAACGCAAAAATGTCAATTTTTTACCCTCCCCCTCCCCATATAACATTATTTAACACTAGAAAACTCCCCTAATATAAACAAAAATCACACATTTGCAATTATACCCTCCCCGTTCGGCGTTATATAATATGTGAACGGTCCCTTGTTGGTGTGTTGTTGTTGGTTTTTTCAGAACGCTTAATTTTACTATACACAAGAGCGATTTCGATATTACTTGTTTTAGTGCAGGCCTTAGGCCTATTTGACCAATGGCTCCAAATTGGTCCCCGCTCCTGTCAGGGGCCCCGCAATTTACATTCAGCATTAATAGTAATAGTTTGTATGGTAAGCATCTTTTTAAATTGGGCCCCGCAATTAGTAAGGCCGGCCCTGACTGGTTTTAAAAAAAAATGTCTGCCAAATTGCCAGTCATAAAGCAATATAAAGAAGACAAAAATACTGAGCTAAAAATATGCCTAAATGTTGAACCACGTGCATGCTAATTTCGATTTAGATATGCTATTTCAAAAAATAAAAATAAAAAGAACATTGTAAATGAACCTTGGATACGATGTAGTGACTTTTCACACAACAAAGTGAGAAATGGAGAGATCTATCCACGACTATATGTCCCTAGAGTAACCCCCCCTCCCCCCCAAAGACAAAACTTGTTAAAGGGGCGAATGATTTTGGTGATGATAAGTATAAAAACCTTTCTTAAAGATATGCCAGGAAGAGGAGCGAAAAAGGGGACCCTTCCAGTGCAAATCCTGTCAAATCTGATACTGTAGTGAGGCGTAAAAGTTTGAGACCCACTTCCATATTTCAATAATATTTAAATGACTTGCCTCGCCTGTTGAATGCAACGAGTCTCCAGATTCGGCGTGCACCAGACCTCTGCTGAATAAATCTTGTCGGATTCCCGTCGGAAAATTTTCTCTGTACATTGTGGTCTGAGATGTCTGTTAGGAAAAAAAAATAGCATTTATTTATGTTTTTTTTTTGTTTTTGTTTTTTATGTTCCGTAGTTATGATGCCCTTTATATGTCCAGATATTTTATGCCCGTGCCAAATGTTTAAGTATATATGAAAATTGCTAACTCGGACTAAAGAAAGTGGGTGTGGGGGGGGGGGGGCTAAGCTATAGCTTGTGTACGTAAATCCTGCACTAGTAATAATAGCCCTATCATTAATCCAGCCAATAAGCGCATTGGCGAACACTGATTTATAAATTCGTTTTGTTTAACCTTAATATACTACTTGTTATTTTATAATGAACACTCTTTACAATAATTCTAAATTTAAAAAAGGTGTATTTAAAAAAAAAAAATTTTTAATATTTTTAAAATGTTGATTTGTGTGTGTGTGTGTGTAAGCAAGCAATTGTGTTAAAATGAAGACCCAAATCAACAACACTGTAGTACTAAAAAGAAACGTACAATTTACCTCCTACAATCAGAACCAAACTTGTTAATCTCTGGAGCTGCTATGAAAATCTGGTAAACGTCTGTGTCTACTAAACGATTTAATAATAATAACATGCCTCCTGCATTATTTATGTCATGGCTACACCCATCAATGCACCAGCTGATGACGACATTTAGAGTTGATCTCGCGAGCACTCCCTTTCAAAGTTTATTGTCATGGATGAGAGCAGGGGTAGACACGCATGAGGTCAATGACAGCGCATTCTGGTCAGCGGCGGCCTTTCGGGATGGTGACCACAGATTATAGAAGGCAACAGCAACAGGACACGGGCGTGGGTCTAGCCTGACACTAGCCCAAAGCCTGTCTCCAACATCTGTTCAGGTTTGCAATATTTCTTCAAAGTAGGCTATCATACATAGGCAGAACATATTCAGTTTTGAATTAGACGATTTGTAGAAAAAATGTAATAAAAGGATAATATAAAGGTAAAAAAATAAAAAGTGTTCAGTAGTTGGAATATATTGCTGCACTACATTTCAACAAAATATATTTTGTGTGATTATTGCTGCACTACATTTCAACAAAATATGTTTTGAGTTATTATTGCTGCACTACATTTCAACAAAATATGTTTTGAGTTATTATTGCTGCACTACATTTCAACAAAATATGTTTTGAGTTATTATTGCTGCACTACATTTCAACAAAATATGTTTTGAGTTATTATTGCTGCACTACATTTCAACAAAATATGTTTTGAGTTATTATTGCTGCATACAATTTCAACAAAATATGTTTTGAGTGATTATTGCTGCACTACATTTCAACAAAATATGTTTTGAGTGATTATTGCTGCACTACATTTTCAATAAAATATGTTTTGAGTTATTATTGCTGCACTACATTTCAACAAAATATGTTTTGAGTGATTAAAAAGGAAACATATCTTTCCCCCAACTTCTTATACACAGACAACCCAGGCACACTTTGCTAAGGAGATCCCCCTATCCGCACATTTTATTTATTTATTTTGTACCAACATCTTATCAAGTTTAAAAGTGATCTTAGTTTTTAAAAAAATAATCTCAAAACACCATTATTACTACTAAATAATAATAATAACTAGTTTTAATGGAAATACTAAGGGCAACTTCTGAGATTTTTGGCAGGACTAAATTTTAGCGATCAGCCCCACCTTGAGGAAGCGAAATTCGAGTAGGGGCCTACTTGTCAGGGGCCCACGATTAATTATCTCAACAGCTTCGGAATCATGTGGGGGGGGGGAGTCTGTCAAAAATTTGCAAACGATGGCCTTGAAAGTGTTTTTTTCCAAGCCCCCCCCCCCCAAATGTACATTGGCTTAGGTCCACCAAATTATATCGTTGAATAGGGCCCCAAGCTAAATTTGCCAAGGGCCTCCAAATGAACCTTTTTTCAGTGGCGTACCTTTGCCTGAGGCCCCTAAAACAGCTATGCGGAATTTTATCGTCAGTCTACTACCGGAACTGAATTACGACTAAAAGCGACCATTACAAATATTTTCAATTTCATCAGCCCGTGTCGACGGACTCAGTAAATGTCGCCCCATTTCCGTGCCAAAAAAAATAAATAAATAAAAGGCCAAAGTATGACGGACTCAGTAAATGTCGCCCATGGTGTGTGTGTGTGGCGAGCTTGTCGTTGGGATGGCTGACGGATTGTTTATTTTTTGCTGACCACCATTTTGATTTATTAAATTTCATATTCTTTGTGGGTTTTTTTTTAGCCTCAATGTTTTCTGCATCAAGAGGTTGCTTGCTTTAGAGGGAAATTTTTGTATTAAAATATTTTAGGACAACTTTTACACAACTGTTACTTGACTTCTCACATTACAAACACTAACTCCTTCCGTATATCACACCATTGTTCTTATTGACAGTTGTACAACCACGCCCACACACCCGTGGCTTGCTGTTATCCCCCACCCCCTTTCTCCCGTCTTTCACTTAATCTTACTGTTCATAACCATTCATATTACAGTCCAGACAAGTATGTCACCAAAATTACGTAAAGACACAAAAGTATCAATATATCTAATATTCCAATGGAATTGTTCAATAATTATCAATTGTAAATGCCTTGTATTCTGGATGACGTAATGCATCACTTAGTTCACAGGTCAGGAGATTCATTTTAAAATGTGAAGTACTCTCAATGACAAGTGTTTTCAATTTTATAGACTGCAGCATGGACTGCAGTGTTTTCTCTTTCCCCTTTCTATTTTTTTTTGTTTTCCTCCACCAGTGCCGTAAATAGAAAGGGAGAAGGGGAGGAGAGGGGAATCTGTCGCCAGATGACCTCACGTTAATTCACTGATGACCTACTTGGCATTAATGGTCAGAGATTCTCGTTAGTGCCCACCAGCTGTTCTATCACTGAGGATGGGAAGACATCTTTTGATCCCCTGACGACACTTATGACTAACATTGGTAGTTGAACATACCAGGGCCGTTTTAAGGTCATCGTAGGCCCTGGGCACTTTCAAAGTCGTAGGCCCTCCCCGATTTAATTTTTTAATATTTTTCAAGAACGCACTTGTTTTCACTTTATGTTCTGGCTTTCGTAGGCCCTATAGGATAAAGCGGCCCTGGAACATACTATTGATACTACTAGTAGCCTACTGTAGGTTGAAACCAGTGTCGCCGAGAGGGGGGACAAATACCCAGGGGCCCGGACTGAGCTGGCCCGAAATTTCTGTCGGTGGGCCTGGTTGAATCTACTAATTGTACCAAGATATGCTGGAATTTGAAACTACTTTTGGTACTGTAATTCGAAAATACTACTGGTACTTGTAGTTAAAAAAAAACTACTATTGCTACGGGTACCGTTGTTTGAAACTTACTATTGTGACTGTTTCTCTACTGACCTTCACAGATTATATTCCGTGATGCCCTCCTATATACCCACCCATGAACCAGACTGCAGCGGCCATGCAGAAACCACAAAATTGGAAGAATAGGTGGCTGTCTGAGGATCCCACTACTAAAGCGACACCCTTGTCGAAAATATTTTGTCTTCTTTGCTGAAGTAAAATGTAAACTGAGATATTAATACAATATTTTAGAAAAGCGTTTTTTCTCAACCTCCTTGCTATAGAAAGAAGTTTACTAGTTCTAAAAGAAATGCTATGTGCCAGAGTTTCATGGATAGTCTGACCATTTAGCCGGGGATGGATGGGGGGGGGGGGGGTACTATAAAAAACGTATGCACTGTCCTGACCACAGAACAAGCACCTATCAGCTGCTCTAGTCCCCCTGGTTTAAAGGTGTCATACAATTTTTTTTTAATCCTGGAATCTTAACAAACAATGTCTATTCAGAATGCAGTTTAACATAACACTGGGTACAACAGATTTTTGACATGTTTTATCTGAACGATAAAAAAAAAGGTTATACCTCAAGCCAAGGGGGAAAAAAAAAACAACTCTAAATCTAAAAGTGTTATCTTTGGTGGTAGTTTCCCCTTTCAGCGGAGACTTAGTTGACATTCTGAACTAGCTAAATGAACACAAGACTGGGCTCATCTTGACTATTTTTGTACAATGCAACAAAATGCTTACAAATACAAGCAGAAGGAATTCGATTAGTTAAAATTAGTTTTAATTCCATGAACTGACAACAATATCACAAACGGGGAAACAAGATTTGAACATAGCAGTCAGCATATTAAAACTGGGTCACACATTAAACTAGCTCAACACACTCAAGCAAATCAACAACTCTGAATGGTCTCTGTTCACTTTTTGTTATTATTCGGATTTACTACAGTTTTATTATAATGTTAACAACGCTGGATTTCTAGTGGGTGGATTTATCTGGAAGTAAATACTATTTACACATCAGTAGAGACAAGTAGCGAGTCACATACAGAGCCGTTCTTATGGATCAGCTTACTGGGCTTCCAAATATGTACTGGGGCCCCAAAATATCTACAAGTTTTTGCCTAGGGCGCCCAAAAAAAACTAAAACAACAAAAAAACTAAGAGCGGCTCTGGTAATAAAGACTGAGAAGTTAAGTTTTAACATACTTCTAAATCATCAAAAAAGAAATCTTACATTAGAATCTCCTAACTAAATGTGATATTTTGTATTACTAAGGTTGCATTCTTCAAACAAATATTCCAAGATGATGCATAATTCTTTAATTAAAAAAAAAAAGGCAATGAATTTTAAAAACCATGTAAGTTATCAATGATAAGATTCTGTTATCTGAATTGAAGATTAAAAAAAAAAACGGGTAGTTATTCAATTTTGAAAAAATTGACATAATTGAACAACATGGCATGTAAATATGTGGATTAATGTATTTAATATGTACAGTATGAACATATTTCTAGAACAGAAATTATTTAAGTTTTGCCAGGAGAACAATTGAAATGAAAAATGTAAACCTATAGTGAGGCTATAGTTTCATAATGGCAAGCACAAATATTGAACCCTGCTAAAAATACTTACACATGTATATATATAAATAAATAAATATATATATATATGTATGAAACCGATTCTCAAAACGATCAGGCGCAGCCTTAATGGCAAGAAGAACCCATTTTTACCATCTACGAAAAAATTCTTCATCAAGTAATGCCAAGTCTTTGAATGTTCAGATTTAAAAAGCTGAAAATCTTATAGTTGAATCATAGGAAAATATTCTAGTAAAAATGACGACATGTCAATCATTTGAAAAGAACAAAAGTGACGAGTGATAACATGGAAGAACAGCACCAGTTGAACAGGCTAGTGGGTTGTACTGCTCATCAGTTGTTGTTTTTCTTGTTCTATTCATGTCAATGGTAGTATATATACAAAAAACACTTGAAAAAGCACAGAGTGAAATACTTTGTGGCTTTAGGATGATAAGGCTCTCTGCAATCACATTCCGTGACTGTTAACCAATAAGTGAGTCTGAATACAGGAAGATGAACGCCATTTCAGGTTAATTAATTCGCCTCCAGCAGCTCTGGCGGTGTAGGAAGCAGGGAAGTGAAGAATGACTGAATTGTTGAACCGATAAATATTAACACTCTTGACAACCGTGTCCCATCGTTGGCCGGCTGTTCTGATTGTTGTTCAGGTTCTGTAGATCCCTCCTGACCTTCCCCTCTGAGCTCACCCTGAAGACACAAAATGAAACTTAAACATAGATATATTCTTTTTTTAATTGAAAAACAAAATCAACAAATTAATGTTTACTCATGTTATTTTTTTTAGCCTTAAACATTTAAATATTTACTAATTTCATGTAAGTTTATATTCAAGATGTATATTAAACGGATAAGAGAATCAATAGTGTGCTGCTGAAGCCTTGTTGCATAATGAAGGACCCCAGACAAGAAGAATTTTTGTTTTTAAAGGGCCTTCTTCAAGGTGTTAGTGATGTCACCATTAAAAGGCAGTAAATTTTTTTAACACTGATAAATACACTGATAAACCCATGTTTCGGTTAGGCTGGTCTGGCTCAAAACACTTCACATGACAAAAGAAAATTAACATTGTTATTTCCCCTCAACTCAAGAAGCAAAGTGAAAATACCAAGGACACAGGAGACTCCCTTTCATGCATACCAGTCAACTTAACCCTAGAAAAAGTCATAAAAAACGTCCAGTTGGATAAGCGAGGAACTATAACACACTACCTCAGAAGTGAAAAAACAAAGTCTATGAAAACAGGAACAATATTTACAGAACCCATCCAGTACCTTGCATAGGCTGATGAAATAACATTGATAGGAAAGCAAAGCAAGGATATAACAAAAGCATTCATAGAATTAGAAACAGCAGCTCAGAAAGTAGATTTAACAGTAAACGAATCAAAGACACAATATGTGCTAAAAGTGATAGAGCATTTGAAAGAGTAGACACCAGCCATGGATAAAGCTAGAGACTACACAGCTCAACAAAAAAAAATTTTTTGTGAATTGCCAAGAATGTTTGAATGAACTTATAGCAATTCATGGGTGCTGATTTCAAAACTGTCACTGCTTTTGCTGAATTGGCTCTAGTTTCTGAGATATTGGACACCCTTGAAAATATGATTGTACCCTTTGTGTAAAACAAATGCAATAAGTTTGGTGTCTGTTGTTTAATTTAACTATACCAAGTTATAACTTGGTTTTTTTTTCTATTTCTCTGCTTTCTAAAGACATTATGAGTTCATCAAGAAGATGCTGCAAAAATAATCAGAATGTATTCTGTTACATCTCTGGACAATACATGATTGAAAAGCAAAGAAGAAATATAACCGACTTTGTGCAGCAGGCATATCTGGCTTATTGCGGTGTGAAGCTGGGAGACCAAGACATGTCTTGGGTTCCCCATAAGGTCTGCAAAAACTGTGTGGAAAGCCTATGGCAGTGGACAAATGGTGAAAAGAAAAGTCTAAGTTTCGTTGTACCAATGGTATGGTGAGAGCCGAAAGACCATTTTGGTGATTGTTATTTTTGTATTGTGAATGTTAAAGGCTTCAATCGCCACAAGAAATCTAAGTGGGATTATCCTGATCTTGAATCTGCAAGGAGACCAATTCCACGTAGCAGTGAAGTTCCTATACCAGTGTTTACTGGATTATTAGAGCTTTCACCATCAGACTCCGACGAGGGGCAAGATCTGGAGTTTTTTGCAGGTGAAAACAGTGGAAGCGATTATGAAGGAAGTTCTTCAACACCTCAACCATTCAGCCAAGAAGAATTCAATGACCTAATACGAGACCTAAATCTGTCCAAGCAAGCATCTGAGCTTTTAGCGTCCAGGCTCAATGAAAGAAATTTTCTCAAACCAGAAGTTAAAATAACATTTTATCGGAAAAGAGAAGAGTTTCTTCTTCCATATTTCAGCCAAGAGGAAGATCTTGTTTACTGTAATGACATCCCTGGACTTCTGATCCAAATGGGACTACAAGACTACCAATCTGAAGACTGGCGTCTTTTTATAGACAGTTCCATCAGAAGCTTGAAATGTTTTCTGTTACACCATGGTAACCGTTATGCATCTCTTCCCATTGCTCACTCAACAACACTTAAAGAAGAGTATGAGAATATCAAAACAATATTGCAGAAAGTCTGTTATTATGAGCATCAGTGGTCAATTTGTGTTGATCTAAAAATGGTAAACTTCTTGCTTGGGTAGCAGTCAGGATACACAAAATACCCATGCTTCATGTGTCTTTGGGATAGCAGGGCAAGGCAAGATCATTGGACAAGCGTGACATGGCCTGAAAGGGAAACCATGACTGTAGGTAAAGAAAATATCATCAACAAGCCACTGGTTGACAAAAATAAGATCATTCTCCCACCGCTTCATATCAAATTAGGTTTAATGAAACAATTTGTTAATGCTTTGGACAAATCTGGCAATTGCTTCAAGTATATTTGCAGATCATTCCCCGGATTGAGCATGGAGAAGCTGAAAGCTGGGATTTTTGACGGTCCTCAGATTCGGAAACTCATCAACGATCGAAATCCCCTTGAAGCTTCTTCATGGAACAGTTTTGTATCAGTTGTCAGGAACTTCTTAGGTAATAACAGAGCAGAGAATTACGAAGAACTGGTGCAAGATATGCTAGCTAACTTCAGAAACAGTGGAACAAATATGAGCATCAAGGTACATTACCTGCACAGTCATTTAGACAAATTTCCAGGTAACCTTGGGGACTTCAGTGAGGAACAAGGCGAGAGGTTCCTTCAGGATATAAGGGTGATGGAGGAGAGATATTAAGGAAGATGGGACATACATATGATGGCTGACTACTGTTTGAGCCTCCAGCGCAATTGCACCAACGACACATACAAAAGGAAGTCGAGAAAATAGCGATTTGCTAATGCATTACCATAGACAATCAACATATTAATTAATTAATTAATTAGACATAATTAGTTTTTCAAATGAAAATGTTTTCTTCTATAACACTATTACACATATTTTTGAACAAATTTCCGCATGACTATTAACAGTTTCACTACTATTGGTAAGTATACTATTATACTTCATGCAATTCTTGACAAATTCTAAACACGGTGCATACATTATTTTATTAATTTTAATTATCTCGTAAAATAGAGCCAATCTAGCAAAAGCACTTACATATTCTTAATCAGCATGGTTGACTTTGTATAAAATGATTCAAATATCACTGGCAATGAATTCACTGTTTACCAGTGCTATTTTTGAGCCTTTATAAATGATGAACTTACCTCTGCTTCTGATGAATCTCCATTTTGATTCCCTTGGTCAGAATTTTGTTGCGGACTGGAGCCTTCCTGTTGTTGTTGCTGTTCTTGTTGTGGCTGCTGCTGAACTTGTTGCGGCCGCTGTTGTTCTTGTTGTGGACGCTGCTGAACTTGTGGTTGATCTCTCTGCCAATATTTCCTCATCCTCTGAAGTCTATAAAACATTTTATTAAATTCTTAAACTTTGTTCTTTATAGATAATCATTCATACACATGAATGGGTTGTAAAATAATTTAATAAGCTTATGAAACATTCAAATTTACAAATGTTTAAACTCTTCTATTTAATAGAAATAGCAGAATGGATGATATCCTAAGGACTTGTTACCGAAGTTTTATTATTTTTTAAAAGTTTCATTACAGCATTTAGAATTAAATTTTAGTTTACTACCATCTCCTATCCCTGATATATAATCAAGCCAAATAATTAGTGTGCATGAATGGAACAATACATTTATAGTTTATGTATTCGTAAATAAAAAAAAACCAATAACTAAGCTATGATGACCACTGAAAAAAAAAGGTATATAAAAAAGCAATTACAAGTGTATTTACTTAAAAGGAAAAATATATTACTGACTCTCACATCAATTTTGAAATGGTTTTAAGCAAAATGTCCTATTAATAAGCATTCTTCAAAACTAATTAGGCTAAATTATAGATCAATTGACTGATGACTAATTAGGCTAAATTATAGATCAATTTGACTGATGACTAATTAGGCTAAATTATAGCTCAATTGACTGATGACTAATTAGGATAAATTATAGATCAATTGACTGATGACTAATTAGGCTAAATTATAGATCAATTGACTGATGACTAATTAGGCTAAATTATAGATCAATTGACTGATGACTAATTAGGCTAAATCATAGCTCAATTGACTGATGACTAATTAGGCTAAATTATAGATCAATTGACTGATGACTAGTTAGGCTAAATTATAGATCAATTCACTGATGACTAATTAGGATAAATTATAGATCAATTTGACTGATGACTAATTAGGCTAAATCATAGCTCAATTGACTGATGACTAATTAGGCTAAATCATAGCTCAATTGACTGATGACTAATTAGGATAAATTATAGATCAATTGACTGATGACTAATTAGGCTAAATTATAGATCAATTTGACTGGTGACTATTAAAAAAA
Source organism: Bulinus truncatus (assembly GCA_021962125.1). NCBI lineage: Eukaryota > Metazoa > Mollusca > Gastropoda > Planorbidae > Bulinus > Bulinus truncatus. The sequence continues at coordinate 558,878 of JAGDYQ010000164.1, forward strand.
AACAATAACTCATCTACAAACTCATCAGAATTAATTTCGAATATTTAGTTTAAAATAAGACTGCAGACCTAGCCCTTTTTTGCTGCAAAATATATGTATTTTTAATTGTCGTAGTAAACAGCTGCAAAGATAATTAAACCTTTGTTAATTATTTAAACTTAATAACACATTGACATTCATAGGTCGACAAACCAATTCTAGTTTTCAGGTATACTCACAGAAATACAGCCAATGATCCAGTGAAGACTACCAGAAACCTGGTTAGATTTGAGTAGAAAAACAAAATCCCCATGAATGTGAGGAACCTCATGAAGAAGTAAACATGGTGCAGCCAGTCCCTGGGTTCTCCTTCATCTTCGTCTTCCTCGTCCACCCCTCCTTGTGCATTCATCCTCACATTGGCTCTCTGAGCCTGACCACCAGCAGCAGCAGCAGCAGCAGCCATGCCCTGCGGTTGTTGTGCCTGTGACTGTATATCTACATTTGTTGATGGCTGCTGTACAAAACTGTTAGGAAACATCTGACTGTTGTATGGTAATCCTGAATAGTATGCAGACTGATAACTGGTTCATGGAAAACAAAAGTAATGAATGACATTCAATCTTTAATAATAAAGTGGATAAAGTAATACAATCAGAAAACCAGATTAATTTATTCTCATTTTATTACAGTATTTCTTCATCAGTTAAAACTACCCTAAAACTTTAAATAATACAGGAAGACATTATAAAATCCGGCAGCTGAAAACCTGGATCAATCAGTAGCATGAATGTAAGAAGCACATTTTCAAATTCGTTGAGTTTTGCAGGTATAAAATTGAATTTAAATTCTGTAGAACCATAAGTACTGTATTTATTAATTGATGAATGAAATTTTGTTTTCTTTTCACTGCAAGTATGGTAATTTTCTATTAAATATATGCAGCATTTATAAACCTTCAATCACCTGGCATAGTTAAAAAAAACCTCACGTATGAAGGTAGCAGTTTTTTTTTATATCTACCTGTAGTAAAAATACTTACTATTGCATGTATTGCATCATATATTGTGTATATGCATAGTTCTGCATCATCCAAGCATACTGTTCAGGTGAGTATGGAAATTCTGGAGTCAAATTAACAACCGGCTGTTGATGAGCATTGGTCTGCTGAGCAGAACCTTGTGTTTGAGACCTGTATAATAATTAAAGTATTATATAATTGCATGTGGCTGCTTGTTTTTTTCTTTTCTTTTTTTTGGAAAATATGAACTTTCAGACAATCTTTTTTTAAAAGTTATTTCTCTGTGTAATACCTACTAATTACAAATTCTTTATTGAAACTAAAAATTTTAAATTAATATTACAATAAAGTTATTTCTTCGGAAAGTTGAATTTGTAGATTACCTTAAATTCAAATTATCTCCATGATTTGGAGCACCTCTATGCCTTAGTCCCTCCCCGTATGTAGCTGGTGTTGCCTCTTTAATGAAGTTATTTGAATTAGAGCTTGATGCCTGAGGTAGCTACAGTTTACAGCAAATAAATGCACTAATTATTCGGTCACAAAATATAATGAAAAGTTTTTAGAAAAAAAAAACATCAGTAACAATACTTTTTTAACTATAAGGTAGAAGTCTTATAAAAAAAAAATGGTAATAAAATAAAAATAATCTAGTTAAAACAACATACCGAACTTTCATCAGCAGCTTTTGAATCAGATGCACTAAAAGATTCTGAACTTGAAGAACACACTAGATGAACTGTATGCCTATTGTTTGGAAGCTCTGAACCTTCATACTGAATGAAAGGAATATAATGAAGTATTTAAAAACCCAACAGCTTACCAGGCATTTAAGTATAAATGCTTTTTGAATATGAAAAAAAAAGTAATAAAGTTGTTTTTTTTTACCTGGCGTAAAATTTCTTTTAGGGTGAGATGATCTTGAAGTAAACGGCCTGAGTATATAAGTCGTTGTTCATTGTGTCTCTGAAATACAATATTATGTGTTTTATCTGAGTAATTAATATAAAACACTACTTATTTTGTTTCAGATTTATTAAGTTTACATGTCCAACACTATTACATGAGAGTAAGAGTAAGCAGAACTTACGGGTTTACTGGGATAGACTTTTTCTAAATGCTGTTTCAACTTTTTAATTGTCCACCCTAACATACAATCAACTGTTTGATCTTCCATGCGCTGATTAGGTGCTTTAATAGTAAGAGTAACTGGCATATCACTTGATAAGTCCATACTGTCTGTTTCTGAAATAAAAAGAGCTACATGTAATTCATTACAGTATTATCTCTGAATGTCTAATAACTGACATTTTTATCACAGTGTCTATTACGGATGGCAGAGTGGTGTAGATACTCGACTGTGGACCTGAGAGTCCTGGGTTCGATCCTCGTGAGACCCATGGAATTTTTCAAGGTGAATTTTGGTGCAAAGGCGTCCCACAAGTCCACCCAGCTTTAAATGGGTACCTGACTTTAGTTGGGGAAGTAAAGGCGGTTGGGCCTTGTGCTAACCACACAATCCCTTCATATGCCGAGGTTATAGAAACAGATGAATTCTACACTTCATCTGCCCCGATGGCCTGATAGGGCTAAGGGAACTTTACTTTACTTACTACTATTATTTTATAAATGTGTAAAAATTAAAAAATGTTTTTTATTGCCATAAAGCCAAAAGACTGAAAAAATTGTATTCAGGATTAAAAAATAAGGAAATAAGGAAAAATAAAGAAAATTCATATGATAAGGGGCCGTCCATAAAGTACGTCATGCTATTTTTGACGATTTTTTACCCCCCCCTCCCCCCCTTTCACAAAGTGTTACAAATCTCGGGACCCCCCCCCCTAAATTACGTCACACTTTCGAAAAAAAAATTTAATTAATAACTAATTAAAATTAAATCGAAAACTTAAATCGCACTTCACTCTTAAACTACCTTAAAATATAAATATTAAAAGAACTAACAGGTTATTAAATGAGTTTAATAGTAGAATAACTAATTGTCAATAGTTGTATCAGTTATTCTTTGAAACAGTAACTCAATCAATTAAATTTGAAAAAAAAATGCAAAAATTAGATTGACAATTATATATAATAAACATCTTTTATCTGCTACCTATTCATTTACAATGGGTGAGGTGAACTTTGAGATAATCTTCCGATTATGCATTCTATTGACACAGGATAAGAAGTAGATTAGCGAAACTTGACCTTAACCAGTGGCTAAATAATAACAAGGGAAACAAAACAATGCGACTAAAAAAAGGACTAGATTGAAAAATTATGTGAGCAGCTCTGGTGCTATATTGAATATGTTTATAGTGGGCCTGTGAATTATATTTAATTAAAAAAATATTCACTAGACATCATCCATCCATGGTGAAGTGTTCATCCATAGTTAAGACTGACATAAATCTGTCCGCATCATCGTTTCCTGGAAGGATAGTTTCAGACAGATCAACTTCATCCTCATCTAGCCACTCAACATCCTCTGAATGTGCATTTTCCATTCTGCCAATAATTGCCCTGAGTTCTCTTTGCCTTCTAGCAGCGATTCTCAAAGGACGAATGCGTTTTATCTGAGTTGATTCTGGAAAATTTGGGGTTGGCACATTCTCCTACGGGACGGGTGGTCGAGTGGTGAATCTCAGTGAGAACCTTAGGACTTTTTCAGGTCCTGGTGAAAGTTCTCAAGTCCACCCAGCTTTAAATGGGTACCTGACTTTATGTTGGGGGAGTAAAGGCGGCTGGGAATTGTGCAAACCACACAATCCCTTCATATGCTTAGGTTATAGAAACAGATTAATTCTACACTTCATCTGCCCCGGTGGCCCTTTAGGGCTAAGGAAACTTTACTTTTTTACATTCTCCTGCACCCGAGCTCTGTGTTATTCTGTATGTTTCTTCAACATTGTTTGTGAGGCAAAGTATAAGTGACACACTTTGCAAATTCGATCATGTATGCTGGTCTGCAAAGATGGACAATAAAGATCATATGGTTGCACTTTAAAAACTCCTGTTGGTCTTGGCATAATGTCATCAAATTTGATAGTTTGTGCCACAAACAAACAATGAAGGAAATATATGTGCATCTGCTTTTTCTGAAGCTCTGAGTCCATCAGTTGTTTGGTTGATTGGGATTGGATTTGGGGGAGGAAATAATCTCGAAGGTAAAACGTTGAAAAATGAGCTCCGTACTTTGTCGCAACATTTTATGTCCTGACATTTCACAATTTAAGTGAAGTATTGACTGGTGCGAACATGATGGTCAAACCATTCTTATCCTTCGACATCAGTCCTGCTGCATCCAATTCAGATTTCTCAGGGTTGATATATTCTGCAACTGTTGGAAATTGGTCAACAATCACATGCGACCATATTTCAGCTAAAGTTTTACCTGCAAACTTGAAGTTGTTCTTTCCAAATCCTCATTTATTGTTCTGCCCTGCGAATCAAAGTGACTGCCATAATGTTCATTTGGCAATATGACACCAGACAGTTTAATGCTAAATGGAGCCATTCGATGTTCCATGCGATTATAAGCACTTCTTCCTAGTGCACTGGTTGCAAGGAATAAGGCATGAATATTATTTTAACGAAGTGATGGATTGCAACTTCAATTATGGTAATTTTTTGTATTATAATACAAATTCCAAATTTCTTTATCAGTAATATAATTATGCAGCAGACAACAAAGAAATAATAACACTTGCGTAAGGCTACTGATAAAACAAGGCTTCACAACAGTTTAATAGCGGTCCTAACTAGCATGAGGAATTGTGAACAAAATATTGAAAAGATATGCATTTCATGCTAATTTGACATAAAACTAATTCAAGTGTTTCACAATTTTTTTTTAAAATTATTTTTAAAACTATTAATAAAATTAAAAATATATTAAAAATGTGACGTCACACTTGGCCGGACCCCCCCTCCCCCTGTCACAAACTGTCACACTTTCTTATACCCCCTCCCCCCCCCCTTGGAGCGTGACGTACTTTATGGATGGCCCCTAATGATGTAGATTTAATATAAATTTTATTGAAGAATTCTTTAATTTTTTTTAATTTTTTTTTGCTTTTTTAAATTATTTAATGTTCTGCATTGTCAGAAAAATAACATTTCTAAAAATTAAAAGCTTTGCTCCAATCAGTGCATTCCTGGTATGGTAATATAATGTAAACATTACTAATCATCTTTATATTTTTGTTCTTGCCATTCTTGCCTAACTAAAACTAAAGACTTAAGTTAATAGGTACTTTGATAAAAAATTCAAAATGTATATAACATGTCAAATCATACATAGATCAATAGAGCTCTAAAAATGCTTTAAAATGATACCTTGTTTAAGTATGTATGTCTTTTGGTTATTGAGATATTCAATTTCTTGTGCCGAAAAACAGGCCTTTTTTTACTATAGAAAAAGTCAAGAAAATTGTGGCCCGAATTTTGAGATTGGGCTACTAAAACTGACATAACTTTTGAACCATTTAAGCTAGCAGGCTCAAATTTTCACCACTGATAAATGATCCTATTTACTTATAAAATAAGGTCAATTAAACATATTTAAGTGATATTAGTCTATGCACTTAAAGAAAAACAAATACAAGTGCTATACAATTTTAGAAATGAAAAATACTGGAAAGCAGCAAAAACTAAATAAAAATGGTACAAGCCTACAATTTTCACCAAACATAAGTGGCTGCATGCATTTCATTTTGCAATGAAAAACAACTAAAATCATATTGGTTTAAAAATGACTAGCAAAAAAAAATCATTATTATAAGGCAATATGATGAATAACTCAAAAAAAATTGCGGCCTGGGTTTTGAGATTGGGCTACTAAAACTGCGGTTGCCGTTATCGATAATAGGTAACTTTTATCGGCAAATAAGCGACTCGTCAAGAACACGGTTTTTTAATTTTTTGAGCAGTCAATCAACATAAAAATGATTAAATAAGATATTTAGAATATATTAACAGTTGATCGATCAATAAAAACATTGGGTCGCGACCTAATTAAAAAATAAAAGCAAAATTTATCTTACCTTATTTTGAAATGTTGATTCCTCAAAACGAAGATGGCGTAGTTAACAAAAAAATTCACACAGATTAACTTAAGGATAAGTTCTTTTAAAATTATGGCAAAGTAAAAATAAAATAATGAGTAAATTAAAGCGTTTCAGAAAATCACAGTACCACTGGTTCTAACTGTTGCCAAACATGGCTTATGTAGCATACGGAGATTTTCAAGGCTATTTCCGGGTCGTTTGGGCACGGATATCATAGTACCTAACTTAAGTAAAAGCCAAAGACTAAAATTTTATTTAACAATTATCTAAGCCTAAAAAGTAAAAGAAGGATAAGAATATGGAATAACTGAATAAGAACAGCTCTAGCTCAATACTTAAGTATCTAGTTTTAGTTATTAACCACTAGTTCACTCATGTAATAGCAATGCTACTTGTCTTAGACTTAATAGTATAGACTAGTGTAGACAATAAAAATGTCATGACATTATAGACCTTCCTGAAAGTAATGAAAGAATAACCTGGTTCATGAATTTCAATTATTGAGAAGCAGGAGACATTACATAATTATCAACTTACTTGCTTTAATAATGAAAATGCTAAGTTAAGTTTAGATAACCGTTAGTTATTTTTACTAGAGTATTCCACTGTATCAGTTTTAATGTGTTTGGGTCAGGGGGAAAAAGTAATAACAGATATGACGTCATATGAACCTACTGGGCGAATTCTGATTGGATAAAAAAAAATGTAGTTTCCACGTACTCGACTTCCGCTATCTGTGTAATAAACCCTTAAAACATGTCACCCAGCATAAACCCCGTCATTTTAAATGTTATGTATATATTATACGACCTCATTGACCTACAAATCGGCTTGTCATTAAAAAGTCAAATATTCAGTACAACAGACCATTTCCAGAAATTAATTTATTACATATATATTACTGAGAATCGATATACTATAGTTTCTATAGATAATACAATAGGGCGGTCACGAACACGTGACCAAAATCACGTGATAGAGTACAAATCGCCATTTTGTTGAACCAAGGCTACATTCCCTCGATAGCTACCGATAATAGTAACATAATAAACGGGACAGTACTAATGACATTTGTAATGTACTGTAAAAAAAAAATCCTTCTTTAAATTACTTTTTATTGTAGATACCATAGAGGGGATTAAATTTATATGCGACGATTGATTTGGTCAAATAGAAAATAAACTAAATTTGACCGAAAAAGAGTAAAACTGCAAAGCACGATCATTCCCATGCCATAGAATGATAGTGTCAATGCCCTTGCTAGAAAAAAATAAACTTTTTCTTGAGTGTTCATAATATTTCTTGTTTCAAGTTTTCAGTAATTTTTTTTTTGTTTTATATTACATTACCAAACCAAATGCTATTTAAGTTACTAAGACGTCTCATACTTATTACTTGTATGGACATAATAAGAGAATACCAGCAATATTACTACTAATAAAATTAAAACTGACAAAAAAAAAAAGGAGTAATGGTAGATCTTTTAATTTTTTATTGACATTTATTTCACATTTTTAAGTAATTAAAAAAATAATAAAGATATTAGTTGAAAATTACACATATAACTATTTGATTAGTAGCTATACCTATGATTATTAAAACTTAAGTTGAAGTCATGCAAGACAAATTGATAAAATTAACTGTCATATGAAAAATTAATTTAAAAACATAACACATGTATGATACAACTAGTTTAGTGGATGCTAAAATGTGGGTTTTGAACAAATCTTTTGTGGGTTTCTCTAATTTGTATAATTAGGAATAATTATAGTGCAATACATTTTTTTCAAATCATTATAAGAATAATACACTTTAATTATACTAGTTATATGTTATATTCATTTTATTAATGTTATAACTAAAAATAATTGACATAACCCATAATAGATGATTAGATTAACCCAATTCTTTTCACATTAACTTACAGCCGACTTATAACTTTAAAAATAGTCCTCAAATAAGCCATAATTATATTTAAATTTTTCTAGTGGTATGATAAAGACAATGCTGTTTTATATGTGGACACTTAAAGCTTAAAATTTAAACCCAATGTCTTAGAGGCATAATCCATATTTCTTGCACCTAGTTTGACTAATAATTTTAAATACACTGTCATAGTAAAAAAAATACTTCTGATCATTTCATTAAAAAAATTATAATGAATAAAATAATAAAGCCATTAGAAATGTATGTTTAGTCACTTGATTGGTTATACATATCATATGTGTTGATAGAATGGTCTTTAGCACTAGATTTGGGTGAATTTATAAATGCTGACTAGGTAAAAACATATTTAACTTTCTATGTGATAAAATCTATAAAGCTTTAAAACAGGCACAATTAAGTAAAAGTAGTTGATTTTTTTTAAATGTTATTTAACAATGTAATACTTGATAAATTTAAACTTTAAAGTTCATTTAAGAATCCTCATTCAGTTCCAGACTTGTCAGTAGCACATCATTTTTCTAAATATTAAGTTCCAAAGTGATATTACAGGCTGACTTTACTTCAGTCAGTGATGTTATATCCAGAGAAGTCGTCACATAAAGCCCCTGCTAGGTATATTCAGTGTTTCGATGCGAATCAACCAAATATATTTTATTATTGGATTGATTGACATAGAGCCTCCAGTACATAGAAGCCTGTAAAGTTGGGATATGTTATTTCTGTATGTCTATATTCCATCTAGAGTGGCCTGTAAAGTTGGGATAGGTTATTTCTGTATGTCTATATTCCATCTAAATCTGTTACCATCCATACATGTCACTGATTTTGAATTTTCAGCAATGTCAAATTTGACTTAACAGCTTAATGATACTATTTTTGTATCATTTATTTTACAATGGGTACAGTTGTTTACGCTGTTCTGAAGGTAATAAGTTTCTGGTTTAATAGGATAATTTCACTGCAGGGCGCTAATGCTGACAGCCCATTACTTATATTGTCTTTGGCTGACATCAATGTGCTTTGCAGAGAAACCAGGCTCTGGGCAGCTATTTTCTTCTGTTCACTGCTCATATTTCTTAAATGAGAAGCTTTAACATGAGGCAGATTAATATTGTTGTGATCTAGTAACAAAATAGGTAACAAGTCTACAAGTCAGCATCTTTAGTACCAGATAGTAACAAAGTGTAGATGCTCAGCCAACATTTGTAGTACCAGTATCTTGTAAATGAGCAGGTGAACCTAAAATTAAAAAAAAACAATATACAGGATTTTTAAGATAGGTTTTAAGTATTTTTTGTTAATCTTTCCATTAATATGCTGTAAAATATTTAATCTTTACCATTAATATGTTGAAAAATATTTAATCTTTCCCATTAATATGCTTTAAAATATTTAATTTAATGACATTCACCAATAAATCTATATTGTAATGTCCATAGTTTTAATAAAAGGTGACAAGCAAGAATAATAGTTTTGTAATTTATAGTTATTGCTAATATTAGTAGGTACCACAAACTGATTTTTTAAAATGGTTTTACAGCTTTTTTCAACATGAATATTGCAAGAACTCGAGAATCTAAGATGGTGGACATCAAATTTATTACTATAGCTCAAATAGTTTAAGAGATATAAATTTTTGAAAATGTGACTTTTTCATTTTTTCACAACACCTTCAAAAAGGCCATTTTTGCCAAGTGTTATCTGCAAAAGTATTCCCTGTACACCAAATCATTTACATTCAATACAAACACAAATATACATAGAATAAACTCAATTTTTTTCAATGGTGTAAAATTATAATATCATTAAAATTTATAGCATTGAAAATGGGTTTTCATCATTTTTTAGAAAAAATAAAAAGGGAGATAAATTTTCAAAATTCGTGACATTTCAAAAAATCATAATAAATATTGTAATCAACACACATAAGAACTAATTACATCAATCTGTAGGGTAACTTAAGCTCTATACATTCAAATAGTCATAATATCTTAAGATTATTTATGTTTAATATAATAAAGGTTAGAAATAGGTGGGGTAAAAAAAAACTAAAAAATTGGTCATTTTAAAAAATTAACAAAAAAAGAACAATTACGTATATATTCAACATTTACATATGAAAATGTAGGGTATACATAGCTCTTAACTATAAAATAGTCTTTAGACCAATTACTTTTATGTATACAGTACCGGGATGGTTAAATCCATGCATGTAAAAAATCAATAAAAAATACTTTTCATTAGGGAAAAATCCACTATTAAGTATTATTTGAAACGTTATATTAGTAACAATAGTAACAGTAACATTAGATGCATACATTTCAATTATATTCTAATTATTTCATAAGTCATGGAAAGCTAACAAATAATTTACGCATTTTACCACTACATGAGCTCACCTAAATAAGTGCAACTTTCGAAATTTAAATAATTTTAATTTTAAGTTATATTTTATAAGCATATACCATTTAAATGAGTTATTAATGTACCATTTAATTGATCAGTAGGACCGGATTTAGACGTCATAAGGCCGTAAGCTATTTGGGATATAGAAATGTTCCCTTAGCCCTACTGGGCCATCGGGGCAGATGAAGTGTAGTATTCTTCTCTTTCTATAACCACGACATATGAAGGGATTATGTGTTAGCACAACGCCCAGCCGCCTTTACTTCCCCAAGTTAATTCAGGTACACATTTAAAGCCGGGTGGACTTGTGGGACGACTTTGCACCAGATAACATGTCGACAGTCGAGTATCTACACCACTCGGCCATCCGTCATTTGTGATATGGGGCCCTTTATAATTCCAGAAATTAAATGGCAGTGCCAAATATCTAAACATGTATAACAATCGCTCACTCTAACAATTTTTTGGGGGCCTCCTAAAAAAGTGGGGGCCCTAAGCTACAGCCCCGTAGCCAAGGGGGGGCACTGGGGGTGCCGTGCCCCCCGCTAGGTATGGAGTGCCCCCCGCTTAAAAAAGAAAAAAAGAAGAAAAAATAAAGAAAAAGTAAAGGTGCCCCCCTGCTTACTTTGACCTGGCCACGGGCCTGCTAAGCTATAGCTTTTGTAGGTTATATATAAATCCTGCACTGTTGATTAGCATCATTCCCTTCTTTTTAAATTTTATCTTTCAATACCTCTCATAGTAATAAAGGTTTATTTCTGGAGCTTTTCAAAACACATCTGTTTTGTTTCAATTCATGCTTACTTAGAAATAATGTACTGTTTTCTTGATCATTTAGTGATTTTAACTCTAATTTCTTCTTGATATAGTACTACTATTTCATCAAGGACAATTTTTCCAATTATTGACCCTACCATTAAAAGTTTTATTTGTTTTAAATGTTTTATTATGTTTTCATCTATTTCTCTGTTATTATTTGTTTATCAAGAGTTTGAATGTCTGTTGTTTACTTCATATAATTATAATACATAAAAAATGAATGAAAAGTTCATTAGTTAATCTCTGTAGTTTTGAAAGAACAGACTCCTTAAGGGGACTGTGTATATTATTCTTATTCACTCCAAAAGCTGCAATATATAACCCACATTCAAAATTGGTCCAAATAGGTTACATAATAAACTGCTCATATGGTATTTAAACACATAAAAGCCTTTTCTATGTGTTACTTAACTTGATTACACTTATACCAGTTCTTCTTTTTTTGTTTTTGGATTTGTGAGAACCATATTTAATTAAAGGTAGAAGATGTTCATACTTCAATATATTTATAATACTAAAACTGAACTAATATTAATAATTAAATACTTAATAATAATACAAACGCATGAGTGGCTAAGAGATATTTTAATTTAAAAAATACAGGCGTAACAGTTACATGAGTCCATGACTTGCCATTTTCCTCTTTCAAAACCAGAGTTGAAGAAGTAATGTATTACTAGTCTAGTAGCCAAGGCAATAAAGGTATCCCTCCAACTAGCACAGAAACCTTCTATAAAGTATTGAGCTGTACACCCTCTGATAGAGACAATTATGATATTTAAAAAATGGTTCTTACTTAGATAATAGTGAATTTATGCATAGACTAAAAATAACAGTTATATTACAACAATAATTGAAAAAATATCCATTCAATAATAGTTATGTTAATTCGGTCAGTCTACAATCTACTATATGTTTACATTGACAACCAATTACCGACCAAGTGACCTGTTATATTTGTTTTAATTTGAGATAATAAAACTATCTAACAACTGTAAAAAATATATACTAGTCAATTTTGAATATATAATCTCTTAGAATATAATATTATCTTTCTAAAAAAATAGCCAGAAAAAAATAGAAGTGTCCGCAAACATGAGGGGTATCGTTCAATGTACAAAAGCATCAAAATGGCCTCGAGGTTTATCATATTAAAGTTATTATAACTACAACAATAAACATTTCCAAAGAGATATAAAGCTAAAAGAGAAAGGAACAAATAAAGTAACTATTTATCTACATGTTTTTATCGTTTTTACTTACCAACTAGGTGTTTAAGTCCCAATAAAGTTCTATACATTGTGACTGGTGTAGCGTTGCCAACATGATTGTCGGCCATTTTTTACGGTCGTGCAAGAAGGGTGAAAAATGCGTGTTATATGCTATTGCTTAGCGCTCTGCGATTCTGGGCCATGCTTACAAATTAAGTTTCATTATAACATTTTAAAAGCAAAATGGACGGGCTTTCTAATGATACTAAAGAAAAACCTACAAAATTAAAAAATCGCAAAATAATTTACTTTTTATTATGATTTTTTTATATTAAAAATATCGTTAAATATAATTTAATTAAATGTTTAGTATGGTTGTAAAGGGCATTCATTTTCGCACACATTGATATATTTGACATTACTGTAGGACGAATGGCCCAGAATCGCACGGAGATTGAAAATAGGATAGTCAAATTAGATCGCACGTCGGCCGGTAAAAAGTGACTTCGGTGATGGTTTTCATTTTAAAAATGTAACCTTTTGTTCTAAATCTACGTAATTAAAATTTACATATTATTGTAGGGCTTACAAAATACTTTAAAATGATATAATTGTTTATGAGATTTGATCAGTTTTAAGTAGAGAAATCATTAAGTTAAAACTATCCAAATATTGACTACAGTGACGCAAAACCACGATTTTGAGCCAGTTTGTGGTACCTAATATTAGCAATGCAATTATTAATATTATACAATTATTCATATACTTTTTTAATAAAATCTGCTAATTGGTTTTTAATATAATAAGAATTGCCCATTGAGGTCAAATACTATTATTATTTCTTTATATTAACATGCTTTGAAATGTTTAAAATTCTTACCTGAAACAAAATGTCCGGCCCAAAGCCGCATGTTATCAATCATCACTTTACTATCATTCCATCGGTAAAAATTGTCGAGAAACTGACATCCTCTGTGTTCAGTAAATTGTTTATTTATTTCACTTTGGTGTTTTTTTTTTTACTCTTAGTGTCCTAAATTGCCCGCTGCAACTTTCACTGATCGTTATTTTAAAACTAATCAGAAAATCATCATTGGTTCAACAAAATGGCGACTGTTTACAATCTCGCGTCTGTATGACATCACACGTGACCGCCCTATAGTCAATTATTTTATAATTTATACTATAGACATATCATCATGTAAAAATACAATTCAACAAATTGTCTCTTTACTTCCATATGTAATACCTAAGGTCTTTCATTACCTTCCTATGAATGTTAAATTTTTATACTTCTTACTCTTCTTTTGACACTGGGGAAATGTAATTTTCTTTAATAAAAAAAAAAAGCTTGTATATTTATTTCATTGTCATGTCATAAAGGAACAAATTTAGTTTTTTAATTTTCTTTACTATTTATAAACTTAACGAAATCCCGATTTCTATTACTGTTGTAGGAACTTCGTCAATGGTACGGTAATACTAATATTTCTGCTTTTCTTTTTTCAACCAAATTACGGAAACTACAAATTGAAGTTTAGAAAGTTAAGTGGATCTATTGGATTGCATTTCTCTAATGTTAATGCCCAATAATTTTCGCAAAGTATTTCTTTATTATAAGTTCTAAACATGAATGTTGTTTTTGTAAGGTTGATCAGAAGTAGGCTTAACCAGGTTGATTGAGGTTATTATTATTTTTTTGTTGTTGTAAAGACTTAAGACACTTTCGAGTGGTATTTGTGAGGGCGGTAATTTTTAGTAAATGTAATAGTACCCCTGTCCTAGATCTACGTTTATTACGTTTATTTTATAGATTATTAATTCACGACCTACCGATTCCTTGGCTTTTTTCTTTAACTTTTATTGTTTTATTTTTATATTATAAATACTTTGGTGAGTTGATGAATATGAAAATATAAAAATGAATGACTTGAGCTCTTAATTCTTTGATTCTTGTCAACCGTTCAAGGTTTGCCTATAGTTTTTATAATATTTAAGCGTGTCCTGTGGCTGTGGTATGAGGTTGAGATTAAGTAATAAACTAAAAATTAAAAGGACAAATTTGAATTAAACATATTCTTTTAAAGGTAGGTAAATGACATTTAAATTTCATATTACATAAATGTCAAGTTATAATCATTGATGCATACTTCTTTGCAGTTGGCCCAGAATAAAAAAAAGTTATACATCTTTAAGTTAACGATTTTGGGTACTATTGGCATCGGCAAAGAAGGACAACTGTATCGTAGTATTTTTTTTTTAAATCTCACTTTGGTGTAAATAGGCTTCCTTTTTTTAATTTATGTTCACTTCTTTTGGACTTACCAATGCCTAAAATGTAACCTGTTATAGATGTTTCATAAACGATTGGCTGATTTTATTTTCTCACATTAAAAAAAAAATGAGTCCAATGGCTCTTCAACCTAGGTAGGGCCATGGCTTTCTGCACTCTTCCATATCAGCAATCATTTGAGATTTATCTAGATCTCACCAAGCCATCAGTTTCTAGGCCTGCCATTTGATTGATTCTTAGTCTTATTCTTTACATTGATTTCCTGAATTCTTTTCCATTCTATTATTAGGACTATCAAACCTCATACTGTTAATTTTTTATTTGAAAAAACTTCAACTAATAATGAATGAAGATTAAACACATTTCAGTTTTCGATGTTATTTTTTTGCTAGCTAGTTGCATATTTTTTTCAGAATTTTACTGAATGGACTGTAACTACTTTTTATTATGCTGACTTTATGACAATAATGTTTTACTTTTTATTTCTTTTAGGATAAAATGCCAAATATAATAGGAAAGATAGGAGGATTTGTAACTTCTATGATTTCTAATCGTGACCTACCTACAGATGTTGTTGCTTCTAATCAGAACTGTGATGAGGAGGAAATACCATCTATTGTCAAAGATTGCAGAGGACATTTAATTAATGCAATTCACAATGGAGAACCAACTGAGAATATTATTCAGAACCTTCTTACACTGGAGTGTTCTAAACCCGAAGATAAATATTTTTCTCTGCGGGTGGTTCATCTTATTGAGCTAAACAATAAGGTCAGTGCTCTTATGATGTCTGCTTTGTTTGTTCTTGTTTTGGCCTAATATGTTGGTGCATTTAATTTTTAGCATCGAGGAATTCATTCATCTTATATGGATAAGAAAAATTTGACTCTCAAATATTTTTTCTGTGATTTTCTTTCATGATTCATTGGTTCTAATATTAACTGCTACAAGTTTTACTTGTTTTTACTCATTTTGTATTTTTTTGTGTTGTGTGGAACAATATTAATAAGCTTTTAGATATAGCTGAATACGTTGGAAAACCTTAAACTTAAGCCTTATGCTTTTTTATTTATTAATCACTTGTTTTACTTAACACTAAAAATGTTTTCACTATGAGGTATTTTCCCTGATAATATGTAGTCCAAACTGACATAAAAAAATTCATTCAAATGCTCAATAAATCATTTTTGCACTATACTCACTCACTTTTTGTACTTTTAAAAATGTTGTAATTCATGAATGATCTAAACCCTTTTAAACATTATTTAAAATATTTTAATATTATAGTAAAACTGTTTCTGTGATTCCAAACTAATACAATTGAAAAAGGTCACCAAGTAGCATTTTTCTTCTTACTTTTTGAGCATCACAGTATTTTTCCTCCAGGGCTAAAATAAGTCTAGATTATGGACAATAGAATAGTTTTTCATTTGATACCAATATAGAATCGATAATTTTAAACTAACGTGATAAAATATTGAAAATATTTCTTAAACCTTGATTCTTTTGGTTTTTTAATAAATCGGTGAAGTAAAATGTCACTATTGAACAACTAATTTGATTTTCTATAAAATTGTGAAAACAGAATCCAAATATATTAATTTCAAACTTTCAGTAGACTGTGTATCGAGCATAAAATGTTATTTAATGCTATGCTATCTCAAAGTAAAATGGCAAGAGTTTGAAAAACCTTGTGCTGCACATGCTCTGTCTAACTTAATTAGATTTATCAGCAAATAAAAACTGTGCAATAGAATAGAGCAGTGATAGTTGAACATATAGAGACTAAAACATGTTTCCCTGAAAATAAGTTAAAAAAATAAATTACAAAAGCTTGATAAATCTATTCAGAGATTTGACAGAAATGTAACAAAGTGAAGAGCATTGAAGGTTTTTTTTTTTTAAATTGATATCATTATTATGTGTGAAAGTGGTTCGGTTAATCTTTTAGCAAATTTAAAGAATTTGAAAATATTTTTTTAAGTCTCCCTTAACAAATTTGATACTGTGTCGTTTTCGAATCAAAAATATTATATGTCACTGTGTACTTAAAACAGTGGAAAAAAAAAGATTTTCTACAATTTATATAATGATTGTTGTGTAAGTTTAAATCTTGTTTTTTGTGTGTTAGTTTTATGGATAATGATGTCAGAAAAATTCCACCTTATTAGAAAAAAAATAAATTTGGTGAGTAATAAATTTTGAAAATTTGGTTTACATATTATCAATGCTCAAACTGTTTTATTTGTAATACATAATAAAGAACTGAAAAAAGGACTTGTATATTAACAGCTGAGGATATACATTATTTTCCATAATTCTGCTATTCATCTTAATAAAAAAAAACTTAACTACATTTCTCCCCATTAAAATATTCTAAATTCAAACCCATTCAGCCTTCTTGTTACCAAATCTTCATTTACGGTTCATTAATTAATTATTTTGTGTGTGTGGCATAGGTATTTTTCTTTTTTTATTAGCTGATGATTTCTTAAACATTGTTTTACTTCTCAGAGTCTCCAGGGTTTAAGAAATATTCTCACAGGCCTGTCTTTTATAGTGAAATATGCCAGACATCTCATAAAAGAGCCAGATAAACGGACCGGTCAGTGGAGAAATATTCATTTCAACAATGCTTATTTTATAAGGAAGATAAAACCTTTAAATGTAAGTGACCTTTACATTTTTTTTTTAGATAATACCTTTCAATTTATCATTTACTTCCTTCTTTGATATATCGTTCATTTTTTTGTAATATAATTCTGATCTTATCAATAGCTTGTAATATCTTTCTCTAATTTAGTATAGATTTCATGACAGATTTTAAAATATTTTAACTCATCATAGTATGATGCTTTTAGTAAATAAGTTAAATTAATTCTTTAAGATTAATTTTTTTTAATGTTCTTTTTATTTTAACAAAAAAGAAAAACATTCTCAAATAATTTCATTTTATATGGTATTTTGTTTAGTCCATATATTGTTTTAATTTTTTTAAGCACTTAAGGTTTTTATACATATAAACAAATTTGACAATTGTTAATGTTTTGATGGATATTTAGACATATGAAAAAAAAAACATTTGTATTAAATTTATCATTGTCATTAATTTGATAAGATTTGAGGGTGAATTTATCAGATTAACATTTTTAATTTCATCATACATGCGTACTACATTGATTTTCAAAATTTCAGGACATAAAATAGAATTGGTGAACTGGGTTTTTGAAATTTAAATTGATAGACGGCTTATTTATTAGAAATCTCTTTTTTTTCAGGGATATGAAATGATACTGGAACAGTTAGGTTACACTGAGCATGTTGACTTCGGACTGAAGTTCCCTCTCAACAAAGAACCAGACAGAAATAAGGTGGTTAGTCTCATTGCTGACATGATGCTGTTGAAGAGAGAATTGAAAGATTATTTTTTTGATAAACATCCACACAAGCATCAGCTGGAGAATCTTCTTCCTCAGCAAACTAGGTCCGTTTAAATTTCTCACCCTGAGCTATAATTGTACAACAGAAAGAAAATTATGTCTGACATTTATGTAAAAACCTTTTTTTTTTTTAAATTTTAAATTGTGTTTGTTTATATTCTTTTTTTTAATGACAATAATTACTGATCTTCCCAAAAATGTTCAACTTATTTATAAAATATACTACTTTGGGTTGAAAAATTTCATTGATGTTGATAAACTGTGTTGTAAAAAAATCCTTCTTTCCTTATCACTTGTATGTCATAAATTACAGAGATGAAGTATTGGCGTTCAGGTTGTCAGGACTCAAAATAGAAGATGATATCAACGAAGTTTCTGGACAGAGCTCGATAGCAGACTTTGACCAACTTCAAAGGATGTCATTTTCAGTTTCGAATTCATCACAGGTGTGTCCTTTCTATTTCTTTGTTGGGCTTATTTGAAAAAATAATTCTGTAATAAATGCAGATGGAAAATGTTTTAGGGGTTTTGCAGCCACAGAAATCAAATTGGATGAAGGGGTGTGATTTTTACTTCTTGTTTTGTCTTTAAAAAAAAAAACTGAAATACCAACATAGTCTGTCATTTTTATATTGTTAACGACTTGATAAAGCTAACAGTTGACAGACTTACCGATTTTTTTTTGTACTTAATACAAATTTATTTTCTTTGATGGTTAGAATGTGAACAATAATGCAGGTCATGAAAAAATGCAGTGCTTCAATGGTCTCGTTCAACTGACAGACACAGTTTCTGCCATTGATGATGTGCACAAAGATGAAATTGATACGATAAGTCCTGCGAAAGAAATTCAGGTAAGTAACCAATAAAGTAATTCAACCAGACTATGGCCTGTATGGTCAACATTTGGTTTTGGTATCTGTATATTGTTGTACACAGGGTTTCTATAGTGCATACATTGTTCACAAAGTGGTAACTCCTTACACACCACAGTCAATAATATGAATACATCAACAAGTTTAATCTCTTCAAGCTACATTGAACGATCGAATAATAATAAAAAATCCTCGACATATAATAATGTCGCCAACGCTCCTACTCATGAGCTCCCACTTGGGTTTTCCATTCATGACCTCTCTTTTCACATGGTCAACTTCCTCTGCCCACTTTCACCTACAATGGCCTTTCTCCCATCATCACCTTGCTCTCCTGGTCTCACCCGTCACCCAACACTCAGTCCGTACCCAGACTTTATCGTCCGAACCCATGCAATCCCATTCAGACATGCCAGTCAACCATAAACAATACACAACAATATATTTTCCAAGAAAAATTTGTCTCAATTTTCGTACATTACTCTACTAACCACACTACTAATTTTTATACCAAAGATAATCATTCAGAAGAATTCCCCTTCCGAACAATAGTATCTACACCTCTCTCTTTAGGGGACAGATGTTCGTGTGGTAAAGTGCTTGACCTGAGGACTAGTGGGTATTTCAGGTCATGAATAAAGTCCCTGCTATAACTGACGTGGTGCCGAAAGAGGGCTACCAGTTGTTTATGGATCTAAGAGATCTCATCTCATCCCTACTGGGATTTATCACACAGCTCTCTTACCCACCTTTGCCATCTTGATAATAAGACGCTTAGCTATTCTTTACATTAGTCTTTTATATTGATTTTGTATTGTTTTTACTAATTAATGCTATTAATTTTTTCTCTTAAAAATATATTTTAAAAGCAAAATACCTAATTCATTTTTTTTATTAAATACATCATAAACTGCATCACTTTTTAACAATTATTTAGACCAATCATCATTTTTTCAGAAGAATTGCACTTCTGTTAAAAATACTGTCCATCCTTCACATTTTTCTGAATAATGAAGATCATAAGTTTCATATAAATACCAATTGTTTGTGCATATCAGACCCAAGAATTAGTTCTAGAAGCACAAGCCATTCAAGACCTTGTAAATCCACAAGAAACATCGGATGCTGTTCCTTTAGCAAGTAGTGAATGCTCATCTTCCAGCAGCAGACGCCTAGGTAATGTTTTTTAAATTATATTATATTTCATTTGTTGACAAGTTTAAATTTTAAGCTCTTCATTCCACTAAAGAGCTTAAAATATCTCTAGAATATTAAAAGCATTTTTCAACATGTATATGCTTGTATAATTTTATTATTTTTACATATGATTTCTCAAAGAAATTATAATTTTAACTTATTACAGTAAAATTTAGATATAAGAAAATTGACGGGAACTCGAAATGTATACATGATACTGAAATTTCGTTAAACTGAAATTTTGTTAAACTGAAATTGGAATGGGCGGGGGGGGTCAACGTTTTTTTTTCCCTTTCTTTCTTCGCATTTGGTATATTATAGGTATGGTATTAAGTATCTAGGTAAGTTTAATAAAATAGTCCAAAATAATTGTTGTTTATGCTAAACTGTATCTATAAAACAAAATGTTTTCTATTTATAAAATTTTGTGCCGTAAAAAATTAGCATAAAAAGCAATTAACGTCATTTAAATGTGTGTATGTTTACCTGAATTACCTCGCTTGCATTAGAATTTCATTTACATAAATAACATCTAACTTATTAAATACATTTTGTGGTAAGAATTGAAATATTTTTTTTAATATGATGCTTTTTTAAACTGCATTTATTATTTTAGAAAAAAAATATATACGTTCCCAAATTACAAAATGTATACTTAAATAAGTAAATTTAAGAAGTCATTCTCATTGCTATTTAAAAAACACGGTTTCTGTTCTCTGAGTATTTCTGTTTAAATATTTATACACCATCTTTGCCATTATGATAAATAGTTTCCCTAACCCAACCAAAAAGATCGCCATTTATTAAACTATAATTTTAATTACCATTTTTTAAAAATGTCCCACCCCAAGCAATAATGATACATGTACAATCATATTTAACTGAAGCTAAACCACAGCCGTCAATGAAAAAAACAAAAACTTGGCTAGTCATGCTATTTTTTCCCAAATCCCGTGGACAGTGAAATGCTTTATATCTCCCCACCTCCATCTACCCCACTCATTACAATTTTACTGCATGTTGAACTCAAGCTGACTTGTAAAAACATTTCTATTTTGGAGAAAAAAAAATATAGGCAAAAGGCTCTTTTTTTTTTTTTTTTTTTTTTTTTTTGCAAAAGGCTATTTCTTCCGCAATGATGAAAGTAAGAAATTTGTTACAACAACCTTTTTTAACAGATGTTATTTTAACGAAGAAGAATGGACCAAAATAAATTAAGCTGTAGTAAAAATTCATTATACTGGCTTTCTTAATAATAACATTTCACTGTATTTATGGAAAATATTTGTGAAACAAAACTGAAGCTGGTTTAACCAAGGCTTGGCTCTAACTATCCAAAGATGATTTGGTATTAAATTTTCCATGCATTGGTTTTTTTTTTTTTTTATAACAAGTGATTTAAACTCAAAAAGATGTAGGTTTTCCATGATGAGACTAATGTTGTTTCTTCTTAATTCTTTCTTTTAGTATGCTCTGTTTGTGGAGAAGATGCTTCCCTTTTCTGTGCTGAATGTACCAACAAACTTTTATGTGACACTTGCAACAAGAATTGGCATAAACATCCATCACGTCAGAATCACAAAACAGAGCCTGTCAGTGCCTTGGCCAGCATCAATGCTGACACTTCCATGTTATACGTATATGACCCAACGTATGGTGTCTGTGCTCAAGTTAGCCCAAGTCATGCCAAGTAAGCATAGACTTGATTATCCAAACTTGAACAATCTGTTTTATTAATTTAGTTTATTAAGCCTATTTCTTAAAGTATACATAACCATATTTTTATTGATAAAAAATGTGCCTAGTAATTTAATAAACTAAATATTTCATAAGGTCTTTTTTTTTTGCTACATAATAAATTTGCTTTTTATATTGTTCATTGATTTTGTTAAAATAAAAAAGTTGCCAACTCATGGAATTAAAAATTACTTTGACAAATCATTGTTGTTAAATGTTTTTTTTAAAAGAGCTGTTTCAATTTGTCGATTTCGAATAACTTATTTGTATTGTTGTTCTTGTTTGCTACAAACATCAATTGATTTATTTGCTTTAAATGTTGTGCAATTTCTTCCACAGAGTTGGCCGAAAACAGCAGACTTATGTAATTGACCCAAATAAGGATTTAAAAAAGGCAGATTCAGGTCAGCCAGCCAGTAATGTTCCTGATTTAACACGTTTGTTTCCGGATTTACAGAGCACGGATCCATTCAATGGGACATTCCAATCAATGAGGTCTCTCATAACTTTTCTTATTAGTTAATAAATTTATAAAAACCTCTTTAACATGTTTCAATCTTTGCTGCTTTTTAGAAATACAATGTAGAAATGCCAGATAAAAATGTGAGAGTATTTTTTACTAATTTTTCTAAAGCAATGCTTCTTAAAAAACAAATTTATTTCAACTACTTTTACATATAAATCTGCATTTAAAGCAATCTTTTTTCCCCACAGAAAAAACTTCCCTCAAATGCCGGATGATCATCAGATTTTAGATTATCAACGAAATCAACAAAAGATGCATTTTCCATTCCCTCCCAATTTATCAACTCTTGATCTCTATGGGATGCCAACAGAACAAGCCTATTACTCTCAGCATCCCAGAAACATGTTTACCACCTCTCAAATGTACCACAGTCGCCAGCCCATACCCCAGCACCTGCTAAACAGGTCCAGTGATTCTCCTGAGTATGTGATGCAGCAGTTGAAAGACCAAGAGAACAGACAGGCCTACAATCATCCTGCTTTGAGAAATGGAAACTTGACTATGTACGGACATGGAATGAGTCAGCCTTATGTTAGACCCCAGATGAGCTCCAGTGGAAATTCTTCATTTGGTGTTGGGACAAATAGCTTGTTTCAGTCCACCGCACCATTCTTCAGCCCACAAGAGAATCAGAACAAATCTTATAATTCGCCATACCATGGCCCCGTTCCACTTCCTGGAAACTATATGCCAGATTACAGTATTGGTGATGAGTTCAGTCATTACCCAAATCCTTCAGGCTTCACCCCTCACACATTGTCTAAATCCTACAGTCCTGGCGTCAGACCTCAGCAAAATTCACGTCACTTGTTGATGACTGGTCATTATCAAAACTCACCGGATCTGAACAGCGACAAATTCATCAGACGCCTGATGCAGGAACCTGACCCACTCAAAAGACGTTCTAAATGTGAGACATACATTGAAGATTTAGACATGGACCTGAAAGAGCTGGAGAATGATATCAACAACAAGCTCTTGGAGTTTGACGAGTTTTCTGACTCTGAAGTTTTCAAAGAAATGGTCAATAGAAAAAAAGCCATGATGAAAGAAAAGAAAAATTTGGAAACATTTAGGGGCCAGTTGGCTAACGAGAGTCTGACCAAAACTCTGCCATCAGGTAAAAATGCTTACCAGCCACACAGACAGCAAGATGACATGAAGCAGCAAATATTTTACCCCCCTGACATTGACAATGCAGTGTTAAAGCAAAGTCAGCTGGTAGTCGGTAATGCAGGTCAGCTCTCGGTTGTGCCTGAAGCTGTCTACAGTAGTCATGGCAACCTGTCTGCCCCCAAGCCACCTACTGCCAACAGAATAGGTGTAAGTGTGCCAGGTGTTTCATTGCTTACAGCAGGTGGAGGAGAAAATATGAATACTGTCTCACAGGTAAGTAAATTATTGCACATCATTCAGGATGAGACCGGTAATATTCTGTGCTTAAAAAAAATTTCCCTTTCACCTGATTTACTTATAATTTTATTCTTCCCTACAGCTATCCAGAATCCTGCAATATGTCAAGATTTGTTTTCACCAAACTATGTATAATTGTTTATATTTTAGCTAAATGACTGATAGAAGTCTTTGAAATATGATTTTTTTCCCCTTATTTTATGGGTTGCTTAATTACAAGATCTTCAAAAATTAAAAAACATTTCCAACTAGATAAAACTTTTTACTATTAATAGTCATTTAGTTATTGTCAAAATGCTATTAAATCTGATACAAATTTAAAACAACCTTCATTCCACTAATCAGTTTTGTTCAATATTTATCCCCAAGCATTGTACAGGACTACAAACATCCCAGATTTTTTTTTCATTAATAAACAAATCATGGCACAGAAGATTGCTAGGAAAAGCTAGGTGTGATATTTTCAGAATGTGCACATTGCCTACATTACATCTTAAATATTTTTCTTTTTGCTTCTTCTTCAGCAAATTAAAGTTAACACCACAGTAAATTCTTCCAGGGAGCCTGGCATTACTCCAATAGAGAGAACACCTGTAGAAAGTAGTACAGAAGAAAGGGTGAGTCCTACTGTATCATTATGCAAATAGAAGACTGCTAAGGAGGATGAAAGTTTCAGAAAATTGTAATTTTCTGTCTTGTTTGTTCCTATGAAATAAAAAGGATCACTTGAAGTCTATTCTTCTTTTTTTTTGTAATCTCCAGTATTCATTTTTATTTTCTGATTCATTTTTTTTTTCAACACTTAAAATGATAAAGCTGCTGATTAAATATATATATAAAGATTCTTTTTTTCGTACTAATATTTATGTGTCTATTGAACAAAATATGGCTTAATGTAACAATTTGAAACATTAAAAATAATCCGTTGGCTACTTCTTCTGATGACTTATTTTGAATAATGTCCTGATTATTTCACCTTCAGTTTGGTCAACTTGAATCTGTTCATCCTATAGAAGCGAGACAGACAAATTCTGTAGAGTTACTGAATAGAATATCCACTCCTCCCTCAAAACCTTCAATTCAACATGGGTTGTATCAAAACTCTAGGTTAGTCTGCAACAGCTTTTTAATTTATTTGTTGATCTTCATGGTCTGTAGCAACGTGTATTGCATATGAAGAATATTTTTTTTTTATTTGTAATTTTATTTTTGCGCTGTGCACTAGATGGCAGTGTGAACATTGTACCTTCATCAATGAGGCTGGTTCCCATGTTTGTTCCATGTGTGACAAGACATCATTCAATCCTCAACTGCTTCAGTCTCTGGAAGAGTTGCCCCTCTTCTCAGAAAGACAGGGAGAGATTTCGCTTGGTGATGAAGACCCTCTTTTGAAGCTCTTGCTAGATGATCCGAAAGTTAAAAATGACAAAGAAGACCCAAGTGATATTGACAATGATCCTGATCAAACCACTGTAGTTGCTATGAACATTGGAAGCAGCCAGAACCAGGTAATGTCACAAAGTTTTACAAAATTCTGTCGATTTGTCAAATGAATTTCAGCAAATGACACTCTAGGACATGGTGGCCAAGCAGCGGTTCGGGGAGAACCTCACTCATATAATATAAAATACTATAAAGAGTCAATGCATCAAAATTTAGTGAAATAAATTGAAAATGGAAGTAAAATGGCACTAAACTTTTTCTCTAGAATAAATACACATACAAGTATAATGCCATATATGTGTAACAGCCATCAAATCGCATTCTTTGAAAAATTGCTGTATAGTTCTTGACTTTATTAATCTTTCTAATACATGGATTTTTTTTTATTCTGCACTTTTAAATTGTTTAAGATCAATTTTTAAAAATATTTTGAGGGTGTTAAATATTATAAAGCTGAGATCAAAATACTTAACATAACTGTCCATTTTTTAATGCTTATCTCTTTAGCATATATGTAAAATATTAACTTAAGCAAGAATTTTTTTTTTTAATTAAGTTTTTGTATACTATAGATCAGTGGTGGCTAACCTTTTTTGGGGCCGTGTGCCCAAAATTCAACCAACAAAAACACTTATTTATAGCAAAGTAGCAACACTCCAATTAAAATTAAAGGAAGTGATATTTTAGTTGCATGCCGACTGATACTGCTTTAGATGATAGATAATTTTTAAATCTCACACTATCATGAGTGACAAAAATTTATTTTGAGTATTCAACTGTTCCATACAGTGGTTCTCAAACTTTCGAGCTTTGTGAAGAAAAAACTGCATGAATTAAACTATTCATTAGTTTCTTATAACTTTTAGATTTGTAAAAAAAAACTGCATGAATTAAACTATTCATTAGTTTCTTATAACTTTTAGATTTGTAAAGAAAAACTGCATGAATTAAACTATTCATCAGTTTCTTATAACTTTTAGATTTGGCCCTTTTTACAAATTAACAAACTTTTAGTTTTGTAACATGTAGAGATATGAGTTGTAATTATGCACACATCCACTTCATCCTCAATCAGTTACTGATGTATTTATATTTTGTAGCCACCCACCTAAAATTCATCCAAGGCCCACAGTTTTATAACCACCGCATTAGTTGATAATTTATTTGTAAATCTGTTTTACTTCCTGAAAAACCTATCGTTAAATAATATGCTCAAGAATGGTGTGATTTATGCACTGAATTTAAAATTTTCATCCCCAGGTCATGATGGAAAAAAAGAAAGCCCAGAAAGAATTTCAACAGTTTGTTGAAGAACAAAATAAAACTTTAGTAAGTTGGACATCACTTTCGCTGTGTAATTTGTTTTATTATTATTTCTATTATTTTAGATTTTTCTTTTTTTTTTTTTTTTTTTTTTTTTTTTTTTTTATATACAATTTACAGACCAGTTTTTTTCTTTTAACAGTCCTCTGACAGAAGTCTTTCACCCAAAGGAAATCAGTCTTACAGCCTAGGTGCTCGTCCTAAGGAAATTGCAGCACAGAATGTTGGCAGACCTTTAGAGGAATTTCACACTCCACCATCGTCAATGAGTAATGTATCAGTTAATACAGTTAAGAACAGCGAAGTCAGAAAAAATAATCTAGAAGACACGTTGGCCATGTACACTGAGCAGAAAGTCATTGACACCATGAAAGGTGAAGGCATGAAGTTGGCCAAACTGGTTAAGGTCAGTCTAAGCATTGTTTGTTTTAAACTTGTCATTGAAATCTTTTTTCTTAAAGTCTTAATTCAGCTGGAAAAAAAATCTGTTATAAATTGTGTTCATCTCTGCCATATTTTAAATACTGTAATATATCTAGTCCTGCATACTTTTTTCATACACAGTGTAAGCTAGGTTCATGAACTTATCTGTTTTGATAAAAAGTCAGATGATAAAAGAACAGAATCACTGAAATAGTATATTTGCTTGTTAATGTTCTGCTTAGCGAGTAAGCATGATATTTCACATCGTGGTTCTAATCTGAACAAAATCTCTGATCATCAGATGGCTTTGTATTAAAACTATCTTCTCATATGTAATACTTAACTAGAGGGAACAGCATCTGACCTTTTTATTTACAGTCCCTATATGAATACAGTCATGCAGTCATGCACGCTATTGAAGTCTACTTTTTTTGTCATTCATTGCATTCAAAATGTTCTAAAGGGGTTCATTGTTTTTAATCACTAGCTTTGTATTATATAAAATATTATTGAAAATTCATTTCCTGATCCTTTTAAAGCTTGACTTTCTAAAAGAAACATACTGTATATTCCATTATTTCCAGATGGCTGACCAGCAAGGTTATGATGTTGAAGCTGTTAAGGTCGCTTTAACTTTTTGTGACCAACAGGCCATGACCCCCCTGGAATGGCTCAAGGCAAACTGGAAGAAAAACGTGGCAAAAGTCATGAACATGGCGACTGTGATAGGCAACGGCCAGCAGTGTAACAGTGTAGGAGAGCTGACTGAAAGTGAGGCAGAAGAGGGCTATATCAGTTGCCATGGCAACATTAGAGAGGCTGCACAGTATTGTGTCAAAAAAAGA
This sequence comes from Bulinus truncatus, assembly GCA_021962125.1. NCBI lineage: Eukaryota > Metazoa > Mollusca > Gastropoda > Planorbidae > Bulinus > Bulinus truncatus. The sequence goes on from JAGDYQ010000164.1 coordinate 586,845, forward strand.
AGTGCTTTGGTAAGAGAAAGCACTGTTCAGTTTTGTTTGAATTTTTCTTTCCATGACTTAACAGTAGTAAAATTACTGAAGTTTAAATAAAACAAGCAATTAAGCCTGTTCCATTCTGGACACAGGACGTGTTAGCGCATTTTCGTGTTATGTATCAGTACGTTTGTTAGCTTTCAGTAAATATTTGTAAATTTTGGAAATGTTTATAAATTCAATTGTGTAATGCATATATCTGTAAAAAAAAAATTATAAAGACGTTTCTTTATATTTGAAAAAAAATTATTGTCTCTTAAATCTAACTACAAGTGGTTTGTGGTTACTGAAATAGGACTCATAATTGAAAACATTCGAAATTATAGTCATTTAATCGTCCAAAAACTCCGTCAATTGTTGCATAGCTCTGATACTTTCAATTAAACTCAGAACACAAGCTTACTATTTCATTTGATGAGTTTCTTAATAAATCTTGGTGAAACTACGTGCTGCAGTATTTCGCACCAAATAAATGGGTTATTGAACCTACAAGGTGTATATATAATATATAAGCCCCTTAGGAGCCCTGAAGCCCGGCCCTCAGAGGTCCTATCGCAAAATGAACTTTTGATGTACACATGGCAGGCCAAGACCTACAAATGATATATACATCATGGGTCTAGGACTTATAGTTGCTGAGATATAGGGCGCTCCTTTATTAATATAGCATATATAGTAAAAAACGGTACTTTATAAGCACCTTTTACGGCCCTCAGAGGTCAGATCGCGAAATGAACTTTTGCTGCACACATGGCAGTCCAAGGCCTACAAAATGATATATACATCATGGGTCTAGGACTTATGGTTGTTGAGATCTAGGGTGATGACAGACAGACAGACAGACAAAATGCTCTAAAAATTTGATAAATATTGCTCAAGATAACTATTTAATTGTATAATACAAGTTTTTTTTGGATATACGTTCCCTAATGTTATAGTCAGTTTTTAGTGAAAAAATACATTCTTGTATGTCTTTCCTTTTATATGTCAGAATTTATTGTTGATAAAAAAAAATTCTTTATTCATAGCATTGTGTTGCTATTTGATAATGTACAGGTATTGTAGATTCAAGTTAAAAAAATGCTTTAAACTTCAAAAATCTACTGCACATTTTAACAAATATTGACAGTGCTTGATATGTTACAGAATTTAGCCAGCATATATTTACATTTACTTATTAAAAAAATAGTAAAAGCAGTTTAAAATTCATTCAAGCAGACTTCATTTAAGCATATTGTGTGATTTGTTTCAGTTTGAATACCTCAGTAAACTTGGTCAGTTCCCCCGAGAGGAGATCCTTCATTGTATGTTCCAGTGTCAGGGCAGTAAAGATGAGTCTGAGAAGCTGCTGCAGAAGTCAAACTTGCAGCACTTTCTTGACCACATTTGGGCACAGAAGGACATAAGCTCATCCAGTCAGTTTACGTTCCAGGATCTGTCAAGCCCAGATATTTGTCACAGCTTGTCCACAAGTGTCATAGGTCATAGTGACTTTCAGCGTATGATAAAAGATAAAAACATACCTGTTGAGGTAACATGCATATCTAAAAATCAATATCGCTTTTTTCTTTTTTAATTATGAGACAATCTAATAAAGTTTTTTTTTCTCACTTTTTTGGAACTTGTTCTTTTTTTCTTCTACAGCGAAGAACTCGCTTGATACTTGTTGAAGGTTGCTTAAAAAGTTGGGGACGGGCAGAGCTTGTCATCAAACTATTGGACAGCGACCTTGACAGTGAAGTGATAACAGTGGAAGATATTGTTGAAGCTGTTAGAAACTGCCAGGACAGACAGAGCGCTATAGCCTATCTACAGCAAGAATGTCAGCTTTGTTTCACCCCTTTCCCAATGAGCAAGGTCTGTATATATATATATATATATCAGTTTAATTCCTTACTTTTTTTTTTCTACAAAAATGTAAATAAGACTTTTTTTTTTCTTAATTCAAATTTAGTCCAATGTTTTCTCACAACAGATACGCAATCTCAACTTCTGTCAGTGCAAAATGTGCCAAGATTGTCTGTCTAAAAATTTTGAGGTGGCAATTCGTGAGAAGCATGTCCGACACTGGACTTGCCCGTTGTGTGCCATGCCTGATTTAAATGATGCAGATGTTGCTTCTGATTATCTCCAGTTCTTGACTCTATTGGTAAGTATGAAAAGGTAGTTAGGTTTTCCTTAGTCACCCGAGGGCTGGGTTTTCCAACCCATTGGCCTTTGGAGAAGTGGAGTAGCAAAATATTTTTGCTGATGTTACTATCTTTATAAATGTAGATCATTTTTTTTATATAAACACTGCTGTAAGGAATGGTTGAGAGCTTTATTTAAATAGCACTTCTATGATGCTACAGTTAGCATATTCCGGATGGTCATGGTAAAACACTTGACTGTTGCCCTGAGGGTCACTGGTTCGATCTTCTGTGAGGACCAATGGATATTTCAGGTCATGGCTTAAGTCCCCGCAATGTCTCCCGTGGTGCCTCCATGAAAATCGCACTATCAGCTATGGTGAGAATGAAACAAGGGCACTGCAAAAACTGTCCCATTAGTAGTTTATAGGATCTAAGAGATTTCATCTCATTCTTAAGGAACTTCACACAATTAGCATATGACTCTACCATGTTTAACAATATATATTTTTCATTTTCAGCTGCAGCCTCTCATAGATCCCTACCTTCAGAACCTCTTTGAAATCAAAGTCAGGGACTGGCACCTGCAGAAAGATCCAAATTTTCGTTGGTGTGCTCATGTATGTCATTTAGCGCCCCTATTTTAATGTGTAATTTTTTTATAAAAACCATGTGTTTTATACCCAAATGTTTTTTTTAAAACCATCAGCTATTTTTGTTATTTTTTTTTACTTCAAGGGCTTTCTCTGATTTTATAGTAATATATATGCATTGTCTTCGGATAAATCTACATACATTCTTATTTACCAACATGTTTCTTGCAACAAAAAAAAAGTTGTATTTATTTTTTTTAAATATTTCAAAATTTTATTTGAATAAATGATGTGGCACTAAATTATCTAAAGATATTCATTCATTTGTTCCCTCAATGAATAAACATTTTTTTTATGTTTTCAACCTTTTAAAAAAACAATTGTTTAATTTTTTTTAATTGTCTCCTATTCAGTGTGCTGAAGGTTTCCTTGCAGAAAATCGTGGGCACCATCTTCGTATGACATGTCCACATTGTGGGATGAAAACTTGCTTCAGCTGTAAAAGAGAGGTATGCATGACAATTATAGCATCTCTTTTTTACTTCCTTGCTGCACATATACAAGTTGTTTGCTGCTGTTTTTATTACTGTTCTCCTTTTCAACAAAAATGTTATCCTAATGGAAAAGTGATTTTTTTTTTTTTCAGTGGGAAGACCAGCATGAGCTTATAACTTGTGAACAATTCGCTCAGTGGAAGATTGACAATGATCCAAACAACCAGTCAGTGGGTCTGGCTAAACATTTGGATGAGAATGGAATAGGTCAGAACATTTTCAGACTGATGGGAATTTGTTGCTTTTTTTTTTTATAATAATTTTTTTTACATTCATTTCAATATTTATTTTCATTGCCGAAGAAGAGAATAAAAAATAACTACATTTAATAAGTGATTTTTCAAAGTTCTGTATATGTAGTCCAGTTTTTGATTTATTGATAGCCCTCTTAGGTAATGTAAAAAATGTTAAATAAATTGAGTAAAATAAACTATAAAACTGTAGTTCATTATATCTTAATATATGTAATAGTCACTTAACAAAATATACTTGATTCAGTTAATATACTGCCAACTGGAAACTTGCTAAAACCCCTCTTAATAAAATTCATAACCGTGACTAATTTTATCTGCTGCCCTCCTCTCTCAACATACTATCTTCCCTCGACCTACTGTCTTCTTTCTTAAACTTTTATCCCTCTGTTCATCTTTCTTTCTTTCTTTCTTACGCACCTGATCACTCTCCAGTGACAATAACAGTTTGCGGTTAACATGTTGATTATTTTCTTTCAGATTGCCCGATGTGTAAAATGAGATTTTCTCTGGCCAAAGGAGGATGCATGCATTTCAAATGTCCACAGTGTGGACATGAATTTTGTAGTGGATGCAACGAGCCATATCACCAGAAAGATGTAAGGCATTTAATCTTTTATCTATTTATCTTTGCGAAGCTTGAAAAAAAAAAAAAAACATAAACTTACTGATCCTTTTTCTCCCTTTGAAAATAATTAAAAAAAAAAATGAGAATTAAGTCTGATCTTTTCTCATTGTCCTGTTTTACATAAATGGGTTTAGTAAGAAAAAAAAGGGGTGTTCAAAATATTGATACTCAAGATAAATTGTAATGTATAAATTTTTTGTATCTTTGGTCAGTGTTTTGCCTACCATTCTAATTGTGTACTTTTTTCAACATTAGGTGTGTACCAAATACAAAGGATGTAAGAATCAAGGTTTTCACTGCCACTGCCCTCGAGATTGTTTTTCGTACTTAAGAGACTACACTGTGGAACAGTTACAGAATTTGTTAAATGTAAGCCTGCCATCATAATAATATAATCACAAAATTTTTCCATTAATTCTTTTTTTCTTTTAACTTTTTATTAAAAAACTTGACATTTTCACTTCTTAATGAATCAAATATATTTTTAGAAAACTCTTTATTCATAAATTAAATTTTTTCTTTCCTAAATGGAAAGATTTATAAAGTGGAGTACAACACTAAACCGCCACAGGACCAGCATGACACTAAACACTGCCCAGTCATGGAACAGAAGGAGTTCGACATGATGAAAAAAGATGAGAAATGTGGCAAGAAAACTATTGAGGGTCAAGCTGGCCTTTGCGAGTAAGTTAATTGAAGCCCTGGCGTGTAGTTAATATGTGTCATATGATTCAATTTATTTCCATCTGAGAATAATGTACGTGAATTTTTTTTAACTGGGTCTCTTTTTTTTGTGTGTGTGTGTGTTTCAGACTTCATTATAAAGAATACCTGGTTTATATTATCAACAAAAACAAACTAGATCCAGTGGTATTGATGTCTAAAGATCAAATGATTGTTTTGATTCGACGATATGACATTAAAGTGCCACAGCAAAAGACAACTGAGTCCTCTGAAGCATATGTAGCCACGCTGACAAAGGTAAAATGCGCCTTTTTTCCTTACTTTTCAATACCTGAGTATCTTTATTTTGTCGGTTTATAGAATGTCATAAGCTGCTATGAAAATAAAATTGTTTTTTAAAATCCACTGCGGGTCATTAATGCATAGCCCATATATCAAGATTAAGTCTGAATATTTCTTTCACCCCTATTTCCCCACATCCTCTTCGTTTCTACATGTAATGACAGAAAAAAAGAAAACCCAAAAGACGGCATGGATTTTTGAATCTGTCAAGTTACACTTAAAACAACTTTCATCTCATGTTGTGATTTTAAATAAATAAGATTTCTTCAATAGATTTCTTTTTTTTTTTTATTAGAAGATGGCTTCATTTTCTATTGTCTAACACGGTAAAAAAAAAATTCAAAATACATAACATGATGCTAGGAAGGTTTCTTTGAGCTTGTCCTCTTATTCCTTATTGTTTCCCCTAGCCAAAAAGTTAGCTAGCTTTCAATATTAAATAATTTGAGTCACCTGAAAAAAAAGTCTTTTTTCCATTTATAATATTTTTATGTGAACAATGTTCCGGAAGGAAAACAGTATTAAATTTAAGAAACTGGAAACTTTACAAATCATATTATAGTAAAGTAAAGTTCCCTTAGCCCTAATGGGCCATTGGGTCCGATAAAAGTGTTTCTATCAGCGTATAAAGGGATTGGACCTAGTCGCCTTTACTTCCCCAACTTAACTCAGGAACCCATTTAAAGATGGGTAGACTTGTGGGATGACTTTGAAACAAATTTCACCTGGAAAAATTCCCATGGCTCTCACCAAGGATCAAACCCAGGTCGACAGTCAAACCCAGGACTCTTAGATCGACAGTGAAGTATCTACACCACTCGACCATCCGTCCCATCTTATAGTTATCCTAAAAGTCTTATACTTTACATTGTTCAAATTGGTTTTTTTTCACTTAATATTTACTTAATATTTCAGGTCATTAAAGAAAAATTGCCTTTGAGGAGACAGTGATGTTAAAGAAGGCCATAAAGAGCTGATCGTTGTCATGAAACTTATAGAGGCTGCAGCTGTGTACCAGAGGATACTGACTGGTGCTTCTTGTTTGAGTGGAGTGTCTCAGTAGTAAAATAAAATTTACAAAGTCTCTGATTTATGTTTCCCATAAGATGCCGTGATTTTTTTCAACTCAAGTGCACTTGTTCTGTCAAAGATGCAATAATCAATACCAAATGTTAAGCACAAATTTCCTGTGCCCTGCACAGCAGGCATAAACTACTCTTAAATGTGCAGAAAGTAAACATTTCTGTTGGGTGCTTTAAAGTAATAATAATGTGAGTTTCAAACATGTGCTGTTGGTTCATACAATTTTATGGGATCATATGTTAAATTTTATAAAAGAGATTAACTCATGTATTTGGTGTTGTGTGAAATGCCTACAACCTACCACTGTATTCAACTCTGAAAGAAACAAAAACTTAAATATGAAATGTTGACATAGGTTAAAGATGAATTTACTCCATCATATGAAAATTCAAGTCCAACTTTTTAAAAGACATATTCTAAGAGTTACAGCCAAAGGGAACTTTTTAACAACTTTATAACCTATTAACTCCCCATTTTACCTTCTTTTGAACCCATGCTAAGAGTTCGGGTATCAACAAATTATTTTTAAGCTAGACGCAACTAATTTCTAAGGATAAACACATTCAGGGGAAGAGCTTAATGGACTAAAAGTATTTCTATAAGAAAAATGTTTAGCTTATATATGTACTTCACCCTACAAAACATATCAATCTAGCCTTTTTAATGGCTTATAAAGTAAAAACTACAGTGCCATGAAATACTTCTTTTTGTCTTAAAATGTCAATTAGCAATTTCATTATTTTATGTAGGCCTATATGTATGTTGCCTCTTTTTTATTTGTAAAATTTATTATACTACTGCCCCATTTTTCTTAAGCATTTTGGAAATATAATACACCGATTATTGCTTTCCATTAGCGGAAATATTAATATTTTTCAATGAAGTATTTTAAAAAGTGTACTCGTAATGTTCAATAAATTTATTGTTATTATTTGGGGCTGAGAAAACTGGTTTAAAAATGAAAATAAAAGGATCACAATTTTGTAAAATTAATAAATGAATCAGTTAAATCACACACAGCTTTAATGAGTAAATAGGTCAAGTGAAAGGAACATCTAGATCCTCATATTTATAAATTAAAACTTGTCTCTTCTTTTTTGGGGGGGGGGGGGGGGGGGTAAAGCTATGGTTACATATTGGTGTGTAGAAATAGAATACATGTGCTCTTAATGAGACATTGAAGCTAACAGTGTCATAGGGCATAATTGCATCATACCCACATCAAACACATGGCTTTATTGAAAAAAGAATTTAATTTATTATTTTTAATTAATTGTTTTTGTTGCCTTTTAGCCCAGTTTATTTAGCTTTTCCTTACCACACCTACAATTACCCATCCTATACTAATCTGTATGGCAGTACTTCCTCCTAAGTGGTGGTAGGAGTTTAGGGTGTCTCAAAGGGTTACCTAGAGCTTAGCCTTTTGATTGTTTAAATTTGAAAGGTATATACTGGTGTATTTATTTGTATATATATATTTATATATATATTAGTGAAGGGACGATTCATGAAAATCAAAATAATCCATAGATTTTCCCGGTACTGGTATAAATAGCAGCTGAACTCCTATGGAGCATTTTTGAAATGGTCACTTTTGCTTTTATTTAAAATGGTTACATTTCAACAGCCTGTGAAACAGTGCTGTTGAGTAAATAGCTGTCCATGCTTATATATTATTTTTCTCTTCTTTTTTTTTTTTTTGTATAAGGAAAAATAGTGCATTAAAATTTCGCTGTTAAAAATGTGTATGTGATATAGTCATTTTTGAACCAGAAACATCACCCAGCATTAGTGAGCATGGATTGCATAAAGTATATTTTCCTTCAGTATAAATATTTCATGTATCTATTATTTACTAATGCAGCAAACTTTGATTTTTGTTTTTTTTAAATCACGATTGCAGAATTCTGTAGCCCTTAATATATTGACATTGTTCCTTTTGAATGGATTAATTTTTTTTTTCAGTTATGTCACAATTATACTTTGACTATTAAGTTGACAATCTATTTTTTATTTATTTGTTTTACTTCATTGAGTATTTTGCTTTGAGAATATTGTTTTATAATTATGCATCTCAAGATTCTTAAAAATGTGAATATCACTTTAGTCAACACCTAAGTCATGAAAAAAATGTGTGCATATTGTATTATACTCATTGTTTGTAATATTTTTTTTTTACCTTTTCTATCATAATGCAAAACTTATAATAAAGTATTGTACATTAGATTGCATACTGTGTGGTAGAACTTTCAATGTTTTTTCATTGTAAATACTTCACTCATGAATGTACACACTTAATAAACAGTTTGAACCTAAGTGAAACCTTTTTTTTTTGTGACATTTCAGAGTCAGAAAATAAGAATAAATTACTCATAAAAAATGCTTCCTTATATACTCTCATGTGTCCATAGCTTACTGTATTTAATGTACACTAATGACTTTTTCATAAACTTTAAAACAAAAATTTTCATCCAGTCAATTGTCACTAGACAGTTTGGCTTGGGTAGTCCCAGGCTGTCACACGGGCATGTGTCAAGGGCCCTGGTTTAAATGGGGGCCCCCACAAACCCAACTTTATACCCTTTTTAATGTCTATCAAAATTTTCTTCTGTGCTTACATTTTTAGTTTTAAAAAAAAATAGAATTCAGTTCATTTTTTAAATGTTAGTCATCTTAATGTTCAAGTTAGCATTGTTATTTACATAGTGCTGAGTAGCTTTGTGGATTCGACTTCAACAGTTGTTTGCCTGACAACATGGTACTGATGCTAGCTATAAATTTCACCTTATAGCTGTCGTCATCTTTGTTGATATACAGAAAAAAATACATCCTACTTGTCATTAGTTTTTAGCTTAAAGCTGTTACAATCTAAAAAGTTAAACTGACCCAAGAGACAGAAATTCTTGGTGCTTTATTGTAACTTATTTTATCATCTACATCAAGAGAGTGAAATACTGGGCCACATTAGGTTCTTTAATTTGTGTTCAATCATAACTTTAGGATAAATATTGGCGAATATAGTTTCCAAAAAATGTTTCAACACTATAAATTTCTATCATAAATTAAGGCAGGAAACAGAAAACTTGCTTTCAAATTATCTTTTTTCAAGAAATCATTTTTGCTGATAAAATTCACTGTTAACAATAAATACATAAATAAAGCTATAAGAAATATTTAACATTCAGATGAGAGAATAAAGAAAACATTTATTAAATCATGTTTATTCATGAGCATGAATTCAGTTTACATAGTTATTAAAGCACTGTTAATAAACAGTAAAAAAAAAAACATGATTCAAATCTGTTATTTTATGGTGACACCATATTAAAACATTTGAAGTGGTACAGAAACAAAACTAATATTATATGTGGTGTCACATTAAATGTTGGTGCAGTACTAAAATTAATCTTTGTATAAATAATTCAAAAATTCCCATTGAGTCTTACAATTGATTCTTCAAAAACAATTATTGAGCTATTAGCTAATGAATAGCAGTTCTGAGCATATTATAAAATATAATTATAATAAAAACAACATTTGAAATGTACCGTTAAAACAAATCTAAAAACGTTCTTGATTGAATAGTGATCTGCGTCTTTTTCAATTAGCAATTAAGTACAGTAGTTCTCAAAATTTTGTGATTTGTGACTAAGAAACAATTTTGTGATTAGTGACTAAGAAACAATTTTGTGATTTGTGACTAAGAAACAATTTTGTGATTAGTGTCTAAGAAACAATTTTGTGATTTGTGACTAAGAAACAATTTTGTGATTAGTGACTAAGAAACAATTTTGTGATTTGTGACTAAGAAACAATTTTGTGATTAGTGACTAAGAAACAATTTTGTGATTTGTGACTAAGAAACAATTTTGTGATTAGTGACTAAGAAACAATTTTCGTCTTTATCACCCACACTTGAGAACCACTGATCTTGTACAATAATAATACATTTGTCTTCAATCCTTGAGAATAAAAAAAAATTGTAAAAAAAATTAATCCATAAAAGGGTGCATTAAAAATGTTGCACATAGTGAAAAAATCTTATGACAGCGAACAAGTTAGACTTTCTTAAAAATCAACTCAATAGGCACGCAAGAGAAAAAGGCTATTAAATTGTTACTGGAAAAATATTAGCTTACTGACAAAAGCCTACTCAATGTAGAGTTTCCCAAGCTCAGTGGCCCAAAACACCAACACTATCTTACCCTACGATTTATGAATTCAGAAAAAAATTTAGTACAATCCATAGAGCTTAAAGGCCAATACAGCTTATTCTTTTCTGTATCGTTACTACATGTATCAGGTTTATTATTCTCCCAACTATTGCCAACTCATTTTTACTTGATATACATACACGTGTATCTACAAATGACCTTATAGCAAGAAAGGGTACAAGTGGCTTCAAACTTTTTTTTAAAATTTACATGAAAAAAAAATAAAACATTTCAGTAAAATTTCAGTGAGATGATGTTTCAAAATGACATATCTTATCTCTATACAGTCAACTGAAGTATATTTGCACCAAAACAGCATTTCTTTAACTTTACTATTATATTGCACTGTCCCATTTGGTTTTAAAACTCCTGGTACTAAAATGTAGTATAAAATTTAAACTAATTTTATTTCTGTTTTTATATTATCAATAAATCAAAGATTTTATACTGATCTATTTTCAAATAAAAGAAAGATACTATACTGGCCTTTGACGACAAACAAAAGGCAACAGTCTGTCTTTGTGTTTATATACAATACACTAAAGGCAATAATTGAAAATGAAACCTTAATGGCTACATACCCGGTTATTTCCTCCTACTTGAAAGTTGTTACTTTCGGACATCCATAAAATTTACTCTTTTTTTAATTTTTCAAACCTTCCCACCAGAGGAATTATTTATTTATTACTCTAAAGACGCAGCAAGGTTAAGCATGGTTTAGAACAATATTTTTTTTTTCAAAATATTATCAAGCAATACCAGATGACTATGTCTTCAACTTTTTGATTAAATAATAAGCAGCCATCAAAACAAGTCCGGCTCCTAGTGCCAGTGCTGCGTATGTCCCAGAGGCTTTGAGATCCTCCAGAAGTAATGTGTACCTCAACTTAGACACATCCTGGAGGAGCAGGTTGATTGAGGGCCTTGCTGAAAGGAGGGTGTAATGTCTGTGCGTTAAAGGGAACTTTGAGGAGGGCACACAGTGTGGCAGGAGTCCCAACAGCTGCAGTCTTGTGATCAGGACATAAAGGCCAATGTCAGCAATGGTCAGGGAATCACCAAACAAGTACATGGTATCCGGCAGCTGTGAATCTATGCTCAGAAGATTATTCAAAAACATATTTATCATGATGAAATTCAAAATGTCATGCTCTTTGAGTATCTTATCATTCTATTTTTTTTATGTGAAAGGAGAGTTATGTTCAATACACTAATATCTGATAAATTGAATATTTTTAGAATAAATGTGAAATTGCCCTTTTAACAATTTTTTTAATTATTTATATTTTTTTTGGAAACAAAATTCAATATATTACATTTTCTACAACCTCTATTAAAAAAGACCTGTTTTTAAAAAACAATACTTAGTTTCTACCATGAAAATAGCTTACCTATAGCATAGCGCTGTCGTAACTCCCCTTCGACATTATTTAAGAAGTTAGACAATTGTTCGATATGACCTTTAACTCTATCTTCGTCAGTAATTAGGTCATATTTTTCTGCCGCTGTCTGACTCTTAGCCAAGTAACAATCTCGCAGATCAGGATAAATAGTTGATAGAGAGATTAAATATCTGAGCCGTTTAGCAAAATTTTCTATAAAAAAAAAAATAATAATTAGAACATTAAGTTATGAGGAAAAAAATAATATTTCAATATGCTATAATATGCTGAAACTAGTCCAGGATTCTTCTAAACAAGCAAATTTAATGGTTTATTAGCCAAAAAACAATGAAGTAAGTGAGACAAATGTTTGGTTTTATTTACATGAAAACAATCACTTAGAATATATATAATTAACATAGTTAGCAATTTAGATTTTATGCTAAAAAATAAAATCCTAATCTAAGAATCAAAAACATTAAGGTAAATCAAATAAAATAATTGGACCTCTAACAGATGCCAAAAAACCAAAAACATTAAGGTAAATCAAATAAATAATTGGACCTCTAACAGATGCCAAAAAACCAAAAACATTAAGGTAAATCAAATAAATAATTGGACCTCTAACAGATGCCAAAAAACCAAAAACATTAAGGTAAATCAAATTAATAATTCGACCTCTAACAGATGCCAAAAAAAAAAGTTGTCACCTTTCATACTTCTTTGAATTGCCGCTGGCAACTGACAACCTCCTTCTGATAGATGAGGATGGAAAATGATGCCATAAGATATAACATCGACATGGATCTTCTCTAAACCTTCCTGAAATTTAGAAACTTGCTGACCAATCAGGGATGTTTTGTGAGGCACTAAAATCGGACCATCTGTGGCTGAAATTAGAAGAGACAAAAAAATTGTCTGTTGGCAAAAGCTATAATTAAGGTTATTTTTTCTTTCTACGGCAGGATCAATAGCTCTACTTTAATTAAATCAATGTATATGTTAACTAACATATTAATAAGACTTGTATCATGAAATATTATTCTATGAGCATAACCAGAGGCGCATTAAAACTTTCCCTACATAAAGCAGCATTTTGTGGCATAAGTTACCTTCACATTTAGACAGCAATCCCCATTTTGCAGATCGGACACAATATTTTAAATTGAATTTTCATTTATTGTATTGACGAAATCCAGCCCTATATTTCTCAACCTAAAAATAGCTTTTTGGCATGGTTTGTACTAATAAATTAATTGTGTTTTTTTTTCTATTTTTTCCTAACGCAGAAAGCTATTATGCCAATGCAAAAAGCTATTAGTTTTTTTGGTCATAACTTTGTTAATTTTAATTCTATTTCTTTAAAATTCAAATATGCTGTTAAAATTAGTTTCTGGATGACACTGTAGGGGCATTCAATATCTTTTTAATGACATCAAATTTAATTTAGGATTATCAAGGATTCCTGTTTTCAAAACCAATTTTTCCTGTTATACCCAAAGCAATTTTATTATAACCTTTTTTTTCTATATTAATTACAGTTCTGTGGATTATTTATTTCTGTTTAAGATCATATAAGACAATATATCTTAAGTTACAATTTAAAGTCTTGAGATTAGATTTAATGGGTGAAGCTGTCAGGTAAAGTTAGCAGAGAAAAGTTGCATTCACAGGGAAAATAATGATGCCTCTGGTAAATAGTTATTTGGCTGGCACACCCAGCATGCGCCTGACTTCTGTGTCTCAACCAGCTTTAGTCTGCCCCTGAGCTTATGAGAAAAAGAGCTCATTATAAAATGGTACCTTTAAGAGCATCAGCATATTCTATGATTCTGTCTGGATCATTTATTACTTTGTCCCCATGCACCAGAACTGGCACATGGACTCCATTAGGGTTTAACCTTATGTACCATGGCTCCATGTGCTGCCCATGAAATAGACTGACAATGCATGGTTTGAATTTCACCTGTTTTTCAAAAAAGCTGATCAAAACCTATAGGACCAAACAGAAAAAAATTTAATTAAATATCAATATCTTTATTACTAGACCTAGAATTAGTAGAAGTAGGCCAATAAAGACAGTGGTAGTATGGAATTCTAAAAAAAATTGCAAATGGTATAATATTCATCATGATAAAAAAGACTGCAAAAAGTTGCAGTTCAACTTGAATAATGAAAAAGCAATGTTCTAATTAATTTGTCAATTAGAAATAAACACAAGTAAAAAAATACAATAATTAAAAATTAATTTATTATTAGACAGTAAGTTAGGCTGAGTAAGAGTATGCAGTCTAGTTTAGAAGAGCATCGACTCTCATGTGCTAGCCGGCCTAGCCTGGTATTTTATCAGGTCCAATCCCATGTCCTTAAGCTCACCTCACCTGGCTAACTAAAATGGGTACCTATCATTAATTGTGTAAACGAAAGCCCGTAAAGGCCATAAAATAGCTGTGGCTACAGAAACAGGTAAACTCTGACCCCGATAGTCTGTATAGACAATAGTGTAGGCTTTATATCATTTTTTTGAATAGACTGATATAATAGAGTATATAGTATCAGTAGTCGTAGGTCACCTTTTGCGATGAAAACGATGTGGGAAAATAGTACAGAATTAGATCATCAGTGCTATTTTCATTCTGTCGAGTTGTATCTCCTTTAGAATTTGACTCTGAAGTTGCATCGTTGTTAGAGGTTAGAATAACATTTGGTTCTTTCATAGCTGTAAAATGTACACGGATTACTTTCAAAAGACAAGAAGTCGTAAGGCATATATGTACGCAAACAATTGTACATTCGAAAACGTGCTCTAAATACCAGTAAAACACATTATTTACATTTTCAGTGTAATTTATTTAAAGTTCACCCATTCAATTAATCGAATAAATGGGGATACAACACAAAAATCAATGAATGTTGGACACACTTAGTCAAGAAAACTGGTGTGAAATATTTTAAAATCTATCATAATCGTCTTCAAAAACACAAATTTGATCGACACTAATTAAAATTATTTTTGTTTGGTGGATTGGGAAATTTACACTTTTTTTTACAAGGGAGATCACTATATTTGATTCGGTAGTAAAAACAAAGCGAAATGCCCATAAAATATATCATCAGCAGATTTCTTCTTCGAAGTTAAAATTCAATATTTGTCCTCAGTGTATTTTTTTTACTTCAAAAGTTGTATTGGCATTTTTCGTATTAATTTATATAACTTGTGTATTAAAATGAATAGCGTTTACTTTATAAAGATATGTCATTTCGGCAACACGGCAATGACTGTTTCTTTACCAACTGTCTTACATCATCAAAAGGCTAAATCCATTGGACTGATATTTACAAGATTATTCAAAATGTCTGTTGGTTTGGAAAATGTCGGAACAAATACCCCGATCCCACCATTACAAAGCCAGGGTGCCGAAACAGCAAACCCCACATCAAAATCTATGCCGTTGTCTGTGAACGTTAAAATTTCAAAACATGACCCAACATTAGCATCCCCAGCTTCTTCGTCTTCAACTTCAAGGATGTTACAGCCAGAATTCCCTTCTGTGATAAATAGTGCCAGACTTTCTTCATCTGCCACAACTAATCAAGAAACTATGCCTTCTTCACAGTCTTCTGGAACCAGTGATGTCCAAAAAGAAAAGGTAGTTCATGTCCACAGTTTGAGAACCCATCTTAGTTCCTCACCGTCTCAAGGTATGTTAATGTTACACATAAATTGTTTTGTATCTGGCCTAATTATAAAGTTATGTACTGTACTGACCAATCACTACCTCATCATTAACAAATAAAAATCGTTGTTTTATTTGTTCGCAAATCATTCCATTTTATAAGTTAATGTCATTTATTCTCTCCTGTTTATTTAATTGATTTTTAAAATAGAATAGAGCTGTTTACATGTTAAATTTTAGTTTAAAAAATCTCCACAGATGAGAATGCTTTGCTTGCCTCCAGACGAGTTGATCCAACTACTATTCGTCAAGTCTATTATTTTGACACTTTATCATTTGTTAAGAAACTTGAATCGAAAGGTACACTATAAACATTTTCATTACATATTGTAAGAAATTTTTTTATCAGGTTCACTTTTTTTTTAATTTCATAATTCTATTTGTAGGCTTTTCTAGGGAACAGGCTGAGGGCTTTGCAGAGTGTTTAGTTGAAATTATTAACACGACTTTAGATCACCAAGGTAGACACATGGTGACAAAACCACAACAGGTTAATTATATCTGAAACTTTTAAAATCTTGTTGATTTTTAGTTATAATATTATTAAATTGATCTATTACATGTCTTAAAAAAAAATCTCTTTCTTCAGTTAAATTGATATATTTGATTTAGTTTACTAATATTATTTATCTTTGATTACTCTTGTAATTTTAGGAAATAGCTGTTCAGCAGCTTTTATCAGAGATCGTTTCTGTAAAAAAAGATATGACACTTCTTCAGAAAAGTGAATTTTCATCTTTAAAGACTGAAACTGAGGTACATATATAAATCCATCTGTATATCTTATCCAAATAAAATATGATGGCATCTGTTATTATATAAGTTACCATAAATTATAAGAAAACTGTGTCAAATTGTATTTTAAGTTTTATTTACTATTTCTTGTAGACATTTCTTTTATGTCAGGATAGGTTACTTTCTATTAAACTTTGCTTTCAGGTATTTTTTTATGCATACAAATAATTTCCAGCCACGTTATTGTCATTATAGTGATTTATATAGAGTAAGATATTTTAAGATTTGCTCTGTTTAATAAATGGGTTCTTTACCAAATTTTACATCACTATGTATTTCCTCTTCTATTGTTTTCATCTCAGCCATTGTATCCACTTCTTGTCCTTATTTTAATACAGATTTATACGACTTGAGATTAATTTCATATTAGTTATTAAATACATAGTTTTATACATTGATTTTATATTGTTTCATTTACACAGAAAATGAGTATAGAACTTTCACAAATACAAAGTCACATGAATGATGAAATCCTCAAACTAAAGGGTCAATTTACTCTGGATATTAATTTAGAAAGAGGGCGGGCCATAGAAGCAGTAAGTATTTTGTACATCTCAAGGACCTTTCTTGGAATACCTCTTGTAGACAGAACATCATATTTATATATGTTTTTTTTTTATACATAATTTAGTTTAAGATTTTTTACTTCTATTAAAGTTTGTTCATTTCTGCTTCAATAATACAATTTCTATTAAGTTAATTCCGGATGCATGCTCTTAAAACAGCAATCGCTAAGGGTCCTGAACTTTGCATGCAGATTCATGACAACTTTTATCTTCTTCGATAGATTTATATATTTAATTTTAAATGCATCACAAAGAAACTTATATTCTCATAAAGAAATCATTTCTACACAAAATCATGTTAAGTTTTTCATCTGTTTTTTTTTATTACATATTTATTGGGAATTATGTAAAAATGATGTTTTCTCTGATAAAAAAGTCTTCCCTAATGGCAGCTTTTGATGTAAGGTATATTAAGCTGCCATTCTATTGTAAGATTACACACATGTGGTATCACGTTGAAAGTATGCTTTTCTTCTATTTGAATTTCTAGGTCATTGTTCCATTGTTTTATAACATGAAGGCATAAACCAGACCCCTCCTCCCCCATGTGAGGAATTTTTATGTCAGTTGTAAAAATTACATTACTGGTTCACTGCACTTGTTTAGTACTATTGTGACCCTTAAATACAGACTACAGCGTGTAGTTTGAAAACCAAACATGGTTTACAAGTTTTTACCCATTTACATTTTAAAATTATATTTTTACAATGTAAAGAATAAAAAAATGATTATAAACAATGATTTCTGGTAGATTTATGGCGAAGTAATTTTTTTCGGTAAATATCGAAAGATTTGGAACATCCCTTAATATTAAAGAACCCTTCACTCCCACATGAGGTTATAGGCAAATTTGACTTCTTGTAATTAGTGTAACAATTTCTTTCTATTAACTTGTTCTAGACTTAAAATAGAAATAAAGAGAAGTTATAAAACCACAAATCCACCCTTCCAGTTTATTTGATTTTCTTTTGTGAAAGTGAAAATTCCAGATAGTAATGGATACATATTTATGTAAGACTAAATATTTCATTATGGGTTAATTACTTATGATGTAATTTATGACTTCTAGAATGATGTACCTACATTTTTATTCCATAACGTTGTTTCGCTATAATGTCTGATTTTACTACTATAACTTAAATTCCTCTATTTTTTTTTAATGATTACGATTTTATTGAGACTTAATTGAGTCCGTACCCTTTTTATGTACCATTATGGTGACCAATTTCAAAACTTCAAAATTTTAATATTCTTTTTTACAAAATTTGAAGATATTATAACCGATAATGAGAGAAATGAATATGTATAAAAAAAAATTTCTCATGCTAATAAAACATGCTTTGGCTCAAACAGCATCTGGTTTTAATGCTGGCATTATGCTCGGCATTAATCACATGGAAATATAGTAAAATTCTCTCTGCGAAAATCTATCCATTTATCTGTCTGTTAATTGATAGATGCATTCTTAACTATGAAGAAATTCATGGTTGTGTTACTAAATGTATCTGCAACTGTCTTGTCTAGAACACTCTTCCTAATTTTTTAAAGTACATTTTTTAACTATGTAGTTGTGATTAACTAATACATGTAGTTGAGGTATAATATTAATATGATTAAAATATTTTAATTGTATTAGAGTTTTCGACCTCATATTTATACTTATATCATACTCTTTTATCAGATTATTGAATAAGAATAAATTATAGTATTTCATCATTTAGTACAATTTTTGTATGAGATAACTCAAAACACCTTCTTTTAAATGCTGAAATATCTAGGCATCACTTATATAGTTATGCATTTTGTGTACCCAATATTAATTTATGCATCTTATTCCATCTTTTAAAAAGTACATGTATTTTATTAATGTACTGTTAAATTGAAAGTAAGACAGCCAATATATTTTTTTTATAAGACATGTAACTAAATTTGTTATAGCAACTTAATTATTAAACAACACACATTGTCTTGTTCTATTTCATAGCATGCAGAAAATGAGAAAAAACTTCAACAGCTGCATAATAAAATAGAAACTGAAATTGCCAATCTGAAGACCATTTTTGAAATTTATCGCAATGATGTTTTTAAATATGCTGGAGGTGAGTAATATAATTAGGGCTCGGATTTCTATGAACTTAAAAAATAGGCTAAAATATGCATGCATTTTTGCCCTACAAATTAGACAATAAGAACTTTCAAAGCCAACAAGGAGAGAAGGTTGAATTAGGGCTTTAAAATAAAGTGTGATCCTCTTCTCCCTTCTCTCTTGTGTCACGTGAGGATGGTTTGTGACTTACATCAAACAGAAAACTTTGGTTTTGAAGTCTTATTTTAACTTTTTGTGAAATCATTAACAGAAAATATAAAATTAATGTAAAGATTGCACTTAAAATGATAAAATATGCTCTAAAAATATGCTTTTAAGGCCAAAATATGACATAAGTATTGTTATACAGCGCTCAAAGCTTATATTGCTCAGGAATTAAATGTACTAGATAAGACGTTAACAGCCTGCTACAGTATGAGAGGTTAATGGGAAGGCCATAACAAATATTCTATACCCCATCAATAATAAATCAATATAAATCAGCCTGGCAGCCATCCAACTTAGAATGGAACATTTCTTGCTGCCATCATGGATGAAAAGGTTGTGTACCCTGATTTAGAAACATACAAAGTGTTTTGAGAAATTTACATTGCAAATTTCTGAAATTTCTTCGTACAACAAAGAAATAAATATTTTATAAAATTAATTGTATTGACAAAACTTACTTTTGTAGCCTTGTTTCGCTAGGCTACTAATAATTTCAGATTATTATTATGTATGGGAACTATTATCAATGATGCTGTAGTACTGTACCCAGTAAGTTAGTTACCCTTAATGCTTATACAGACGCTGGGGGTCAGATGGCTTAGAATTATTCTGTAGTCACAGCTATTCTATGGGATTGTGTGGCTAGCATAACAATTGTCGGGTACCCATTTGTAAGCTAGGTGGATTTAGGAATATCGATCAGACCCAAGAAAGGTCCTGGCAGTCATTAGGGCTCAAAATCGAGTCCTTTCAGATACCATACCAGCACTGGTTAAAATTTGATGTACATGCTTTTTGCATTGCAATGTTGTGCTTTAAATCTAAACTATCATGACAGTGATATGTAATCTTTGATGATTTATCCTAATTGTTATTTTTATTTTGCAGGTACTGTTATAGCAGTTGGTAGTCTGATACTGGGTGTGCTGAGACTGTGGCAGTAGTGAAGTTGTACCAAGTCATTAGTTTTATTTTTTAACTAACTTTTGTAGCCTTTTTTTAATATGTAGAAAAAAAATAATTTTAGAATTGACAATATCTAATGCTATTATCAGATTGTCTTCATTCTCCAACAGAGTATTTTGAAGTAACACAGATTGTAACCAAAAGATAAATTTATACCACAAAACATTGTCAGCCCTTAAAAAAAATTCTATATTTTGTTTCATTATCATTTAATGCACTTGTGTTGGTTGAAATCTGGATTAGAGGCAATCCATTGGATTTAGGTATTTATCTAGGTCATTTGAAATGAAGTTTGAAATTTGCTGTTAACTTATTTGTTTCCTTTTTTAATGCTAAATTCAAAATTGCACTGAAGATTAGATCATTTTGCTACATAGTACAAAGAGTTACTGTGTGCATAGTCCTACCTAAGTAAAGGGGTGTCTTCACTATCCTCTTTTAAAAAGGCTATGCTGAGAAATACGTAAATATATTTTTTAATCGAACAGATTAGGAGGATTTTCACTTTACTGTACTCTGAAGACATAAGCATTAATATAAATAAATTATCTTTCCCTCAAAGTTTGCATTGTATAGTGCACAATTAATTTATTGTCACACCAGTTAATTTTAAAAACACTGATCTATTTTTCAGTGTATATAATGTAATAGAAATATAACTTATTTGCTAGTACATGTATTGCCTCTGCTGTGGTAAAATGTATATTCTAAGTATCCAAAATGTTCAGATGTGGTATAATCTTTAATTACTAACGCCTAGTCTTGGGTCAGTATGAACTATGCCAATGAAAATTTACCAATAAAAATTTATTGCAATTTTTTGACTTGTCGCATTATTAATATTCATGCCAGGTGTTAATTATTTTGTAGAATTCTTTTAAAGTCTGTATTCTGTCTTTGACAAAACCTTATGGTGGACTGTGAAATTCAATTTATTGTATGGTCATATTTCTTTATAATTGCTGGAGAAACCGATCATTACAGTTTTTATTGAAGTTTTTACATAAATATATATTTGATAGACTACGCAAAAGTCTTGATGCAGTAGTTAGATTTAAATCAAGACATAACATTGTGATGTAGCACATACATTTAAATCAAAACAAGATGCTGTGATGCAGTTGATACTAGCAGCTAGTACTGAATAGGTGTACAGTATTCACCATTCAACTTTCTGTCCTCAATTTTCATCATAGAAACTATAGGTTTGTAAGATGTTAATTTTATAACCCTTAATACATGTGGTCATATGAAAGCCCTCAGACTTGGGCACCACCAAGTCAGCAACGAATATTTTTAGCTTTACCTGGGAATGAACCCTATACCCTTTGGATGTGAGTCGAGTTCACAGTCAACTTTGCTTTATGTCAAAGTTTCTTAAAATATAAAGAACCTAATAACTGTTTTAAAATCTCAAAATAAAACAAATTACAAATGCAAAGGATAATTTATTAAACAATACATTTATAATTCATTCTAAAACAATGTCAATATAAAATTATCAGAAGCATGCACAGATGAAATAAAGTAATGCATTAAAAAAAGTCTTTAATATCATTAACCTTTCATGTTTAGCATCCATCTAGGTTGCTTATAACTATCCACAGATTAAAAAGTTGATACATGTATTCAGATAGCTTAAAATTATTCGTCAGTTCATGCTTTTGTTAAATTTGTTTTTAGAAAAAAAAAAAACTGACCTTAAGGATTTGTGTGTGTGTGGCCAATTAACTTATTTCAATAAGATGTTATTTAGAATGCTGACAATGACTACTAACCAAAAAATAACTATATATTTGTTTATATCCATACTAAATATTGATACATGTACTTGTAAATAAAAATATTGATTGTGTCACTACTGTTTAGCTGCTACTAAGTGCATAAGGCAAGAATAAATACTGCAACATTATTCATAGGCCAAAGTCCAGCTTTTAGTTCATAAAATTCTTTTAAATAATGGATATGACTGACATGTATAATGTAGTGTTAAATAGACACAGAAGGTCAGTTTTGGAGAGTGTCATAAAATATTTTGATATTTGTATGAACTCTCCTTCCTGGTCTGAGAGACATACCATGATCCACGGGGGATGGATCTTAGGGGTTCTGTAGTCAGGAAAAAATCCCATTATTTGCGAGGGTGGTGGTACTGTGGTCAATGAGGACTATCCGAGACTGCAGTATTCACAGCTGGCGGTGGTGACGGATGTGGTCAGCACATAACACCCTTCCACTCCGTCCCACTCCAGCACACCTGTGCAGCCTGTTATTTCCGGCTGAGGGTACAGGCACACTACACCCTCCCCTTTGTCCGAGTGGCAGGAAAAACCCCTTCCTTGCCATTCTGGCCGATCGGCAGTACACACACCTTGCTGGTCTGGCCAGTTTGGGCAAGGATTAAAACCCATCTTTCTGCCATCCCTGCAGATGATAGTGGGCACACTCACCCCGCCGCTCTGTAGGGATGGCAGACGTGCATCAGCGCCGCCAACAATGCAGGTGTGGTAGGCACACTACACCCTACCATGCTGGCAATGGCGGCGTTAAAAGAAAAAAAAAAAGAGAAAAAAAAATTTTTTTACTTCTGATCAACATGTTCGTGAGGTTGAGTTACTAATATATACACTATCATGGACACAACTATGTCAACACATTTTTTTTCCAAAAGAAAACATTTTTATTGATAAAATATAGCACACAAAGCCTTTTGTAGTTTGAATTTCATAATTCATTAAGTAATATGTACAGAATGTTTAGACTGGTCTGATCTCTATAATAGAATTACATAAATGATAGCTGCATTATTACTTTACACTTTAAACAATCATAAGAGTTTGTTGGGTTCATCTATACTCTGACTTGTTTTCCTTACATCCTTGTTATACTTTTCTAACAAAACCTACAAAGAATAGATTTTAAATAAGTATATAATCAGAGGAAAATGTAATACCTTTCCTTTATAAATTAAGTTAATTTGTGTTATCTTATTTGCTAAAGTACAACAAAAAAAAATTCATCAAACCTTTTTGTATAGTACTTGATCTTTCCATAAATCTGCAGCGTTTGTGTTTAAGGGGCTGTCAATATTTGGTTCTGAAAGAAATATTTTGGAAATAGAATCAATGTTCATTTTTATATTTTGAGTAAAAAAACAACTTATTAGATGATTTGCTTCAAACTTAATTTTTTTTACTATCGCACACATAAAAGAATAGAATCCTACAAAGTATACAATCCTAACTATTTGCATCATTATACAACACAATGAAAAATATTGAAAATTTTGTCAAAAAATAAAAGGTCATCCATTCAAGCATGAAATAACTGTCAAGCGAACAAGATATTCACAAGAGTAATAAAAATCCGATAACACAAGTACAACTGAAATGGTTGTTTTATCTGACAATGATATATATGTATAAAACAACTGTCCCTACATATGAATTGGGAAATTGAAATAAAAAGAATATGGGGATGGAGACCTACCATATTACCACCGTATTAGTTGTGAGAGCACCGAAGTTAAAGATTCAGATAAAAAATTTTAAACTGATAAATAAAGAACTTTCCATGAAACTTGACTCATTAGATAAACAGCATGAATCAGGTGGCTATAAAAGCACAACTATTAAAAATAGCTCAAAATACATATTAATTAGTAATGATAATAAAAAATGTCCTTACCACCTAAAAGACTTTGTATGGACAACAACACTGTACGAACATCATAAAGAGCTGACCATTTCTCCTTCAAAATATCAAGACATATATTGCCATGTGTGTCTACATTGGGATGATAACAGGGAGTTTCAAATCGAACTTTAACAGCTTCTATGGGATACTGAGATGGAAATGTTAAAGAAAGCTTGTAGGTCAATCCTTCATAAACCTGTAGACAAAAAGAAAAAAAATGTGTTTGGAGGCCAAAGTTTTTTCAATATACCTGTACAGCAGATTAAAAAGCATGAAAAAATCTTTGCAATTCAGATATTTATATTTAATTACATTACTAATTTACTGGCATCAGTTTAGACTAGATCTAGACGTGGATATAATTAATTGAAAAAAAAATTATCCAGTTAAATATTTTTAATTTTAATAAACAACAATGATGCAGTAAAAAAATAATACAGTGTAAGGAAACAGCACCTAGCAAAGACATAAAAGCAAACCTCATCACCAAGATACAAGCTTGATGCAAAAATTAGTGAAATACTTACTGTTCCTTTCCCCCCTTCAATTGTACCAATCCATTTAAACATATTATCCCCTTCTGGAAAAGCTGAGATTCCTGGGCTACCTGAGATCTTTAAATAAATACAAAACATTACATAAAAGTTAGTAGAAGCACGTTTTATACTTTCAAAAGTGAACCAATTTATTTTCATTTGTAAATTGAAATCATCTGATATAGATTAATGAAATTGAAACAATATTTGTATAAAAAGGGACAATAATTTCAATAAAACGGTAATTGATTATAATTCTTTACTTCTGACAAATAATCTCATGGCAAATAGATAAAAAGATTGAGAACATGTTTTTAATTAGCAAAGTCAAGTTTCCTAAGCCCTAAAATGCAATCAGGGCAGATGAAGTGTAATTCGCCTGTCTTTTCAAACAATATGAGGGGATTATGTGGTTAGCACAATGCCCAGCAATGTTTACTTTCCCACCTAAAGTCAGGTACCTATTTAAATCTGGAACTTTTAACCAACTTACACAAGGACCTGAAAAAATTCCTTTGGTTTTCACTGAGGTTGCAACCCAGGACTCTTAGGTCTATTAATCAAGTGTTCGACACAACTCTGCCATCAGTCCCTTTTTCTGTTTTTAAATGACTATTAAATGTCTGCTTAGACACAAAATCATAAAAACTACTGTAATGCTAATTGTAAATTAAAACCAAATATTATCAAATTACCATTAATGTCCGAAGCTCTTTTTGAAGTCTGAAATATAAACCAAAATTTTTGGATGATTACAAAAATGTAGAACACAGCGTTATAAAAATAAATACAAAAGTGATACATTTGTAAAATGTAAATCTGAATGAATTATTGATACATTATATTCATTTTAAACTACAACTTGATTTTCTTCAGATATCCTCTGGTTTCACCAGACTAACTAAGTAAACTCTAATTATCCAGATTATTTGGGGAAAATGATATTTAATTAATGAATCTCATACTGACACTGTGTTCTAAGATTACATTTTTTAGAATATATACAGCCTTAAATAATGGTGTCAAACTATTTAACAACCTAATTGAGAAATAAAAAGAGGACATCAATTTTACTAGTTTTATATAAAACAACTTATGTCTTATATTTAATGAATTTTACATGTTATTTTTTTTTATTTTAATTATATTATTTTCATAATTAAGACATTAAAGTTATTTTTTAAGAGCGCTACATTGAGTATATGCAACCTATTATGTTTCTACAAAATTTAGTGCTTCTAAGATTCTAACTTCAATATTTCCCAAATTATAAGGTATAATATGTGACAGATATTTGGCGAAGGATTTCGGCTTTGGACACTTTAGTGACATGTCATGACAGCTGAAACAATTGTTTTTCCCATCAACATTGTATTCTATTTCTAGTAAGTTGAGACGGCCGCCAGATTGATTTTTAACTATATTAAAATAAATTGTATATATTTTTAGTTTCTTTTTTTCATGGCCGCCATGATCATGAACCACCAAGAAGGCTGCAGGTTGTGCACCTCTGCCCCACTGGTTAAGATGGACTATACATAATATTCTTTTTAATTAGAAGTTCAAGCTTAGCTGCTTAATAATATAAAAAAAAAAAGTACCACTGAAATTTTAGTGAAACTTGTGGATCAAACTTGAAACTATGAAACTCCTGACTTCCCCGGCCTCGGACAGGGCACAGGCGTGACAGGGTAATAGTTTTTTTGTCCTAATGACTTAGTGCTACAAGATTTTTTAAACTTAAAGAACTGGCATGCAAGTGGTGTATCTCGACGAACTATACATCTATGTTATAGCATTATCAATAGCCATATATATTTACGAAGTGGCTACGCTTACGTCAAGCGCCTTCTATTATTATATCTATTGACGTAAGCCGAAAAAAAAAAAACAGAATTACTGTCTTGATGTTACCGCTGCCACTGCGTAAACAAAAAGGATTAGGGGTTAGGGATAAGGTTAGGGACAGTGTTAGGGTGTGGAGAAATATCTATTGACGTAAGCCGGAAAAAAAAATACGAATTACGTCTTGACGTAAGCGTAGCCTGTCCGATATATTTATATGGATTGGATGAAATGTAACCATTGTTATTCAGACTAGACGACCGTGCCATAATAAGGATCAACACATACGTACGAAGCGAAAAAAAAAAAGATATGCGAAAAATATAATGATTAATACCTTTTCGTGACGTTACCCGTATTGGTTTTTGATTCTGTTGACTCGGACATCATTTTCACCTTTAGTTTTTAGTCCGAATTAAAATGATTTACCCAGATGAAATATTACTTCTGAACTACAGATTTGAAAGAAAGTGTTCTTGTCTACAATGCATGTACAGCCAATCAAGAAATAGTAGATCCTCTTTATCAACCAATAAAAATAATATATTTCAGTTTGACTATCCATACGTATTCGTGTGTAGATAGATATTTTGCCACTACACTGTACTTTTTTGCCCCCATGAGCTTGACCGCTTTCAAAAACAGACAATTAAAGTATGCTGTTCTATGCTAATATTTCTTAAACTCCGTACAATTGTGTGTATACAACATCAATAGCCTATCGATCGACACTATTAATATAGTCAATATGTTTGAACGTATTTGATATAAATTAATAATTTATCATAAAAAGCAACATTGTCCCACCATAAATTAGTAGGAAAAAAACAACTCTGGAGGCCCCAGTAGGTAGTATCAGATTTAATAAGAATATAAACTGTAAGTGCCACTATCAAAGTCACATAGTTCCAAAGGAACGGATGAGGGCCTGCTGAATGCAGTTTTCATAGTATCTGGTAGACATTATGTAGTTTCCAATTTCCATGTTGTATATGCCTATTAAGCAGAGTACATTACACAGAGTAGAAACACGACGTGCAGGTAGGGTGGGGGACAATCAGGGCGTTTGAATTTTGAATTTTGAGATAAAAAAGGCAAACATTACTGCGACATTTCAAAAGTGATATGGGGAACACAGTATATCCACAAAAGATAATATATGTTTATCAGTCCATCTCAAGGAGAGGTGCGTGGAATGTTTGGAATGACCAAGACTTTAATGAGGAATGTAAAACGTTATACTAATTGGGCAAATTTGGGGCTCGATGATACAAGTCAGATTTATTGCTTGTCTTACAATACTATTGTGTAAACACGGTTGACGGAGATGTGCATATTGCTCGGTCTAAGAATTTAGGTTATCTAAATTTATAAATATATACGCTGCAACATATTAGAGCTGGCATCTGATTTAGGAGTTGGTGAATTTAACTGCTGACTAATGGTTTGAGAACGTATTTACTTGTCAACCACAGATGTCATAAATAGGCTGGATCTTAAATCTATCTTGCATTAAAATGACGTTTATTTATTTAATAACTAAATCAACATTAATTTATTTACCAATATCTACATAGTAAATTTGATTATTTCACTCTCTTTTCTCTCTATTTCCCTTCTTTCTCTTTCAATCCTAGCTCCTCCCCCAACACCCCTAATTACACAGATAGTAAAACTACCAAACCCATCATTTGCTCGCCACTCCCATAACCCTCCATAAGTGCAATTACGGCAACCTTGGGCGGAAGCAGGTGGCAATACACAACGACTGCTAAAATATTCCGGGTACATTAAAATTGACCGACACCGTCGCGTTTCGTTGGTGTCCTGGGGTCACCTGAGGTCGAAAAAATAACTCAGCACAGGGAGAAACTTTTGTATTTCGGAGCATCAAAAGGGTTAACAATACTGTCCGAGCAGGACAGTACAAATGAAGGGGGTTGATGGAGTGGGGGACGTGACATTTTGACAAAAGGGGGAAGAAAAGGGAGTTAAATCGCACCCCCCCCCCCAACTTTCTTTTTTTAAATCTTTATTTAATTCATTATTATAGAAGTCTCATTTCATTAATTAGTTTTCAACTGTTGGAATATCATCAGACAGCACAACATTATTCCACTGCACAACATTACGGACAACTTTATTTAATCCAATTGTACACTCACTGACATAAATAAATACTCGGCTCATTTATTTATTAGACAGCCATTCTTTTTAACGTAAACATCAATTGGACACGATTTGAATCTTGAGATTTTAAATTTTCATAATTCAATGCATCTGATGTATTTGTAAAAAGAAATATTATCATTAAATTATCTGTAAGGTAGAGATGTTTACACATTATGTCCTATAGAATCACTAATCCCTAACAAAGCCGAAAGTGCACCATGTAAGACAGCTAAGTGACTGGACGTGGTGCGATTTTAACCTACACCATGCATATCGAGCTCACAATCAAAAGCGCCAACGAGTCAGACCGCCAAACAAATGATAATCACAATAAAAGAAACCTTTATTCATTTCTAGTGAGTTTGCAGCTCTGAAGTAGTTGTATAATTAACTAGACGACCTGACTACAGTAAAATGACTACATCAGGTTTCAAAGGAAGTAAGTCACTTATCTGAAAAAAAAAACGTTTTCAAATGAGATACCACTGGCCGACCCCTAACTCCCTGTCTTTCTAGTCAAGTTGATCCAGGCATTTTGATCGTCCATTTGGAATCTGGATGCTTATTTTAAAATGGGCATTTCATTTTCAAGCTGAAAGTTGCCGCTGCTCACAATAAAGCAAGGCACACACCAAAACGAATTTCACATCCCGTTCGCGGCAATTATGAATTTCTATTCATTGTTTCATTGTTCTGCAGTCCTCTGCTTGCATCTATTATCAATATTTTTTTTCAAATCAGCCTCTAAACGTTTTTATTTTAAATAAACCACTACACATTTTATTTTAATCTTTAATATATATTTTCTAATTTTGTTTATTAGTTGGTGAGAAATGAACGAGCAAAGTAATCACCTATGCCTGTCTTTTGTCAGAACAGCAGCGGCCCGCATATGTCTGTCTTTTGTCTGAACAGTAGCGGCCCGCATATGTCTGTCTTTTGTCTGAACAGTAGCGGGCCGCATATGTCTGTCTTTTATCTGAACAGTAGCGGGCCGCATATGACACTCGTACTAGGCCTTGAGTACTGCCCAGGTCTCTGATTTAATTAGTGATTAATTTGATTATTGTTTGTTTTATCTCAAATTAACCTTTAAAAAAAGTTGAAGGCAGGGCAGAAAAGGAATGCGGGAATCATAAGACGTCCACTCATTATATAACAGACAGACACGGCTCAACTTGACCTTCTCCATTGGTCGGCTACTTAGCTTACTGCTGGTTATTATGTCTCACCACAAGTTGACATAAAATGAGGCAGAATTTAAAAACCAAAAGGTTCGACCATCAATACAACAAGAATTACGTCATCACTTCCAAGGATGACAACTTCGTCGTTGTTCATCGGCTCCAGAGTTCAACATGGGGGGGGGGGGGGCAACAACGTAAAGTAGGCGTGTCCGTAAAGACATAATGTCTCGGCATTTATAATTCTGATCTCTTTATTTTGTTGATTAACATATAAATGTAGGCAACAAGCAGATGGTGCAGGAATCATTCGCTGGTAAATCCGAAAATGTTCGCCGCTGACTTGGATAGGAGATGTCATGTTCTATTAGGCTCTGTACATTCCAGTTCACGGCATCGTTGGGTGCGTGTGGTCAGAGATGTGTCCTCTTTGAAAATCGTTCGGCAACAGAAAGATGAAACATAAATTACGTTAATTCACAACATAATATTTTAAACTTAACATAAAAGGAAAACATCTAAAACTCATTTTTAATGCATTCAAAAAGTGTTCTTTCGCACCAAATCTGAAATTCACCCTTTTGTGCATTGTAAAATAGAAAGGAAATCGTTATAAAAATCAAGACTGAATAAAGTAAGAAATAGTAGCTACGCTGTCTGAACATAAAACTTTTCACACAAAAAAGTTCAACATAGAAAGGGCCAGTCTAGGATAGACGTAAGCAGGTTTAAGATTTCCGAAACAAGCATGCTTTTTTTTTTTGACAACTTGTCAAAAAAAAAAATATTGAACGCAGTTTGTTTTAAAAATTTGAAAACCATGTGATAAATAATGTTGAAAAACCTTAAATGATATCGAATTTGTGGAATAGCTTATAAGTGAAAAAAAAAAAAACAACTGAAGAATATCGAAGATTTTGTGCACTGTCAATTCATGTATATCGTTTATTTCATTGGTCACTTTTAATTAATCTTGTTGTGTAATAATTTCGAGTACTTCACAAATCACCTCCCTGACACGTGTTTAGTAGATTGACCACTAGCGGAGGCCCCTAGCTAGTGCACCGCAATAATAATAATAATAATAATAATACTAATGCTCACACTGTAATTTTGACAGAATACATGTGACCAGATTTTTCTGTAAATATTTGTTTGTTTTGCTTGTGTTTTTTTTTCCTTCATTGTAAAAGTAAAACTGAACTGATGGTGGGCCAGGCAGCTTTGGGTTTTTTGCTTACTGTTCTTTTTTAATTGTAAAAGTGCACTCCTGACCAGACCTGGACCAATGTTTTATGGTGGGGAAAGGGGGAGTACCAGGCCCGTAGCCAGGTCAAAGTAAACAGTGAGGCACCAATACCTAGCAAGGGGGCACTTTCTCATTTTAGTTACTTTTTCTATTTTTTCCTCCTTTCTTCTTTTTTAAGCGGGGGAGCACACCACACCTAGCGGGAGGGGGGGCACGGACCCCCAGTGCCCCCCCCCCTTGGCTACGGGGCTGGGGAGTACTGAACGTAGGGGATGGGAGCATTCCGATAAGTAAACTGACACCACTAGGTGTGTGGCTATTGGCGATGGTAGTCCATAACACAATAGTGTCACATAAAGCTGTTACGGGGGACCGGGGCTCACCAACTGTGAGCCTCATCAAATACTATTACATTTAATAATAGATCAGTATACCAGACGGAGTCGGGGGGGGGTCATTGGCAATGTTTGGGCTGTATCTGTCTTGAGGCAGCCTTGCATTGTTTATGTGTCCATATTTTGAATGTTTGTTTTTTTTTGCTTATAAATGTAATTGGAAGAAATGTAGAGAGGTGAACAGACTGTCTTGGTCCAGTTCAACTCCAGTAATAGATTGCTTTACATTTTAGTCTAGCCTTGGATTAGTTTAAGATTATCTTTGTCTTATTCTACTCTAATTATAGATGTATTCTAATTATACTTTAGTTGTAGGCAACATTGTTCTGATTTCTATATTGCCTTACATTAGAGAAAGCTGTTAAAGAAATGTGATATCACTGCTTTTAACCGAAAAATATTTATCATAGTTCCCTTCTTAGCCCTAACGGGCCTTCGGGGCAGATGAAGAGTAGTAGAATTCATCTGTTTCTATAACCTCGGCATAATGCATCATATAAAAATTCACTTTGATTTCACTTAACCCACCTTATGCTACGCCTAATGGCTCACACACACTCTTAATCCTGCCTATAAGCCTACAGCGATTAACAGCCAACAACAACAACATTGTTATCTATGGAGCCCAAGGGTGCCACTAACCCCCCCCCCCCCAGTTTTACACTTCCAACTGTATTTTTCACCATTATAAAAGGGCCCATCAAATTGTTCTGCCCCCCTCCCCGAGGTTTGGGCAAGCCGGCGTTAAATCCAATATTTTATTTGTGCTCCCAGGGCCTCAAGCGACCTTAACCTGCCACTATTTTGAAAAAAAACATCTTTTTTTTTTGCTACCAATCACAAACACCTGGAACATCCCCTAAAGACTGATCACGAAAAATGTCACATTTTTGAATGTTCTATATTCAACTGACTTTCGCCTTTTTACAACATTCAAATTTTTAATTTTTCTTTCGTATGAACACACTAATTTCTGGTTTTTCATATACATGTAACATAAAGTACTATTTGATAGTCAAACCAAGAAAAGGGGAATAAGTTTTTAAAGTTTTGCTATGAAAGTTTCAGTGAATGATAAAAGGTCACTTTGGTAGTATTGATGCCTGACACCATCATCGCAGAATAGAGTGTTTGTGTGTGTGTGTGTGTGTGCTAAGAATGTTGTTTTAAACATAATTTGCCACTATAAGCTATCCTTGAAATTTTTTTTTAAAAGCACTATTTCTTGCTTTTCTAATGAAGGCCATAATTATGCCATATGCAGTCTTATGTTTTTTTTTTAATGCGAAAGAGCGGAGGATATTTTACATAGGATTTAATTTACATTTTTTCTTTCTGGCACCATTGGCTCATAATTTGCTGCCTTACTAGAAAAAAAAATGCGTTAGCTACAAGGTGTCTAATAGTGTCTATACTAGTCTATAGCCTTAAGCCATGTATACTAAACACCCTTATATATATATATATATATATATATATATATATAAATATATATATGTCTACGGCAGTCTACCTCACATTTGTGAAATACTTTGTCATTTTGTTTCATTTAATCCATTTTTCGACTACACACTGTACCACACCATGAATACCTTAAACATGATTCCGTGAAACAAAAAAAATAATAATAATCATTTATTGTGAGCTACACTATGAATAAACAAAGTGCCGCATGTGGCCATTGTTTGACTCGATTTGGTCATAGTTTGACTCAGTTTGTTACATCACTGTCCAATAGCTTGAGGTTGACCGAGGTCAAGCACAAGAAATTAAACTTGGACTGGTATCGGACATTAGTTGTTTTTTTTTTGCATGGTTGAATGAGCAGCACCATGGATGGGTAGGGGAAGGGATGTGTGTGACCAGTCAAATCTTGGACCAGTATGAGCAGCACCATGGATGGGTAAGGGAAGGGATGTGTGTGACCGGTCAAATCTTGGACCAGTATGAGCAGCACCATGGATGGGTAGGGGAAGGGATGTGTGTGACCGGTCAAATCTTGGACCGGTATGAGCAGCACCATGGATGGGTAAGGGAAGGGATGTGTGTGACCAGTCAAAGCTTGGGCCATAGTGTTGCCAGATTTTATTTAAAAAATAATATAATTCCAAAACTCAAAAAGTAAACAACATCTGAAAACACGCCAGATTAATAAACAAAATTAAAAAAAAAACAAGATCACGCATTTCAATCTAATTACATATTTTATGCGCAAGTCTTCGTATTTACACAATTTAATTTTAAAATGTTGTATGTCGTCCAAACCCCGACATTCCAATAAAACTTCCACCATTGTCCGAAAGACATCCATCGCCTTTTTGGCAACATCGGTAGTGGTCACCATAAAAGATATTTTGTTAGTGTTTAGTGTGTTGGGAAACTCGTGAACTTACCTATTTGTTTACGAGAGGTTGTGTCAAAATTTAGCTGTGATCTTTCTACTTGAATTGTTTAAATTATATTTTTTTTAGGTTGGATATTTCTTGGATATAAAAAAAAGATGGTTATAGCATACAGTGTTAATGAGACAACTTATCATAGAAAAAAATATCTGTGTATCAACAATAGCTACTATCTGGGATACATACAGACCATTTAACAATAACTGTGTGTCAACAATAGCTACTATATGGGATACATACAGACCATTTAACAATATCTGTGTATCAACAATAGCTACTATCTGGGATACATACAGACCATTTAACAATATCTGTGTGTCAACAATAGCTACTATCTGGGATACATACAGACCATTTAACAATATCTGAATGTCAACAATAGCTACTATCTGGGATACATACAGACCATTTAACAATATCTGTGTGTCAACAATAGCTACTATCTGGGATACATACAGACCATTTAACAATATCTGTGTGTCAACAATAGCTACTATCTGGGATACATACAGACCATTTAACAATATCTGTGTGTCAACAATAGCTACTATCTAGGATACATACAGACCATTTAACAATATCTGTGTATCAACAATAGCTACTATCTGGGATACATACAGACCATTTAACAATATCTGTGTATCAACAGTATCTACTATCTGGGATACATACAGACCATTAAACTCAACGCCCTATATTCATATCCGTTTTGGAACACAAGTTATTGTTTTGACCCTGTAAGTTATAGTGTGTTCTGTATCTGGTGTACTTCGTGGTCTATGCAGTTGTTCGCTGTGATATTTCTACTTGGATTGTTCACGTTATATTTCATCTACTGGAATTCTAGATTAAAAAAAAAAAAGAAATAATTCGCTAGAGTATAAAGTGTAAGACTAAAATTTATATTTATTGCGCTCTAAATTTATATTATTCTAATTCTATTCTGTTTTTTTTAATTTTTCTTTTTACGATAAGTGGAGATCGAACATGTTGTTAGGTTCTGGAAATGATTTATTCCACAAACTCTCAATTGACAAATATAGACCGAATAGTCTGATTAAAGACATATTAAAGTGCAATTAAATTAAGTTACACGAGCATTGGCTTTTTTAACATTTCAGTTTCAAGACTTTAGTCAATGTGATGGACTTAAAGATTCTAAAATTAATCTAATACATACTGGAAAAAAAAAACTTCATAACAACAAACAATGGGTATTGTCTAAGTATCTGAGATGCAAGCATACATGTCTCAATTTCTACAAAGAATTTAGCCGTTCTGTCAGAGATGCAAACATGGATGTTTCAACTTCTCCACAGAACTCAGCTGACCTGCCGCAGATACAAACATAGGTCTCAACTTCTCCATAGAACTCGGCTGACCTGCCACAGATACAAACATAGGTCTCAACTTCTCCATAGAACTCGGCTTACCTGCCACAGAAACTAACATCGGTCTCAACTTCTCCACAGAACTCGGCTGACCTGCCACAGATACAAACATAGGTTTCAACTTCTCCACAGAACTCAGCTGACCTGCCACAGAAACTAACATAGGTCTCAACTTCTCCATAGAACTCTGCCAATTAAACTTTCAGGTAAGTCTGTTTTCTAGACAATTTTTCATATTTTATTATTCTTTGATTCATATTATTCTAGAGAATGGAGCTATTCAAATAATACATAGGCAACATTATTTTCATTTTAAAAAAGACTTTATTATTTATTTATCTCTTTTTGGTTATTGTAATTATTTTTGCATTTCCCATTCTTTTCTTTATTATTTCCCTTCATTATTTCCCTTCGCCATGGCCCGGATGTTTAGAGTAAAAAAAAATTACGCTAAAAAATCGCGTTTATAGCAACACAAACATGTTCCTAGCAACTTAGATTATATGAAAAGAAAAAAAAAATGTATCAAAACAGTTTATAGCTGTAGAATGATTGTTGCATGGACATTGGTAAACGATATTTTAAAAATCCCCTTTCCCTTCGATTGGCTTGGTGTTGATTGATATCCGAATATCATAAATCGGCCTCCCTTTTTTCTTTCTTCATCAAACACGCCAGTTGCCAAGTTTTGTGTACTCGGACCCAATCGCACGCGCGAGATGAGCGCAGGCGCGGAGTGTTATTGTGTTGTACGAGCTGTGTGCCAGCCTTCTGTGCAGACTTCCGTGCCGATACCCCGAGTGAGTCTAAACACAGTGGGCACTATTTTCAAACTACTTCTGCTTAGCTATAACCCTTAAGTGCATTTCATGAGAGGAAAAAAAGGAGATTTATTTTGTTTATTCCTTCTTAATTTTACTTTCTGAGAATCGTACGAGGTTACTATAGTGTTTTTTTTTTTCATTTGCATTACTACTTGTGCATTTATATAGAAAGTGCACTATATTTTTAAAGTTATTAAGGTGATGATTTTTAATCTCATGAATTGATAACGTTCAATATTTATGTGGGATCAGTAGGGTTTTAGATATTTAGGAGGGTGAGACATGACCGATGTTTACTAATCTCAGCCTACTTATTCTTACAGTAACCACTAAAAGAATCATAATTAGAATGTGTTATAAATCTTGGCAAAATTTTCTATCGCTTAAATAACTTGGGTCTTACATCCACTTTGGTTCAATATTGGTTGTAATGAAATTTTATACGTTGAAAAAAAAAATCATATTTATAAATATGTGGACCTTAGTTTAAATTTCAAAACAAACAAATACCGACGTGTTAAAAATAAATACATATTTAGTATTTTTTGTTTGTTTAGTTGAACTCAGATTTCAACAACATAGCTTTTAAGTGATTCTCTTTATTTTTAATACCTTAACACAAAGGTAAACAAAATATTTCTTTTTTCTATAATAATAATAAAAAAAAACCACAACACTACAGAAGATATTCCATATTGGATCAGATTTCCGGTAAAAATTAACCAATAAAGAGTCTAAACTTCCAGACAGATTCACAATATAGTCTAGCCTTTGCGATGAAGCGAGAAATTTAATGTGATGTGTCTTGAATTATTTATTTTAATTTTATGTTTACATTAGTTACCACTCGTCATATCTCAAGTATTTAAATGTAGGCCAAGTAATAAATTCCCAACAAGTTTCAATAAAGTCAACCATCACTTTAAATCGCAAAGGACTACTCTTGGCAAAATCCCTTTGGTTGTTTCATTACTATTATTATTGTGCTTTCAAAAGTCTCATCCGTTTAACAAACCATTAAAATTTTACTGTATTTATAAAAAAAAAAAATTTCAAAAACTTAAAACCGTTATATAACATGTAACGATAACGATTAGTTGTAAGCTTTTAAATGATCACATGGTAACTATTTATAGCTGCGAGCAGCCTTTCTTTATTTTCGTCTTTCTTTCATCAATGGTTTCATTAATTTTTTTTTTTTAAAAGAGCGATTCCAACTTAGCGTCATTACCCCCTCCTCCTCCACCCCTCTCTGCCGAATGAGCCCGTCGGCTAAAAATGAAAATCTGAGCACGCGCGAACCACCGACACACTGGGGGGGGGTGGTGCGGAACAAGCCTAGTCTTGTTGTCTAGTAACTAAAGAACGGATAGAGAGAGAGAGAGAGAGAGAGAGAGAGAGAGAGAGAGAGAGAGAGAGAGGTGAGGGGGAAGGGGAGAGAAAAAAGGGGGAAATATTGCTCGGTGAAAAATTGAATCAGTGTCAAACAGTTCAAACACAGGGAGTTAAACGATTGGATAGTTGTGCCAAAAAATAATAATAAGATAATAATCTTAATAATAAAATGACAGAAAAAAATCGACAATTTTCAATAAACAATCAGGAATATTGTTTTGTTTTGTTTTTTACTTTCACTTTTTTATCATTATTCTAAAGATTATCTTACATTTGTAATATAATCAAAAGTTATCTTTCTTTTTTTTTTCTACCGCCAGCCGGGAAAGGATGTTTTTTTTATTCTATTTAAACGGAAATGAAGCCAACGCTGTGGACGAAATATGACACTATTAAAAACGGCTGACTAAAAGAGGGGGGGAAAAAAGTTTATTGTGGAAAAAAAAGAACTTCTGTGTATTGGCCTAATTGTACAATTGTGTTAGGAGTTCGCTTTTGATATTACAACCGGCAGGATGCAGAAAGAGCATTTCTCCATCCCAAGGGACCATGTAAACAAGGATAAATAGTGGTGGAACTTTTTGGGGTTGGTTGTGCTTATTTGTTGTGATAGTGTTAGCGTGTGTGTGTGTGTCTGTCCCCACCTCTCATCATGCTGAGATCCACTGTGCTGCTCTGGCTATGGATAGCATCAAACAGTCTGAACGTACAGTGCAAAATATATGGAGGTAAAATATCTGTTGTCTGTGTTACTCGTGCATTTTATAGCTGTTGTTGTGTCGTCGTCACTCATTCGTTATCCGTACACACATTTCTAAATGTATCCTTTACGATATGGTGCTGTGGGCCCCGTGCACACATTTCTAAATGTATCCTTTACGATATGGTGCTGTGGGCCCCGTACACACATTGCTAAATGTATCCTTAACGATATGGTGCTGTGGGCCCCGTACACACATTGCTAAATGTATCCTTAACGATATGGTGCTTGGGGCCTATTCTGAACAGGGCCCCCGCTAGGGTGAGGCAGGCCTAAGATCTGTCTGGGGCCCATCGAGCCTGATTAGAACCGCGTTTTATTTAAGACATTTATTTTATAATTTCTTCTTTATAACGAAATTGGACATTTTTTTTCTGGGGGGTTTACAGTCACCTTAGTTATCAGAGTTTATCGCGGAAAGGGCGGGGGGTAGATTTATCCTTATTTTATATTTTACAGAATCGGCCATTCGCGGAGAGGTGGAGGGGGGGGAGTACGCTAGGTCCTGGGTGAGTAATAATATATTCAGGACCCAGAGTTTAGTTTGGTTACAGAAAGGTGACTTAATCTAATGTTCAAGAATGGCTCTGCCTGTAAAGTGTATACTTACACCATGCATGTATCCAATAATATTATAGTCCTTGTTTGATAGTTCATTAAGGCTCAACGGAGGCCATGCCTGCCATAAGTGGGGTGGGGCTGGGGGAGGCCAGAACCGTTATCAGTAACAGTTCAGTATCAGCCGAATTCACAGACAGGTCGATAACATCAGGATGCATATTTTTGTTAACTAAACCTCCCCGTATGTATATCAGTTGTCGATATCTTTCAGCCGATACCCCGGTAATAATTTCCCCTCCCTCCCCAGGGAATCATCAACTATGCATTACACGTCGCCACTTAACCAAAAAACCTCCCCCCAGTTCCCTGAGCATACAGCGTTTTAAAAAGCAGTAGAGTTGAAGCAGGAACATAGTTTGGTGGTGGTGTGTGATATATTACTTTGAAACAAACAAACACAAAAAACTATCTATATACATAATATTCATTTCCACTCTGCGTTAAATCGAAAGTAAAGGATTAGCACAAAAGTATTCCAGTTTAAAATCATCAAAAGTAAACAATAGTAATAACATATGAAAAAAATCGGATCTGCCCGAAACCAAAAAAATAACCTAGCCTACCGATCAAACCTAAGGGGATATAACTCTATGCAAAGGTTTTGCAGGTTACAGCTAGTATGACTTATTTACGGTACCATTCCGAAACAGTTTTGCTCATTTCTAATCAACTGAATTATTTGTGTGATTGTTAATGTCATGCCCGCATCTTTAATAGGGTGCGAGATGTATGACTGCTGTAAAATAGCGCCCCCCCCCCCACTATCGGCCCGGCAACCAACGGATCTTCTAGGGCGGGGGCCCCCACCCTTTTTTCTCCCCCGGCCCCCCCCTGGGTTGGTTCTTTTTTGCCGGGCCGGGTGGGTTGGGGGGGGG
The DNA here is from genome assembly GCA_021962125.1 of Bulinus truncatus. NCBI lineage: Eukaryota > Metazoa > Mollusca > Gastropoda > Planorbidae > Bulinus > Bulinus truncatus. The sequence continues at coordinate 626,461 of JAGDYQ010000164.1, forward strand.
GGGGGGGGGGGGGGGCCCGAGACCTTGATTATATTTATATACATGTATTAGATTGTTTCAATGTAACAATGTCACTGCCTCTCAGCTCCCGGTTAACCCGGTTAACCTCTCGGCCATGGAAAGTAAATAAAAAAAGGAAATAGCTTAACGTTTCTTGGGCGGCCCAGCACCAGTCGATCCACGGCCCGGTACAGGTCCACGGCCCGGGGGTTGGGGGGACCACTGATCTAGATCAGTGTTTCGCAAAGTCACAGGGTTTAGGGTCACAGATGTCGAAAATCTGGGAACCACTGATCTAGACGAAGCGGCATAACATGAGAGGCTTGAAAATCATTGACTCCAGTTTGAACATACTTCGAGAACCTTTGCTTTAGCGCATTTAAATGTTTACTTTAAAACTTCCCTTCAGAAATAAAATGACATAAATAAAATATTGGTAGATGACAGTTTAAGTAAATGACAGTTTAAAGTAAATGACATTATAAGTAAATGGCAGTTTAAACTAGATGACAGTATTGTTAAATGACAGTTTAAGTAAATGACAGTTTAAAGTAAATGACATTATTAGTAAATGGCAGTTTAAACTAAATGACAGTATTGGTAAATGACAGTATTGGTAAATGACAGTTTAAAGGAAATGACGTTATGAGTAAATGGCAGTTTAAACTAAATGACAATATACAGTTTTGAGAGGAGGTTTGTGGAAATAGGGAGTCAGGAACAAAAATCGTACCTTCAGATTATCTGATTCATTGGACCTCTCTAATCTGATTTCTATTCGAACATTCCATAAAAAAGTCTGTTCTATAGATATGGAATGGAATCGGTGTTGGGATGAGTGGGTATTAGTATCAGTTAGCATCATGCAAACAACAACCAAATAATTCAAATATCATCATTTTTTTTTGTTCCTTTTGTGTGTACAGGGTGCAACCTTATTTCATCTGACTTCTATTTATTTTGTTGTAAACCAAAATGTTTGAGAGTTGGTAATAATAGTCTGCCGTTAATGTAATGTCACAACGACCCACCCAGTAATGGGATAATTAATACTTGTTGAACCAGTGCGTGTTTTATGCGTTACTCAACTAGTGGAACTAATCAGACAGACCCACCCACACCCTCACCTTTAAAAAAAAAACAACAACTACTCTGATGAAGTTGTGCACACCAAAAACAACTACTCTGATGAAGTTGTGCACACCAAAAACAACTAGACGACCGCCATAAAACCCGCCTCTCCCCTCCACATATGGGGTCTCCATTCCTGCAATTAATTATTCTCAAATTTTTGAAGGGTTCCCCATTTATCTCTGAAAGTCTCTGCCTTAGGCGCACGAAGCCCAAAGAACAGTTACCAATACCTTTCTACTTTCACTTGCAGCACCGTGAGAGGCACCGTGATTTTAGTACCGTGGGTAACACCGTAATTTTAGTACCGTGAGGAGCACCGTGACTTTAGTATTCTGAGTAGCACTGTGACTTTAGTACCGTGGTTAGCACCGTGATTTTAGTACCGTGACTAGCACCGTGATTTTAGTTCCGTGAGTAGCACCGTGATTTTAGCACCTTGAGTAGCACCGTGATTTTAGTACCTTGAGTAGCACCGTGATTTTAGTACATTGAGTAGCACCGTGATTTTAGTACCTTGAGTAGCACCGTGATTTTAGTACATTGAGTAGCACCGTGATTTTAGTACCTTGAGTAGCACCGTGATTTTAGTACATTGAGTAGCACCATGAGTTTAGTATTGTGAGTAGCACCGTGATTTCAGTACCGTGAGTAGTACTTTGAGTATCGCTCTGTTGGACGTTATTTACTTGGTATAACAAAGTGTGGACCTAAAAGGGGGTTGGGTGGGGGCTGTAATTGAAATAGATTCGTCCGTTGAGAGATAGCTTGTGTACTCTATTTATATAGGAAGTGACCCCCCCCCCCCCACCCACGTATATGCAAGACACGAATACTAACGTGAGTTTAAGTAAAAAAAAAACTTACAGGTAGCCCGAGAGCAAAGCAAAAAAGTTGTCGAAATAAAAAGGTAAATGACGCACCGGAGGTTCGAATCCCGAAGACATTTCGATAAAACTTTAAGAAACAAAAAAAAAATATTCGTATTCAAAGTTGTTCGAGTTACGGAGGTGTGTAAACTTTGATGTATTACATTTAGACACTTTATTTTGAGGGTTGAAGGGGGGGGAGGAGGGGGGGTAAGGCGATTCCTTTTTTTTCACATTATGTGGTATATAGGCAGGTGCGGCTCTGTGTATATAGGCAGGTGCGGCTCTGTGTATATAGGTCTGTGTATATAGGCAGGTGCGGCTCTGTGTATATAGGCAGGTGCGGCTCTGTGTATATAGGCAGGTGCGGCTCTGTGTATATAGGCAGGTGCGGCTCTGTGTATATAGGCAGGTGCGGCTCTGTGTATATAGGCAGGTGCGGCTCTGTGTATATAGGCAGGTGCGGCTCTGTGTATATAGGCAGGTGCGGCTCTGTGTATATAGGCAGGTGCGGCTCTTTGTATATAGGCAGGTGCGGCTCTGTGTATATAGGCAGGTGCGGCTCTGTGTATATAGGCTGGTGCCGCTCTGTGTATATAGGCTTAGTGCGGATCACTGTGTATATAGGCTGGTGCGGCTCTGTGTATATAGGCTTGGTGCGGCTCTGTGTATATAGGCTTGCTGCGGCTCAGTGTATATAGGCTGGTGCGGATCACTGTGTATATAGGCTGGTGCGGCTCTGTGTATATAGGCTTGGTGCGGCTCTGTGTATATAGGCTTGCTGCGGCTCAGTGTATATAGGCTGGTGCGGCTCTGTGTATATAGGCTTGGTGCGGCTCAGTGTATATAGGCTGGTGCGGCTCTGTGTGTAGGCCTATATAAAACATCTTCTGTCGCTGAGAGAGTTTTATGGGGATGTATTTATTTATTTCCAATAAAACGTTTTCGTACAGAATTTGAAATAAAATAGTGTGACAGCTCTGACCTCTTTCCTCCCTCCCACCCCCTTCACCATTCGCGAAAAACGAACCTGGTATAAATAGAATTATCTTTTTTTTTAAAACCATCTTCCCCCTCCCCCGACTGGGGCTGAGGGGGGGGGCAATAAAAGAATATTTTGTCTGTCTACGGGACCAGAGGTAGGAAAGATAAACTCAAAACACCGAGTAAACACACTCACATGCACATAGACACACATAAACATAAGCGCAACACACACACATACACACACATTAGTATACACTATCACCCATCATACATCAAATAAAAAAAAGCGGAGATAACATCCAGCGATAAGGTCAAATGATAAAAGTTTATATAAAACATTACTGTAAAGTGTGTCCACTTATAGGTGGAATTTTTTTTTATCTATTCATAAAACCTACTCAAAAACATTTCATAAAACTTACAGAAACTTGACTTTTTGAAAAAAATTATTTTCATGTAGGTCATTACACTTGTTGCTTTTTAGATGTTGTTTTTAGGTTCATTCATTGATTACAGCCTGTGAGCTGTATTAATATATTAGCGCTCAGTGATTACAACATGTTTATTTACTCACATCTTAAAAAAAAAACAAAAGAAAAAAACACCGTAAATAAAAGCTTGTATACAAAATGCAATAAAAAGTAAAAAAAAAACAAAAAAATTCTATCATATAAATATGTATATAAAGTATAATTACTAAAGATATTTGCGTGGGTGACTATCTAGATATAAACATTATCTATTTACTTGTAGCTGCTTATCATCTAAGCGTATTTATTTCAGTATTTATTATCACTCATGTTTTAATTTTAGTAAAGATAATTCATATTAAAAGGATAAAATAAGTTGTTTTTATTGTACTTTTCAGCTTTTACAGAATGAAACTTTCTATTTTGTCTACTTCTTCTTCTTCCTATGGCTTTTACAGCCCATTTAGGGCCCTGGCCTGCCATACTACTCTTCTCCACTTTTCCCGATCCATAGTCTTCTTCCTCCACGCTCTCACTCCTATGGCTTTAAGGTCTTTCTCCACTTCCTCCAACCATCTGCTTCTTGCTCTGCCTTTAGGCCCTTTCTCATTGGGTGTTGCCTAACATATTACTTTTGGACTTCGGTTGTTTTCCATTCTTTCTATGTGCCCTATCCACCTCAGTCTATCCATTTTGATTTCAGCGGTTATATTTGGTTCTTTGTATAGTTCGTACACATTAAAATAATTAACCGGGTAATTAATTTAGCAAGTCTATAATATACTAGAGGAAAAAGTAAAGTTTCACTATCTCGCGCTCGTCTTCCCCGGAACTAAAATAAAAAATCACCAATTTCGGAAAAAGTAAACTTCTTTTGTCTAATTTTTTTAAAAAAACTGTCTAAATTAATGATGATAATCTTTTGTCAGTGGGTTCAGCAAATTAACTACTTTAATTTTTATTGAAATAATCTATTAATCATCTCGATAAGATATTCACGGTATAAACGTCCAATAGATTATTTTGTGTTACTTTATCTAAATATATTGACACATAATCTCAGTGAAAATGTAACGTCTGGCTAACTAAACAATTAAACTAGCTGAAATATAAAGAAAGAATCAGGGGGGGGGGGTGGAAATCTCAGGTGAATCTGAAACATTTCAAATTTGATTTATATTCAGCAGGTGACCTCATGTATCTTTTTATAAATCTTACTTTTAGATAGAATATAGAGTGATATATCTTACATTACATATAGTGATGCATAAGACAGTGCAGAATTTTTTTTTTCTAAAAACAATCGCAAAAACCACAATCAGTTTTTATCAAACAGCGGTTGGCAGTTCTACTAAGACGAGTACATGTATTTAAGATATGTTTAATATATTTGTGTTCTGTGTGCATCAATGTCAAAATGTTTATAAAGTAGGGTTTTAAGGGAAATCTGCCAAAACGGAGAAGACGCACATACTTTAAATAACAAATTTAAATTCATCAAAAGCAAGGGTTCTCAAAACCATAGAGATTGACGACCCACTAAAAAAAGATGTCTGATTTAAAAAAAAAGATGTCCGATTTAAAAAAAAAAGATGTCCGATTAAAAAAAAAGATGCCCGATTTAAAAAAAAGATGTCCGATTTAAAAAAAAAGATGTCCGATTAAAAAAAAGATGTCTGATTAAAAAAAAAAGCACTTAAAAGTAAAGAAAAAATAACTCATTGTATCATACAATTGTTTAAATGAATTATAACTAAGATTATAACCTAGGTTGTCCATTTAGATATATAGACAGTTTATTTATTGCTACTCATCCACTAACGTCAATACAAACTTAGTTCAGTCTATCGGAATCACCCACGGTATCTACACCTCGCGAATTCCGTTCATGTTTCTGCAGTTATAATAAAACCTTCGATTTAATTTGATTTATCAATATTTTTTTTCTCATTCTATGTCTTAAAAATCAAACATCGGTATTATTGTTTAAGTAAACACAGTTGGTGTTTCAGTGGAATAAAAAAAATATCTTGAAAAAAAAGTTTGATGAAAACAATTAAAAAGTTGATTCTTCTAAAAACTATAAATAAATAGGCGACATAAAATTTAAATAATGCACTCTCTGCTTTATATATCTGCAGCCCATTCGCAGGATTTATTAAACATTATTCTTAAAAGTTATATACTGGTTTACACTTCACACAACTTCTGTTTAATTAAATTTCATAATTTGAATCTAGAATATCTCGTGGGATTCAGTTCTTTTTCTATGCTAGATACTTAGTTTGACTAGTGATTGCTCTACTGTGAGCCGAACTATAGACTGATTTAAATTAATTAATTAATTAGGTTTATCAGAATACATCGTTGATGAAATGCGTTGTCCTATTGTGTGTCCCGGGCTTATGCAAGTTCATTACATTTTGTCGATGGGGGAGATGTTATTTACGTTCATCTATTTATAGAAATGGTTAATACATTTATGTTTGTATACTGAACATAATGTTTGCCTGTTTAAACTTTAACCGAAAAGAAGGTCGGCTCTGCGCCTGTGACTGTGTTTACATTTCTGAGGATATTTGTGTTTGAATAACCGAATTGAATTCTGTAGGTAGGTTGTTCGAATCCCCATTCATCCACATGTCTTCCGCGGCGCAGTCGGCTGTGGTGGGGATGAAAGAAAAGGTACCCGACTACATACGCAGTCCTATGAGTAGTTTATATAGGATTAATAGAAAAGTATCCCATCCTTACTGGAACTTTAATAAATACAAGGATAGCTGAAATTTATATAGGGTGTAAATAAAGATCAAAATATATGTTTTGGGAAGAGAGTGACAAATGTATTATTTGTGACTAAGAATCCACTCAGAAACTGCTTTCTTATCTATTTTAACAATTGACAGGAAACAGGCACCATTTTGACCACACTCTGCCCCGTGGGCAAAGGTTTAAACAAGTTGCCCTTGACTGTTTTTTTTTTGTCCCGTAGTACTTCTAGGATTGGGCTATGGTGGGAATGTATATAAAGGAATAAAACAAAACCGTTCGCTGAAATAGTATCGATACTGGAAAGTAACAGTTGAGAACGTATTATTACTCTAGCGTCTCTAGCTAAACATGCTAAACAATGCTGTTCAGTTGGAATAGGTGACTCTAAAACAGCACCGCTCGCCCCAACCAACACGACTGAATATAATTACTATGACATTATTAATTTCTGGTTACAGTTCTGTTAGAAAATAAATCAACAGCTCTCTGACACAGTTTAAACACTGACTTCACTGTCCATTTCACCAACTGATATTCTAGTGCCCCATAAGTGTTAATTCTAGTGCCCGTAAGTGTTAATTCTAGTGCCCCGTTAGTGTTAATTCTAGTGCCCCGTAAGTGTTAATTCTAGTGCCCGTAAGTGTTAATTCTAGTGCCCGTAAATGTTAATTCTAGTGCCCGTAAGTGTTAATTCTAGTGCCCGTAAATGTTAATTCTAGTGACCCGGAAGTGCTAATTCTAATGACCCGGAAGTGTTAATTCTAGTGCCCGTAAGTGTTAATTCTAGTGCCCCGTAAGTGTTAACATGCTGTTTTATTTGTTGTTGTTTTTAAATTTCCCGTTAGGACTTATTAAAGTTTGTATTTATAAACTCTTGAATTTATGGTGATATGTTTATCTCTCGGTCATGTAAACTACTATTGAGGCTTTTGTTTTGTAGTAGTGTCCCCCCCCCCAATCCTCACACTATTGTGAAGAGTGAAATAGTCATGGAGGCACCACGGGATCGGCGGGGTGGGAATAGGTGACTTAAGTGTTTTTGGCTCTAACTAGTCACTTATAACGTTCCGATCTGGCACACAAACAAATCCTCCCCCCCCCTCTTACGCCCTTCCAAACTGATCCACTTGATTAGTTAACAGGGTCAAATACACCAACCAAACCTAGGGTGGCAGAGACAGATCGCTGGGTAGATCAACTAGCTCTCCGTAGACGTGGGTACGACTTTCTGACATACCTCATGCTTCCTCCGTCGGTTGCTACGTTGGCATCTATTTTTTTATATTTTCTTCTGATTGTTTATCAAGTGCCACGCAATCTCTTCCCCACCTTTACTGTTACTACTTTCATGAGGCGGGGGGGGGTATGACTCTCCTGATATCAGACTCCCCCCCCCCCCATCAAATGTACCCTGTGGCAACGTACTTGAATGTACAGTAACTTACATCCGATCTTCATGAGCCAAGTTGAAATTCTCTTTAGCTGAGACCGTTAAACTTAAGGTTCACTCATTATTTCGACGCTATCGCTGTTACTATTCGGACGGAATATTTCGACGTTACCGCTATAACTATTCGGACGGAATATTTCGACGTTACCGCTATAACTATTCGGACGGAATATTTCAACGTTACCACTATAACTATTCGGACGGAATATTTCGACGTTACCACTAAAACTATTTGGACGGAATATTTCGACGTTACCACTAAAACTATTTGGACGGAATATTTCGACGTTACCACTAAAACTATTCGGACGGAATATTTCGACGTTACCACTAAAACTATTTAGACGGAATATTTCGACGTTACCACTAAAACTATTTGGACGGAATATTTCGACGTTACCACTAAAACTATTTAGACGGAATATTTCGACGTTACCACTAAAACTATTTGAAACTATTTCGACGTTACCACTAAAACTATTTAGACGGAATATTTCGACGTTACCACTAAAACTATTTGGACGGAATATTTCGACGTTACCGCTATAACCATTCGGACGGAATATTTCGACGTTACCGCTATAACCATTCGGACAGAATATTTCGACGTTACCACTATAACTATTTAGACGGAGTATGCGACTACGTTCTCTTGGCTGTGAAAGTGTTAATGATTAGCTTTGTTTTCTTTTACTACGCGTATTAACTTCCCAAGCAATTAACTCCAACAGTTTCAGCTTTTCAACGAAAGTACCACTTGATGACAGCTTAAGGAACATTTTTGTTAGTCAGGCAACGGTTTAACGACATAACGTTTTGTCAAAGACCTTAAACATAGCGACTAGAACCTCTGGTAAACGTAGAAATCCGTGACAGTAAGTGAAGTCTGTAACAATAACCAAGAACAACTGACAGTAACATCTGACAGTAACATCTGACAGCTGAAGCAATAGCCAGTGCCACAGAATTGACAGCGGTCTGGGCAAATAAAGTAACAGTATCGACATCACCCCCCTGGAAGCACTGCTCGATTCAGTTTGACATGGCGGTATCGATTATTTTTAAGCATAATCTGACCTCTGACAGACAAATTGTTCCAGCTGGGCGATACCAGACAAACTGATTCGCAGGAAATACGTGTCCGCAAGGGGATTTTTCTTTTTACATGAATGCTAAAATAATAAACAATAACAACTATACAATTAATTAATTATTAAATTATTAAAAAGACATTTTAAAAAATTGATTGCATGATAAATTTGTTTGTTATCCATAGTATACACTACAGAAAATATGTACATTCTCTCGTACACAGTCTTTTGTACGCAAATATTCTCTAGTGAATACACCTACAGAAACAAAATGTCAGTTCACTATAATTCCATATCAAACTAATATAGTTCTTGACCTTACCATATTTGAAAAGAGTCAAAGAATTACAATAACTGACGTTTTGCAATATTTTCGTATAAAATCACTATTGAGCACCAACTTGAAATCATCAATTTTAGTAGTTATTAATTATAGTTAATACTAGCCGTACCATGCAAAACCTTTGCATAGAGTTATATCCCCTTAGGCTTGATCGGTAGGCTATATTATTTTTGGTTTCGGGGAGATCCGATTTTTTCATGACTGTATTTTAAACTGGAATACTGTTAGATTGATTCTTTACTTTCTTTCGATTTAACGCAGAACCAAAATCGCTTTTATATTATTAGATAATTTAATATTCAAAACAGTCTCATTAATGCATTTGCTGCAATTACAATATGTCAATTAATTTATGTCTTCATATGTGATTTCTAAGAATGCCTTCATTGCTTTGAGGTGAGGTTTGACTTATTAGGGTTTGGAATGTTATGGCGATGTTTCTTTATCAAATATTTCTGTTTTTCTTGAATGTACTTCTGAATTGAGGTCAATCCTCGCTCAGCTGTGTCATTGAAAACTTTCTAGTTTCCCATTTTCCCTCGACCAGCAATGTGTTTATTTTCATTATCCAACATATCAAAGCTAACGGTCAGAAAATATGTATGCATATCCAAGCTTTGAAATGCTGGCCTTTGTGTTGTCATGCAGCTGCTTAGCAGGTAGTGTAAGCTGATGGATGGTTTAGCACTTAACAAAGTTCTGCAAACCTGCAACCATGGCTGATTTTAACAGCTCACGTGTTGTTAGTTGAAATAATAAGAGAATTGGGTTAATATATCAAACAATTTTACATAATTTCTTCCATTCAACATGCCCAATGGCAGCTTTTAGCAGTCTAAATATATATTTCTGAAATCGGATGTGGTGTGAGGAATAAAAGTGATAACTGAGTATAATATAAATAATAGCGATTTAGCGTTAAATAGAAAGTAAAGAATTAATACAACAGTATTCCAGTTTAAAATACCATCATGAAAAAATCGGATCTGCCCGAAACCAAAAATAACCTAGCCTACCGATCTAGCCTAAGGGGATATAACTCTATGCATGGGTTTTTCCAGGATACAGCGAGTTTAACAATAACCATTATGGGCTGGAACTCTCTTAGCCGATGCTGAATGGAGTGATTGATGAACAAATACATTCCTAACAGCCTCAGTACAAATGAAATCTACAACCTTCAAATTTACACACGTCATTGGAATTCCAATGTTCACAAAATCCCTAAAACATTTTTTTTTGTGTTTGGTCCACTCGACGGTCCGGGCAGTGACTCAAAAATCTTTGCAGTTGATTTGCGATGTCAACATTCCAATCTGACCAGATCTTTTCTACGTATTTTTTCTATAAGTATACATGCATCAGCTTGCACTTCTGTTCGTTTATTACCTGAAAAATCACACTCACAGATAGGAGAATGGACATTTTAAAGAAATAGATGAGTTTGAATCTCAAAAAAAAATGTGTGTTAATATTTAAAGAAGCACAGCTTTCTTTCTTCATCCTTCGCCAGTCACATTTAAAAAAAAAATAATATCATCCTTCCCTCTTTCATCTAAAGCTCACCCAGAAATATTTATACATAAAGTTATTTTTATAATCAATTTATTAATCTTTTCAAGCACCCCTATTTTTTCTAGTAATATATGTGAACTTTGTAAATACTCACGCTGCTGTGGTATGTATTCCAAATTTTGGACCAACCCCCCACCTCCCAATCCCATCACAACTAAATATATATATATATATGTGTCATGCTTCATGTACTTCAAGACTCACAGATAACATACCTGTACAAAAAAAATTGTTTCATCCAGTAAGACAAGTTTTAAAATAAATCCACCCGTAAAACGATTTACGAAGAAACAACTGCAATCAAGACACTCCCCCACCCCCACCCCCCTTTTGCCATCGACTCTACCGACTTTTAATATCAAAAGTCTGTGATTGATGGGATGGTGTGCAGCAATAAACACGTTCAGTGAAGTTCAGTCAGACTGAGGTCAATGGCTCTCACATTGGCGGCACCAGTTGTATTTTAATTTTTCTTTATTTCCGGGGGGGGGGGGTCAGAATTTCGATCGAAACTTATTCTTACAGTTTTTAATTTACATTTTTTAAATGATTATTTCAGCTAGATAGTTTTCTAATAGTTTCCGAGATACAAATATGAATTTTCAAAATAATTTTTTGGGGTGTTTGGGCTGGGGTGGTGCGGGGAAAACCCAACAGGTGTTGATTTTCTGTGACAGTAGTGTGCTGGTAGACCAGAAGTGTGACTATAAGTGACTATAAGAGACTATAAGAGACTATACGGGACTATAACTGACTATAAGTGACTATAACTGACTATAAGTGACTATAAGTTACTATAACTGATTATAAGTGACCAGGCCAGCCATGAGCAAACTACGACCCGAAGGCCACCTTTAAATTATATTTGCTCATGTCAACAGTGGCCCGCGATTCAAAAAGTTTGCCAACCCCTAAAATTAGGCTAACGTTTAATCACAAGCCAATTTCCTTGTCAGAAGTAGTAAACCTTTTTTGAGTATTTTATTACTGTGGAGCAGTTTTACCCTGGTGGTATATTTCCCTAGTGGAACGTATTTTAATTTACCGGAGCGGTTCATAGCATTATTTTGTTGCTCAGCACTGGTCGTTTATTTCCTGGCGAGTTCGCAGTTCACCAGGCTCCGTAAGGGGGCGCAAAATGAGAGCCACTGCCGTGTTGTACTGTTGGTCAGGTTTAATTACTTGACAGTGCCGAACCTAGGGATTTGGGGTTCCGGGGAGGCTTGGTCTCTTATGGGGCCCCTGGATTTTGACATTTGACATCATGACGTAAAGATAATGTACTTAATATTTAATGTACAAAAAACATTTTTGGGGAACCCCCCTCAAACTGGGGCCCGGGGGGACTTTCGAATTTGGATCCCCCTCCCCCCCACCCTAAGTACGCCTCTGTGTCACTTGATGCCAATTGCTAAATTCTAACATTCCGTTGTGACGGACTGTTTTATCGTGCGTGTGTTTCGAATGGTAATTGGATTAGATAAGTTTATCCTATTTCTAAACTTAGCACCTGGACTGTTCCATTATAAGCTAACTTTTGTACTTTAAAATACCGAGACACCTTTCGTTACGTCACGCCTGCTAGCTAATCTTGGGTATGGACAACTGCCTCCTCCATGATCATCACAAGCGCATACACACACACACACACGCCAGTGACACAAACGATCGCAAAGTCCTTTTGAGGTACTTTAGTGTACACGATGGAGTCTCTTAATGCAGGGGGTCTCTGACATGTATTTCGATTGCACCCCTATACTTTAAGGCTAGTTTCATGTTAGGTCATATTTTAAGGCTATTGTCATGTTGTCATAATTTAAGGCTATTGTCATGTTATGTCATAATTTAAGCCATTAAGACTATTGTCTAGTCATGGAATAATTTAAGGCTAGTGTCATGTTGTGTCATAATTTAGGCTAGTGTCATGTTATGTCATAATTTAAGCCATTAAGACGATTGTCTAGTCATGGAATAATTTAAGGCTAGTGTCATGTTGTGTCATAATTTAGGCTAGTGTCATGTTATGTCATAATTTAAGCCATTAAGACGATTGTCTAGTCATGGAATAATTTAAGGCTATTGTCATGTTGTGTCATAATTTAAGCCATTAACACTATTGTCTAGTCATGGAATAATTTAAGGCTAGTGTCATGTTGTGTCATAATTTAGGCTAGTTTCCAGTCATGGCATAATTTAAGGCTAGTGTAATGGTAGGTCATGATTTATGGCTACTGTCAATTCATGGCATATTTTAAGGCTAGTGTAATGGTAGGTCATAATTTAAGGCTATTGTCATGTTGTATCATAATTTAAGACTATTGTTTGTTTTTTTTGCGAAATAGCGTACAATTTAAAACCACCGATTCCAGACTTATGTGGGCAGTCATTATTATTCATCTTGACCTTTCACATTCTTTAGGTGTTTTTTTTTTGTGTCCGAGGAAAAGATGACAACCAACTTCCGTTACTATTTATAACTTTGTATAATTATGTCTCCTCCTCATCCATCTTTCACCAGTTTACTTACTTCCTTAACAACGCCTGTAACAGTAAGTAATTTATTTTAATTTATCGTCTGTTTCAGGTGGCGGCCAACTCTACGTCAGCAACGGAAGTCATATATTGCGCATGCACCGCCAAGGTACCATCTACGACCCTGTCTTCCATCAGGTAAATGTTGACTTTAGTCCGACATGAATGTGTGTGTGTGTGGGGGGGAGGGGGAAGAGAAGAGGAGGAGGTAACAACCCAGAAACCGCTGCTACAAAATTACCTGTTTCTTGACATAGGCGAATTGTAAATCTGTCGTAAAAGCAAAGTGAGAGTTGGAACTGTTAAAAAAAAAATGTGTATCTTTTGTAAAAAAGTCTGTGCAGCACCAACAACAAAGTCTATCTTCATTGATAGTTAGTTTGGAAAGTGAGTCTCCAGTACGAATATGTCATTTTGAAAGTGAGTCTGCAGTACGAATATGTCATTGTGAAAGTGAGTCTGCAGTACGAATATGTCATTGTGAAAGTGAGTCTCCAGTACGAATATGTCATTGTGAAAGTGAGTCTGAAGTACGAATATGTCATTGTGAAAGTGAGTCTCCAGTACGAATATGTCATTGTGAAAGTGAGTCTCCAGTACGAATATGTCATTGTTAAAGTGAGTCTCCAGTTCGAATATGTCATTCTGAAAGTGAGTCTCCAGTACGAATATGTCATTTTGAAAGTGAGTCTGCAGTACGAATATGTCATTGTGAAAGTGAGTCTCCAGTACGAATATGCCATTGTGAAAGTGAGTCTGCAGTACGAATATGTCATTGTGAAAGTGAGTCTCCAGTACGGACAGTCGGAATGAAGTAGGCTGAGATACTGGACGCAGAACATATTGGGCCCCTAATTTAAAGGGAGACGTCGAATAGTATATGAAATTGGGCGTCGCCGGACCCCATCACAGGCCGTTAAATCCGTCGCTAAGTAATTATGGCTGGACATGTCTGCTTAGAAACACACTATACACTTTTAGACACACGCTACACACTAATAGACACACTCCAAGACACACTGCACGCTCTAAGGAACACAGCACACTCCAAGATACATTATACACTCCAAGACACACTACACACCCCAGGACACAGCAGACACTCCGCAAGACACACTACATGCTCCAAGACACACTATACACGAGTATACATACATCTACACATTCCAAGACACATTATACATGACAAGACACATACTACACCCTCCAAAACGTACACTACACACACCAGGCCCGTATCGTGCGAAGGGGCCAGGGGGCCGGCCCCCCTGCGTTTTGTCTGGCCCCCTCTGCTTATTAGCTCTACTTAGTAAAATGTATTACCTGGCCCCCCCTGCTGTAGAATGCCTGGCCCCTGCTGTAGAATGCCTGGCCCCTGCTGTAGAATTTTCACGCTACGGGGCTGTCACACACTCCAAGACACATCAGACATCAAAATACACACCAGACACCCCCAAGATACACTAAATATTCCAAAACACACATCACTCAATTCAAGTCACGCCACGCATCAAAATACACACCAGAATCTCCAAGACACTACTACACACCCAGAGACACACGCTAAACACCACACTCTCTAAGACACCACACTACACACACCCCTATAAATTTCTGCTTGCACAACACACACACACAGACACACACACACACACTATAATGTGTTCTGGAACTGAATGGTCTAAACCAACGATCCACTACATTCTCGAATACTAGGAGATTAAAAAACTCAACATTTAAAATAAAAAAACACAGTTTATCCAGGGAAACCCAGCCAGCTACCAGACATTCTTTTCTCTTTTAAGATGAAAGGGGGTCAGCAGGTGAGCGGCGTGTGGGTGATGAGCGCCTGGAGACGATGAGATGTTCTGAATGTGAGCAGTTGAAATCAAACACAGAATTACGCTCACACAAAACTACATCGCTGCTACATGAGATAAAGTTGTTATGAAGAGTAGGTGGGGGGTGGGGGTGAAAAACGGTGATACAATTATAAGTGAATTGTGGGACTTATGGTGTATCTGTTAGAGAGCAGTACTAGTAGACTTGGATGAGCAGTGGTTGCGGACTTGAAGAGCAGTAGTATTATACTTTATGAGCAGTAGTATTAGATTAGACTTGATGAGCAGTAGTATTAGACTTTATGAGCAGTAGTATTAGATTAGACTTGATGAGCAGTAGTATTAGACATGATGAGCAGGAGGGGGAAGCAGTACACACGCTTTTTTTTCTTCATGCAGCTCGATCTTATTATGTAGTTCACGTATTACAGGTGTTGCGGTATCGTGATGCTTCGTGCCATGTCTGAGCTCACCACAGCTCGTACCTATGCACCCCACCACACACGCGCGTTCGTTCGTTCGATTCATCGATCAAGTCAAGTGTGTGATTAAAATTGCAAAGTTCTTTGGGTGAAGGGGGACCCGGGTGGGTGTGGGTGTGGGTTGGGTGGGGAGCAAGCACTCATGTAAACATGCAATAGAGTCGATCTCCAGTCTATTCTGTCTCAGTATCCTCCAGGTCCCCAGTCTATTCCGTCTCAGTATCCTCCAGGTCCCCAGTCTATTCTGTCTCAGTATCCTCCAGGTCCCCAGTCTATTCTGTCTCAGTATCCTCCAGGTCCCCAGTCTATTCTGTCTCAGTATCCTCCAGGTTCCCAGTCTATTCTGTCTCAGTATCCTCCAGATCCCCAGTCTATTCTCTCTCAGTATCCTCCAGATCCCCAGTCTATTCTGTCTCAGTATCCTCCAGGTTCCCAGTCTATTCTGTCTCAGTATCCTCCAGATTTCCAGTCTATTCTGTCTCATTATCCTCCAGGTTCCCAGTCTATTCTGTCTCAGTATCCTCCAGATCCCCAGTCTATTCTGTCTCAGTATCCTCCATCGCATGCTAAAACAGAGGTTTTGTTAGTTATAAAGGATAAAATAAGGTTTAGGAACAAAAAGGACATTTTAACTGTTAAACTGTTATGGGCGGAGCTTAAAGTGAGATCTAATATTGCTCCGGCCTATTCGAATGGGTTCCCTGACATCTCATCATAAGATACATTTCATCATTGCAACATTTCATAATTATAGCAATTCATCATTATGGTATTTCACCACCATAACATTTCATCATTGCAGTTACCTAACCCTAACCCTAACCCTATAATGATGAAATTTTGCAGTGATGAAATGTCTCGTATGATGAGGTGTCTGGTCACCATTCGGAATTGAAGGTTATCTGGAACACCTTTTCACAGAGCCGGCTTTAGCAGTGCGCGCTAGTAAAGTATGTGGGGACGTGGGCTAGCGTCATGTGCGGGACAGAGAGCCGTTAGTATAGGCTATATATATATATATATATATATATATATATATATATATATATCCACAGATATACCTCTCCACATTGACCAGATATCCGGTGTTGGGGTACACCGCTACTCTCTTTCGCCACATATAGGCCAGACAATCAAAGTCTTAAGTAGGCCTATATGTTAACTTAGTCGCTCGTACCCACAGATTATTATCTAATATGTGCTCGTACCTAAGAATTCCTTGCCAGGTACGACGGATACTTAGGCTCTAGTGTCGGCCAAACAGAATTAAATTGCCTGTTTGGAAAGAAGAAAAAAAACTACAACAACAACAGAGAGAACCAGTTTTACCACTTATCGGACAGACCACGGAAGAGGCTGTAGAGTGTAGAAGAAGAAGAAGACACTATTATTTCTAACAAGGTGTTCAGTTTCAGAGTCTTTTACCGGAGAAAACAAAACACATCTGTTATAGGGGAAATTCTTTAGGGTGGTGATGGTGATGGTGGTGGTGGGTGGTGGGGGGGTATACACCGCGTCTTAGACCTGGTCTCAGGTGTTGCAGAAACGACAGTCTGGTCTCAGGTGGTAAAGAAATGTCATTGTCTTGAGATGGCAGAGATGGGAAACGTCTTGACACCAGGGACGTTTCTGGGTCTTAAAGGCACTGGGACGTGAAATAAGGAAGGCCCTTAAAGTGTAGCCAGATTGGCTTTCGTTTTCCCGCTAGTTTTGGAGGTTTCGGCTGGATTTCGGATCCTTTTAAAAAATCTATGTTGCTTGTTAAGTTAAAGGTTAAACACGATATAGTAAATAGGTGAAAGATTATTTACTATTCATCTTTAATCGCAGTTTACTTTTAATTCATAACACTTTTTTGATGAATATATTGTTGGCCGTATTGGTTTACATGCAACATCCTATAATGTTGGCCCTGTTGGTTTACATGCAACATCCTATAATGTTGGCCATGTTGGTTTACATGCAACATCCTATAATGTTGGCCCTGTTGGTTTACATGCAACATCCTATAATGTTGGCCATGTTGGTTTACATGCAACATCCTATAATGTTGGCCATGTTGGTTTACATGCAAAATCCTATAATTACATATCCGGCATATTAGTCTTTTTTTTACATGCATCGTTCTCTTGTGGCTGGCCAATTAGTTATATTGGGCATGTTGATTTCATACAACAATTAATTTTATCACAACATTTGTACCGATTAGATTGTTGATGTTGGCTTCCATACAACATTTTAGCAAATTAGACTGTTGATGTTTCTTAATTATGTGCTGTATGAAATAAGATCCACCTGTTATAAATCTAGGTTGATGGATACAAGAACAAAATACTCATCATAACTCAAAACCTGATCGATATACGATATCCAGGCGTGAAATCGATGAGAAACACATTCCACTTTTTTTTTTAATGTAGTAAATTATAGTTTAAAGAGCCGCATATTTAGACATGGGATCAAGTTTTAATGAACAAAAGTAACTAAAAAATAAACTATAAAGACTTGCTCATAAGCGGCCTCACAAAGCAAAGAGCCTCATGAGGCTGTAGGAAAGTCAGTCGGACACGATTGTAGTAAAAGTATAGAAAAAAATATGAGATACCATTTATTGACACCTTGTTAACAACACACCAGTTTTCAAACATATCTTTCGTATGCACTGAAAAATTATAGATGAACTCATGTCATATGAAGAAATAAGTACATCGACTATACTTCGCTTATTTGAAGAAATAAGTTCATAAACTATGCTTCACTCATATAAAGATAGATGTAGGCCTACATAAACTATACTTCATTCCTATGAAGATAGTTGAACATAAACTATAACTTCACTCATATGAATAAGATATTGTACACAAACTATAACTTCACTCATATAAATATACATGTACATAAACTATAACTTCACTCATATAATTATACATGCACATAAACTGTAACCTCACTCATATAAATATAGATGCACATAAACTGTAACCTCATTCATAAAAATATAGATGTACATAAACTGTAACTTCACTCATATAAATATACATGTTCATAAACTGTAACATCACTAATATAAATATAGATGTACATAAACTATAGCTTCACTCGTATAAATATAGATGTACATAAACTGTAGCCTCACTCATATAAATATAGATGTACATGAACTGTAACCTCACTCATATAAATATAGATTACATAAACTGTAACCTTACTCATATAAATATAGATTACATAAACTGTAACTCACTCATATAAATATAGATGTAATAAACTGTAACCTCACTCATATGAATATAGATGTACACAAGCTGTAACCTCACTCATATGAATATAGATGTATATAAACTATAACCTCACTCATATGAATATTGATGTATATAAACTGTAACCTCACTCATATAAATATAGATGTACATAAACTATAACCTCACTCATATAAATATAGATGTACATAAACTGTAACCTCACTCATATGAATATAGATGTACACAAACTATAACTTCACTCATATAAATATAGATTACACAAATTATAACTTCACTCATATAAATATAGATTTATATAAACTATAACTTCACTCATATAAAGAAACTAGTCTCTGTGTAGCCAACAACTGTTTCTCAAAGACGCCCCAGGAGTTTAAGTTTATGTCGACGCCCCTGACGCCCCCACACAGGTCAACACAGGTCGATATACCGTCTGAAATAAAGGGGAAATAATCAAAGGCGTGTTAGAATTAAGTCCCTTCATCATGCCCCCTGTGAGTCTGTATGACGCCAGCGTCTGACCAAACTCTTGTTTATCAGTTTGATAACATTTCATCTGGTTTCTTTTTCCTTTCCTTTTTTAATGTTTTCCGGCTGACTCGATAAATTCATTTGAAGTCACGCTAACTCTAATTATCATTATAAAATATTTCTTTCTTATCACTAGAATTATTTAAACCAATGTGTTTATGTTATGCTTCTAAATATTATTTTATGCAATAACTGCCAATATTTACGTTTTTCTGTGCGATTTTTTTTTGGGAGGGGGGGGGGGGGGAGGGAACGGGGAGGGGGTGAAGATCATCTTGGCCACAATCTTGGGTTTCGAGGTTTTTATTTTAAAATTTAAAGACAGTCTCACTGAACAGTTGTTGTTTTTTTTCTATTAAAATAGTATGAACCCATTCCTGGATCCACATAAATACGTTTTATTTTAAATTAAAGATTTTTTAATGCAGTAAATACTGTTGATTTCAAGACAAATGTGGAATATTTGAATGCATAAATTACTCTCAAACATTGGATTTATTAAAGACATTCTGATTATGGAGCAAAATAATTTCTAATTTATTCGGATTACAAGTTTTTCGAGTTCAAAAGTATTATCAAATCTTGTTTTTTTTTCCTTTGATATTGTTTTTTTTTTTTTTTAAATCAGCCTTTTAAAAAAACTTATCCCTTTGGCAGCCTTGACCCACGCAGATAGTGCCGCCATATTTCAGATTTAATTCAACTTCCATGTTATCGTCCACAGCCTGGGGGTAAGATCGTTGGACTGGCAGTGGACACGGATGAAGACCTGCTGTTTTGGTCGGACACTGACGTCAACCACCGCGCCATCTACAGGTCCAGGTTGAATGGCAGTGACGTCACCACTATTGTTACTGGTAAGGTTGTCTTGTGTTTTTTTTTTGGGTCGCGGAAGTGTATGGGGGGTGTGGGGGTGGAGGGGATTGGGGGGGGGGGAGTCGTCAGCCACTTGCTTCCTTTCAAATGAAATTCTGGCGGGAAATAATTTTCCCCCTTATTAAATGGGAATCGCTACAATCTCTCCCTGTTTCCATCTTCGGTGAGAACCAATGGATATTTTCAGGTAATGGTCAAAGTTCTCGATGTATCTCCCGTGTTGCCTCCATGTCCATTGCAAGGAGATGAAAGAAGGACATTGCAAAAAACCGTTCCATTAGTGGTTTATATGATTTAAGTAAGCTATCTCGTCTCTCCTTACTAGACAACACAACTAGTCCTCTTATCCGTTAGAAAATATTATATTTCTAGCAGCAGAGAAAATGTCAGTCAAAAAGAACACGAATAATGTTCACTGTGAATGAACATAAATGAACAGAAATATATATTATCCTGATGAAGATGGGAACGAGAGGTTGATAACCTGTATGACATCATTATGTAGATATTGATTTTTAACTTCAGTGAACAGTTGAAGCTGATAAGAAGTTGTTTTTTTTAAATACTGTAAGTCATTTTGAATTACAAATGGTCATTAAAACAAATGTCTCAGTATTTGTGCAAAGCAGTATATAGAAGTCTATAAGTAGCGTACTGCAGGAGGTATCAGTGAATAGCAGTATTTTGCATTATAAAGCGTTTATCAATCTGTAACGATGTATAACAGTAAAATGCAATGCATAAAACAGTACAAGGCATTGTATAGAAGCTTAAAGCAGTGTACAGCAGTATATATTCATATAACAGTCTATTGCAGTATATATATATATATATATATATATATATATATATATATATATAGTGGATTCCGCTTAATTGGGACACATCTCAAAGAAACCAAACCAAAAGCCAATAGTAAATTTGTATTTTTAATTGGGACAGCCGCTTAATTGGGACAAAAGCTCCCGGTCCCGATGTGTTAATTAAGCGGAATCGACTGTATATATATATATATATATATATATATATATATATATATATATATATATATATATAAGAGTATCGCAGTAAAGCGATGTAGAGCAGTACATAGGAGAGTAAAGCATTGTTGAATAGTTGATAACAGTGATAAAAATATATGGCAGTGTTTAGCAGTATACCAATGTATAGCAGCAATAAGTTGCAGTGTATATCAGTCGACAGCACTGTATCGCAATTATAGCAGTGTATAACAGTATTAATCAGAATACAATATACAATAAATATATATATATATATATATATATATATATACATTCTACATACACCCCCCCATCCCGCGCTCCCCGAACCTCAGAATCTTAAAACAGTCACTATTTGTAGAATTTTCAGTCAACTCCAAAAACAATATCCACCATATTTTAAAAACTCCCCCCCTCTCATGTTACTACACAGGGGGGGGAGGGGGGAAAGAGGGCCGAGTTTGAGGCCCGACTGAGCTGGCCAATCAACTTTGGAAAATATTATCAGCACAGGAAGGGGGCCCGAAATTTCTGTCGGTGGGCCTGCCAGCACGTAAACTAGTACTCATCAGAGATTCTAAGTCCCCCCCTCCGACCCCATCTTCCTCCAAAGTCAGAGCCTCATTACTACAGTGTACCATAGGATGAAACCGATAATCAAACATTTATTCTCACCAGTCCAGGGAAATGTATCTAACAGATTTGTGCAAGATCCTCCCTGACAGGATTTAGCCATCATTTGTCGAGGATTTGGAAAGGGGATTTGAATGGGGGGGGGATTTGCTTTCTTTCGTTTATATCTATGTTTCTTTTAGTTTCTTCTTTTTTCAGCACATTTGAATGAACCGAGCTTGTTTTTCGGGTTTAATGAACTGAGTTATGTTTTGACTGCATTGATACAACAATGCAATTCATCAACGCTTGAAGGTGTCTCTAGTTGTAAATAAAGAAAATGGTACATTAAAAAGCAAATGATTATGTAGCGTTATGTATAAAATGTCTTGAATCGGTTCTGAAGTCTAATTCATTAGGTCCAACTTGTCACATATTGATGGTCAGTTCATTCATCCAGTATGGTGCTTCCCAGCTTGGGGCTCAGTCTATATAATTTTTAAAACGTTTCCATAACGCTATTCCAACATTTTAAAAATTTACTTGTTGTGCTTCCTTGACAATTTCCTCGTGATCCATTCCTAAAATATATTAATTCCTTAAACCTATCAATTCACAAAATCTATTCATTCATGAAACATATCCACCCCTAAAACCTATAAATTCCGAAAAACCTATTAAATCCTAAAACATAATAAATTTTTAAAACCTATCTATTCACAAAAATCTGTTCATTCCTAATACCTATTGATCTCTAAAAACTCTTTTCTCCGCAATCTATCGATTTAAAACAATAATCAGTGCAATTTCTGTTTTGGATTTTGAAAATTAAGTAAATGTTTGTAAAAGAATTTTAGAAGGGCGAATGTAGTGATGGGAACAGCAACACAATTAATTGTGTTCAACTATGTGCTACCCCATTCTATCTGCATACTGCCGCGCTACTGCATGACGAAAGTACCGCGTTAAGGAGATCAATTTCTAGCCCTGCTGTGCGATTTGATGTTTTTGACCACCACCCACAATGTCCTCCAGCTCTGCCCATTGTGGATCTGACATTAGCCTGTGAAAGTAAAGGTCGCTGGCCACTGTGTGGCAGTAACACCAGTATGACGAGCCTGCTCGAAACGGGTGAACTTTACTTGACCCCCCCCCGCCCCGGAGTCGTGGGCCCTTAAGGCTGTTTATTTAAAATTATTTTACGTCTCAGCTGTAATTTCTGTTTTGTATTGAACAGCTAGTTCAATCAACGGGACACCGATTGATTGACTTGTTTCTGCTGTTTATTAAATAAATACTTGAAGTACACACTCTGTTGTTTATGACATAAATATTTCATTACATACTGTGTTGAAGTACACACTCTGTTGTTTATGACATAAATATTTCATATCATTACATACTGTGTTGTCTATGGCAAAATCAATTTAAATTTTATTACATACTCTGTTATTTATTGATAAAAAAAACCTGGTTAAATAGCTGTTTATAATGGTGCATAACCCTTTCTGTTTTTATGGTGCATACACCCTTTCTGTTTTTATGGTGCATACAACCTTTCTGTTTTTATGGTGCATACACCCTTTCTGTTTTTATGGTGCATAAACCTTTCTGTTTTTATGGTACATATACTCTTTCTGTTTTTATGGTGCATACGCCCTTTCTGTTTTTATGGTGCATATACTCTTTCTATTTTTATGGTGCATACACTCTTTCTGTTTTTATGGTGCATATACTCCTTCTGTTTATATGCCAAACTTACTTTTTTCTGTTTTTTCGCTATATTGTGAAACTGGTTTTTTTTCAGTACCACGACTCCAATTAGCCAACTTCGTCCGCTGTTTGTTGGGTCTAATAATGCTAAGTGTCCGGCCTGTGATGTACTTGTTGCAGTCAACCCAGAATCACGCACGTGCGCTGGAAATTTTTTCTGACCAGCGTCCTAATCTTCTCCCATCTTGTCGCATTATTTTTGGAAGAGTGCCCACAGGCACGCATCTATCTGGAGTCGGCCTTTATTGATTCCACGATCCCCTTAAGGAACGGATCAATAGCGTTCTGTCACTTTCTATCTACAGCAAACGCTTCAGTAGCCAAGTCGCTGCTCCGCCGGACATATTTTTTTTTATTTTTCGACTTCGTTCAGTTTTTGTCAGAAGGCAACATTTTTTTTGTTTACATCGTCATGGAATATCAAGAGTGGAATGTGTTCGGGGTTGGGTTATGTCGTTTTCCATCCACGGAGACCTGTATGAGTATAGCCTCAGTCTTGACCACTGATCTATATATATATATATATATATATATATACATACACACATACCATCGGCAGTGGCACCGAGAGCCAACGCGGGCCCCAGGGCAGGACACATTGTCGGGGCTACCGGGCCCCCTTTATGCCCCCTAACAGATGCGTGCCCCCTGGCAATGACCCCCCCTGCCCCCCTCTCGGCGGCCCTGACCGTCGGCCGTGATGACCGCACTTAGGATGCTAGACTCGTTATGATAATCATCACGGCCATCTTGAATTAGACACTTCAAGATGGCCGTAGCCTGATCAACAATGAAATGTTTTATTATCCGTCTCGTATATTTACACTGAATCCGTTTATTTATGTTTAACGGATGGAAAGAAAAAAAAATCATTAATTCCTGTCTGTATTCTCTACTGAGCCGTTGAAATTTATTTTTTGTTTGTTTTATAAGTCCCTTGTTTTCTTTTTTTTTAAACACATACTCTTGCTTTTAACTTTAGTTTATTAACTCGTCCATTTTTTCCCCTTAATTTCAATTCCAATATTTTGAGGTTCATGATGTGTTCAGTCCAAGTCCGTAAACGGTCGCCTGAGTAATCCCCCCATGGCTCCAGTTCTATCAGGTCCTATTAGTTTCTATCATCGGGAATTACAGCCAGGGCCAAACCTCAACGGACACATTTTACTAGACAGACTATGCCAGACATTAACACTAGTTTTAGACATATATGTTATGTCTTCAGAAGATGAATTTCTATCTATAACTTAATATGATTCTGATATGACTCTGTCTATCAGCCTATCTATCTATCTATCTATCTATCTATCTATCTATCTATCTATCTATCTATCTATCTATCTATCTATCTATCTATCTATCTATCTATCTATCTATCTATCTATCTATCTATCTATCTATCTATCTATCTATCTCTCTATCTATCTATCTATCTATCTATCTATCTATCTATCATCATCATCATCTATCTATCTGCGTGTATGCCTGTATGTATTTGTATCTATTTATCTGTTGTCTGTTTATTTATTTATTATCCATTTATCTATCAGCCAGTCTGTTTGTCTGTCTGTCTATCTGTTTGTCAGTCTGTCTGTCTATTCACCTTTCTCCCTGCATCTGTCTACATTGCTGTCTGTCTGTCTATCTGTTTGTCAGTCTGTCTGTCTATTCACCTTTCTCCCTGCATCTGTCTACATTTTTTTTTACTCTTAACTTTTTATCAACACCACAACTAAAATTCTCCCCCCCCCCACACTTCTAAATATTCAATATAAACCGCCCAGTGAATATGTGAAGATTTACAGAATCAAATGTTTCTGCACTTTTTTACCCTCCGCCCCCGGCCCCCCACCACCCTCCCGTCTTGTACCCCAGGGTGCCAGTGAAAGTATTGATTTTTTCGTGTGGAAAACTTTGGTATTGGAAATAATATCCGTACCACAATCAGATTCTTCTTTCCCTCCCCAGTGCCCTCCACCTCCCCCACACACACACCTCAACTACTTCACTGAGCTCACTATCATCCTCTTAGTATACTTGCCGTGCCCCCCACCCACCTCCTTCACATACCACAGACTTCTTCTCCCCCCCCCCCAGACTACATAACTTGTCTCCAGAAGCTATCAAGAGACTCTCGCCTACTGTCTCTATCTTTGACCACAGCAGCAGCGGTTCTTCTTCATCTTCTTCTGGCTATCTCTGACCGTCCACTGTAGAAGGTTTTCTGTGTCTCATTTCACTTCCTATTCCACCCTTCCCCCTACCCCCACCACAGTACCACAACGTGACGCCCCACTAGTCCCCCATATATCACCCTCCAATCTCACCCCCCCCGCTTACCTCCAATATCTGGTGTAAACTGTTGTTTTTATAGCACTTGTACATAAGAACTGAAACCCACAGATGAAACCTGTCCCCGGGAAGAGGAAGCGGTCAAGGAGACGTGGCTTCATCTTGACTCGTCTTGACGTCTGAGACTGACCAAGTCACGCTTGTTCCATTTTATAGTACATAATCTAGAGGACAATATAATTATATGTACTGACCAGGGAGTGACCAGGCATAAGGCTGACGAGAGCCGCATTGAGAGTTTTAAATGGTTGCTTTTTCAAGAACAACAACTGTACAATATTCAACATGATTTGGTCGGGAAATAAAATATGAAAAAAAAAAAATGCCCCGTTTCATTGAAGACTGGAAATAATATAAACGCAAAGGCGTATTCTTCGGTTTTTTTCGGAACAATCAAGGAGTTGGGGGGGTGGGAGTAAATATGAATCGATTAAAGAACATCAATCAGTTTAATAAAATGAATATTAGTGACTAATTATAGAACGATAAATGAATCAATCGATCATGTTGTTTTTTTTTGGACCGTACATTTACGCCTGACAATACAAAAGGTACAAGACTAACCCACTTATGTTTTAAAAGTGTATTAAGGCCACTTGACAGAATTGAATATTTTAATTAAGGCCACTTGACAGAATTGAATATTTATTTACTTCGTTGTCTTTCCTTAAAAAAAGCAATAAAATAAATAAAGAACTAGTGAATAGTTCTACCGGGCATTTCCAGGGATATCCTGGGAATCAGATGAAATCACTCGGGAAGTCATAAATGAGATGAGATTTTCGGCCGTGATCCCGCTATACCGGGAGAAAGACCCTAATTTTGACCCCCCCCCCCCGCCACCAGATATCTCAATAAATATCCGACGAGGGTTTCCAAAAACCTAACAAAGTCTCTGCCCTTACATTTATCAAACACTGGGTGCGATATCAACGCTTAAAAATGGCCGTTTATTTTGTAATGCAGTGTGGGTGTACTGGACATCAAACATTGTTTGCATTCTTGTTATCTCTTTATTTTGTGATTTTTTTAGAGCGAAAATTTTTTTTTTTTTTTTAAAGAAATTGGAGAAATAGAATGCCTCCCCCCACACCCCACCCTTTGTCCATTAGAATAAGACACTTTATTGTCTGGCACGTCCGGCTGTGACCAGTCTGTAGGGTGCGCTCGCCTGTATTCCGCCAGGGAATAAGACAGAAGCAATAATAATAATGATGTGCCCGTTTCACCAGTGGTCAGAGTTCTTTTGGTCAAAACTTACTTCCACCAATCAATAGATGTGTTTGTGTGTTTTGGACCCGGGGGGGGGGGGGTTATGCTTACATTGCGAAATGAACAAAGCCGGAATAAGTCCCAAGTGATGATGGAAACTCGGATCAATACGCATCTTTTATTTCATTTGGGGAAATAGGGTGGAAAAAAGCTTTTTATTGGGTGATGTCAACGTTATAAGGGAGCGAATTAAGAAAAAAACCATAGATGTAGGAAATGACCGAATTAGATTTTACAACTATCTCGTGACAAAGTCAGTGGTCATTGTATATATATATATATATATATATATATATATATATATATATATATATATATATATACATATATATATATATTAACCAAGTAATTAGGGGTGTGCCGGAATCCGGTCCGGAATCCGGTTCCGCCAGATTTTGTACTATCCGGTAAAATCCGGTTCTGCCGGATTTACATGTATCCGGAATAACCGGATTCCAGTATCCGGAAAATACCGGATTTCTGAATTTGCCAGATTTTGTGACTCACGGACCATAATCTGAAATAAAAGTAATTCTCTTTCCCGAACTCTACACGATCACGATACATTAATCGATTGTTTCGAGCGTTGAGCTTGTTTAATGTTTAGAACATAGAGTCAGCACCGCTAATATTGGCCAATCGGCCCAATCCCATACATGATAGTGCGGGGATGAGTAATCTTAACCGCATCTTAACCGCAATCACCAATGACGTTGTAACAGAAATAATAAGCAACTATACTGCCCAAGCGCCTGGTCGCCAGCTCGCCGCAAAATAAATAACAGAAATAAATGGCTTTTGATAAATTCAACATTTAAGAGAGAGAGAAAGATGGAAAAGATATCTTCTTTGTTATTAAATTAAAATGCATCACCCACGAGATTTCCTGTTAAAAAAAAGTTCAAATATGAATATTAAATATTGTAAAATGAAAAATAGAAAATTTTTCCATTCTAAAATTTCCGTGAAGAAACACTAATTCTCTAACACTAATTAATATAACAAGTCACTGAGTTGGTAATCTAACCCTAACCCTAATGTAACGTCTTCCATTAAAAGCAATTCCTTCCCATTTTTTTTTATTTTATAATTCTATTTTATAATAAAGGTTATTATAATTCTATTTAAACTAGGAATTAAAAGTCAAATATGCTTTAAAAAAATTTGCCGTAATTTTAATTCATATTTTGATTTATATTATCATTCACTCAATTGTTAAAAATGCGTATCATTTTTGAGTAAAAATTAACATTACGTTAGCGGTCTAGTATTAATTTTAAGGTCTTTGGTGATCTCTCTATGTCACCAAGCCATCTTCGGCGATTCTCGCTTGCGCTATGATCTGTGCTCTTTGGTTTAAACCAGGATTGCGAAGCCGGAGCCGAGGAGCAGGGAGCCGCTACTTTTTGCTGGAGCCGGAGCCGAAAAAATCTGGCGGCTCCACGACTCCCAAATGCTTTTTTTTTACAGCAGAATTTTTTTTTTTTAGCTTTAAAATTCCAAATTTGTTTGATTGTTTGCCTCCTACAATTTGAAATGTTATTTTTACGAACGCCACAACAGTAACAGCGTTAAAATGATAGCGTGCACGCACATCACCACAAGAAATCTTTAATGGGAAATCGTTTTGTGTTCGTTTTAAATCTTGTTTACCCTCCGAAATTTTTTTAACGGCTTGTTATTTATAAAGTTAAAACAGTTTTATTTCATAGAATAATTGTATCAATCACTTAAAATAAATTTTTACTAAGACGACAAATAAAACGCGTCATTTCATATTATTATTTGACCGCGAATCAGGCCCATAGCGTGTGTGGGGGCCAGGGGGGGCTTAGCCCCTCTTGCGTTTTGTCTGTCCCCTTCTGCTTATTTGCTCTACTTAGTAAAATGTATTACCTGCCCCCCCCCTGCTATTGCCTGGTCCCTGTTGTAGAAAACCTGGCCCCTGCTGTAGAATTTTCACGCTACGAAGCTGCCGCGAATTTGTAATAGACTAAAAACAAAATGATCGCTTTCAGTATTTAAAAATTTTATTATAAACAGAATATCTGAAATAGAGTAGATAAATTTATAAGGCTGTGGCTATACGGACCCGGGTCCCAATAAAATCCGATTGTTATTCGGACCCGTGGCAAATATGCACTAAGCTTAACTATATTTAAACTTTATTTGACGGAACCCGAAAAAATAATAATACAGAGTCCGCTTAGTGGAACCCTAGACACTGAATAACGATTAAATCATACAATTCAAACATTATATAAAAAAAACAATAATGAAGTTTATGTGGAGCTAAGCTAAGTGCATATTTGCCACGGGCCCGAATAACGATCATACTTTATTGGGACGGGGTCCGAATGAAAATCGGAGTTTATTGGTACCCGGGTCCGAATAATCACTTCGAATTTATAAATAATAAATATAAATACTGAAGTCTTTAAAATATTTTAAATAATGTATCATTTTACTATTTGCTAATTTGATCATTGAAATAACTTTTTACTACTTATGAAAATAATGATATGATTCTGGATGCACTGAAACGGTTTGTTTTTGGTAAAACCGACATGCGTATATTTTTCAAGTTCATGACTATGGGGCAGCCCTGTAGCATGAAAATTCCACAGCAGGGGCCAGGCATTCTACAGCAGGGGCCAGGCAATAGCAGGGGGGGGGCAGGTAATAAATTTTACTAAGTAGAACAAATAAGCAGAGGGGGCCAGACAAAACGCACGGGGCCCTGGCCCCCCTGCCCCCCCCCGCAAGCTACGGGCCTGCTATGGGGGTGAACGCAACAAAATTTGCATACCTTTTTATCAGCGGCATGTTTACGTGGCGCAATTACAAAAATTTTTGTCTCGTGTGATACTATCTTAATAGGGAGCCGGAGCCGTCAAATATGTGGGAGCCGGAGCCGGAAAAAAATTTGGCGGCTCCGCAAGCCTGGTTTAAACGACGGTATGACGTAGCCGAGGCCCGCGGCGCTCAGCTGTGATTTTGTGGCATCACTGGAATGTGTACATCATTAGGCTGTGGACTTGGAGTAACTTAACACTGTTAACAAACTTATAGTCATTAGTTAGTTATCAACATCTTATTCTTACTTCTTTAGGCTTGAATAATGGCTTTGTCAAATGCCAATTGAATTCATTAAAATTTGTATTTCAATTTTCAAACTTGTAAAGTACAGAAATACAGAATTATTGTTCTCAAATCTCAATTCCATTCAATCTTGTTATTTGTTTTTTTCAATTAATTATCTATTTCAATAGACATCATAAACTATGAACATTTGAACAATAACAATAAGCAATAAGCATCCATCATCCAATGAGCAAATGACAAGACGAGATGAACTCAGATGATGAGTCTGACTTTCTCCTCAGATTCAAAACAATTAGTGCACTACAATAGTTCTTCACTTCCAACTTCTAATCCGCCAATGTCATTTAACCATTTAGGCCAACCAACCCCTCAGATTTACCGGTATCTGTAAAGTACCAAAATCCGGAATCATAATCCGGATCCAGTACCGGATCCGGCGGATTTCACATAAGAAAATCCGGATCCGGTTGGAAAAAACGGATCCGGCACACCCCTACAAGTAATATAATGGAACCAGTAATTAACAAAAATTGGTCAACGACTGCTCTTAAAGGGTGTTGAATAGAGGTTGACTAACATCGCATGCCATTAAAAGTGTAACTATTTGCTCTTACTTTCTGAGTCACTGTAAATGGAAGAGATACTTGCATTATGGATTCCATCAGCCCATGACCGTATTAACCATGAGGCTAATTAGGCTGTAGCCCAGCCATGGGGTAAACTATGACCCGCGGGCTACATCCGACCCTCTTGACATTTAATCAAACCCCGTGGTCCGCCCACTCGTTACAGAGTAAAGCGCGGCACTAGGCCTTGTATGTTACGATGTTTACATCAATTTGCACCAGTCCATGTTATCACTCCATCCATCTACTTTTGGAGCGGCTCGCCGGCCAACTTTATAAACCCCATTTGTCCTGCGACTCAAAAAGTTTGGGCCACCACTCAGTTACTAGGGATTTGGGAGCCGGGAGGGGCTTGGCCTCTTTGAAGGCCCCTGCATTTTGACATTCGACACCATGACATGATATAATGTACTTAATATCTAATGTAAAAAAAATGTTTGGGGGCCCTCCTCAACCTGGGCCCCGGGGGGACTTTCGAATTTGGTCCCCCCTCCCTCACCCTAGGTACGCCTCTGCCACCACTGCTATAACCTAAAAAATCGGCCCTCTTCTATTAGACTAAGGATTTCCCGTAATTTTTCAAAATCATTTTTCGCCGCTATCTCCATACAAGTAAACGGTCGGTAGTCTGACTAAATCTTTGCATCATCTTGAAACAGCCAAAATGTGTAAGGACATTAAATGTAAACAAAATCACAGGTTAAAAGTTTTTGTCATTTCGTTCCCAAAATTAGACCCATATTTTGGTTTCAAACGTTAGGCCCACAGTAACCTTAATCCGGCCTTGCATAAGCCACTAATAAGACAGTTATTGTTGTTATTTTTTTTTCAGTGCCCTTCTTTCAGCCTTAACATCGCCGAGAGTGAAAACTCCACGGAGGCATTAAATGGGGTCTATAGAATCTGGGACTCGAAACCCTAACATGTACCACCCTCAAAGTTATTACAACTATGCTAGATATTTATAGCTTAGACGGAAATAACCATTGGAGAAAATTATAGTTTTTTGACTTGAAAGGAAAAAAAGCTGTGTCTGGTAGAGAGTATTGAAAAAATATTTTCTAATTTGGTTTTACAGGGTTTAGCTTTATTTTTCGCTCAAATGTTTTTTGTAAAACATACATTGAGGTCACTTATATATGTATATAAATGGATAAAACAATCTTTGAATGATTTGTCTTTGTTGTATCTCCAACATTATAAACATATCACGTATACCAATGAGATAATATGGCAGAATACAGGCCAGAATATAATAATACCTAATTGGACTAAAGCTTCGCGCAGATGGTGTTGGACGTTGGTTTTGCTTGGTTGACCTGAACACTGTAATAAATTGGAATGTTACCAGTGAGAGTGAACGTGTGTTGAACTACAGATTTGATGTGTTTGTATCCAGTGTAACTGTGTAGATCTATAGTGTGTGTATATAGTTCATGTAGTGTTTCCGACCTAGTCCTGAATGACTGATAATTTCGCTGTGACATTTTTCTTTTAATTTTTGAACATGGATTAACGTGCTAGTATCTCTTTCTGTCACAAGTATGGATATAACTGTGTCACTTATCATGATTCTAGTGTCTTTCTGTCATGTTTTTTTTTTTTGCTTCAAAAAACTATTCCGAATTCATAACATTTGGAACGTATCTGCCTATAAAATCCCCGTAACAATTGGAACTTATCTGCTTATACAATCCCAGTAACAACTGGAACGTATCTGCCTATAAAATCCCCTTAACAATTGGAACGTATCTGCCTATATAATCCCCTTAACAATTGGAACGTATCTGCCTATCAAATCCCCTTAACAACTGGAATGTATCTGCCTATAAAATCCCCTTAACAATTGGAACGTATCTGCCTATAAAATCCCCTTAACAATTGGAACGTATCTGCTTATAAAATCCCAGTAACAATTAGTTTTAATCATCAAAAAAACATTTTCAGTTTTAAAATAAAGTCGAGTCTGTTGTGGTTTCTAAAGTGTGACGTACAAAGTTAGGATCAAGCTAGCCCCAGACTCATGTTGAGCATATGTTCAAATCTCTGATCTGTGGCTAAGGTTAGTCAAGTTAAAACAACAACAGGTAACAACAGTTTGCAGCTTGCAAGGAAATAATAGTCTGTGTGCCACTCTCTGGAAAGAATGAGCAATGAGAAAAGAAATCATGAACCACGGAACATAAACTGTGCACTTAAGAAAAGACACACGTGGATGTTAGGGGTGGGGGGTGCATTAGTCATAATGACGGATGCAGACCAAAGTGTCTTATAGATTTTGTCGAGCAAAATCAGCATTTCGTTGTTGTTTATATTTTAGTTTATTTGAAGTTTTATTTGATTTCAGATAATTGTGTATGTGTGTGCGTGCGTGCGTGCGTGTGTAAAAATCATGGTAACATTTTTATTTAACGGCGTTTAAAAAAATGATTTTTAGGCTATTGGCCTATCATTTATTACTTAATGACAATAGCAGCGAATGTGTGGATATAAAAAATGTTTTATACCATTTTTTTTACATAAATATGGCACTAATAACGCCAAAGTCGTTTGCTTAAAATGGGATAACGAATGTTCAAATATGAAGTGAAAGGTGTCGTTTCACATCTGAACAAAATAGTGAGTCATGGGCAACATAAGATTTTTTTTTACTTTTTTTTTAAAATCTATAAATATTAAAACCATTTTTCTGAAATGTATGTTACATCTTGAAACGATGTCACGCCATTTGACTCTCTTCTCCAGGTGTGGATGAATGCAACGGTCTATCTATTGATTGGGTGTCCAAACACATCTACTGGACAGACACCGGCAAGAAGACGTTAGAGATAGCCAACTACAATGGCAGCGGCCGGAGAATTTTGGTCAGTTACGGTCTGGTGAATCCGCGGGGTATCGTCGTTGACCCTGTGTTTGGGTAAGTCAGTCATGCGTAACTTTACATATTACCTTTGGGTGAGTCAATGATGTGTAACTCTACATATTAATTTTGGGTGAGTCAATGACGCGTAACTCTACATATTACTTTTGTTAGAAACAACAACGAACATTTGATCGAGAACATTCATTCTATATTTCACCTGATATTTGTTTTTCATTTCCTCTTGAATGGACTCAAGGTTCGTGTTCTGGGCAGATCAGGGCACCAGGAGAATCGAGAGAACATCACTTGACGGAAGTGACCGGAAGATATTAGTGGACAAAGACTTGGTCTTCCCTAACCAAATGGCCGTCAGCTATCCAACGAGGTAGAGTGCAGTCTAATTTATTTTTTAGGGTCATTTCCTGGAAATTTTTTTTTTTTCATATTTATAGCGTCATTTTCTTGGAAATGTTTGTCTAAGTCAACACAACAAATATTTAAAAACCAATGAAGTCAGTATTTCTGTCTCGGTCATTTTTTTTCTCCATTATTAGCGTCATTTTCTTGGAAATGTTTGTCTAAGTCAACACAACAAATATTTAAAAACCAATGAAGTCAGTATTTGTCTCGGTCATTTCGCTGTAATCAATTGATTGCTCACCTACCTTAAATCCAATCGCTTTTGCACATTGACCCTTAGGTCCAAAGTAAATTGGACATTTTTTCCATCGTTTATTTGTACAGGAGACTGTACTGGGTGGATGCAAAGAGACAGACCATAATGTCATGTGACATCGAAGGTGGTGACGTCACCAAGGAGAGGGACCTGGTGGAGACGTCCCAGGGGAACCCAGTGTTTGGTCTGGTGGTCATCGGCAATACAGCCACTATCAGCACCTGGTAAGTTTTTCCCCATCCTCTGCTGAATATGTGTTGTCCTGACATGTCTTACTAACCTTGCCACCTATGCATCAGTATATCTGATGTGACTCAGACTGTACAGTTGTTGTTTTTTTTTTTAAATATTATTTGAAACTGGAATCACATTTTCTCCAGTTTGAACATTTCATGTGGCCAGAAAACTTTACACCCTCAAGAAATATTAAATTTTGTTTCATATCTCTCCCCATACAACCACACAAGGCCATTGAGCCAAGAGAAATTCTGGACCCCTTCTCTCTAAGCTCCTTCTGTTTGAGCCCCTGTTTTCTAAGCCCCTTCTCTCTGAGCCCCGAAGTAATATAGTGGGCGGCAGCCCCCTCTATTCCTTTCCCTGGCACTGACCCCCCCTACACCCACTACTGTCTCTCTCTCCCAGTTTATGATAATTGCTGACCTAACAATGCATCTATGTTTCTGCCTCTCAGCTAGTCCATCACCCCGCTCCACTCTCCCCTTCCGTCATTTCCAATATTTTCTTCTCTTAATGTGATTGGTGTGGCCACCACATTGCCAGAAAACAGCATAACAGAATGAGTATCTGATCCACAGAGTAAACCCACTACATATAACAATCACAGTATGTACAATACCACAGTAAACTATACTGCAATGATCACTTTGATTTATTTATTTTTTTTACCAAATATTCAATTCTCTTTTTCTGCCTTTCATTTAGTCATTTTTTTGTTATTGTTATTGTTGTTGTTATTTTTATTGTTATTGCTAGTGGTTTTTTTTTTGAGTACATTTAAAAAAAAATTAAACCATAAAATAAGAACACAGAGCATTCTTCTGGGTCAATAGATCTTACTACAGTTACTGAACACCAACAAACTTGATTCAGTTCTGCTCCAGAGTTCATTCTTGGAATGCATTTTTTGTTGTCTGGCAGGTTCCTCGCCAAAATCTCCTCCACCTATGTGGCAACACGTGAGGCCCTGTGGAACAATGAAATGGTGATCTCATCCAGTACAGAGCTTTACAGTCTGGCCTCCAGGGCCTCGGCCCTACAGCCACCCAGTAAGTGAATATAAAAATCAAAACATCTCAACACATCTGTGCCTGCAATACAAGAGTATTCCCCAAGTAAAATTAATGTGTCTTAATTTTTTAAAGATAGAAATGTATGTAAAGGATAAAGTCGGCTAGTTTATGCCCAGGAATATACATCATACAGAAAGCAAACGGTAATTTAAAAAAAATCGTCTAACAATAACTTTTTAAAATGCCGCCATTTGTTTTAAATTACTTTTAAATAGTGCATCACATAATCTATATAAATAAAATAACACAAATATGGCGCTTTTCGGAAGTGGAAGTATCGATTTGAATTGACGATGAACACATTATATATAAATTAAATTCTGTGGTTAGTGCCTGTTAGTGCCATTTATCACAATGGAAAAAGGAGAGACAATGAAGTTGGTTGTGTATGTCTTTATCAATAGAGAGTTTATGTCTTCTATCGCAATAAGTGTGCAGAAGCCTCGAAGTAAGAATATCTATTTGTGTAGAATTAGATTGTTTTGAAATAAATAGTACAATAGAAGAAAAGTCATGAAATCTTTGAAGAAACAAATATACGTTGAAACTCATAAAGTTGAAATATATTTATACATTACGCTGAAATACATTTAATTGAAATACATTTAGTTGACATAAATTTAGCCTCTATTGTAAAACGAGAATTAAAGCAACACATCAACTACAGCATTGTAACAAGAAACATATTTTGTACCATAAACACTTATTCTCTTTAATCTAGTTTTACATTAAATATAAATATCTGGTATTTCGTATCTCGAAACAAAATAATCAAAACAAAAAAAAAAAACGTTAAATGTTGTCAACTCATCTAGTTTAATCACTACAACATTATATTCTGCACACTTCTTAACTATTAGTTGGTAACCGGAAAAAAAATATTTCACCTTCTCCTTTTATTTCTAACAGGGTTTTTTTTTTTAAATATTTTCTCCCTCCCTCCCTACAGGCTTTCATCCATGTGGTCAGCCAGACAAAGGTGGATGCACGCACCTGTGTTTACCTGTCCGTGGTACCAGCTACAAGTGTGCCTGTCCATCCTATGGAGGTCTGGCACTCAGTTTTAATGCCAAAAGCTGTGAAGGTAAACATACCAAACACCATCTCACCCCCCCCTCACCCCACCTCTAAAGTTTAACATTGATCTGGTTTTACAGGCCAGGGCCTCTGCTGGTGTTGGCTATGTGAGATATTACTGACCAGAAGCTATCACTGACACATCTCCATTTTTCTCCAAAAAGAAAAAAACAAAACAAAAAACAGACAGCTGCAGGAAGCATCACATCCCAGGAAGTTCTAGAAATATCTCACCTAAACACATTCATTATGTCTGTGGAGGTCTCAAATGTCAAAATGTCCAGTTGATGATTTTGTTGTCCTTTATCTATTGATTATTCACCAGTATGGTCCAGTGGTCCCTTAACCCTTTTTTTTGTTAGGGATAATCGCATCTCATTAAAAGCAAACAGACCTTTCATTGACGTAGAGAATATTTTGTTTAAAAAAAAGTTTATAAAAAGGTTTATTGAATTTTTTTTTTTTTTGCAATCCCCATGTTTTGTCTCTCTATTATTTTGGTTTACGGATTAATTAAAAAAATACAGTGAAATTTGTGTGTGCTTCTATCTCATTAACACCTGATGCGTGTTTCTATTTCCTTCACACTTGATGTGTGTTTCTATTTCATTAACGCACGATGTGTTGTGTAATGTGTTTGTATTTCATTAACACATGATGTGTTGTGTATGTGTTTGTATTTCATTAACACATGATGTGTTGTGTATGTGTTTGTATTTCATTAACACATGTTGGATGTGTTGTGTAATGTGTTTGTATTTCATTAACACATGGCGTACGTCTTTAATTGACCGCGCCTGGAAACAAGTCTCAGAGAGCCCATAAATAAGATAAGACTCCGGGCTGACACGTAGGCCATCTGTGTTATATAGCTGCCCCCATTATCACAGCCTGTGGCCCTGTTGTGAGTCTCCAGTAGTACAATGGATAGGACAACCCCCCCCCCTTTGAAAAAAGACGTAAATCGTCTACAATGGCTGCCTTTAAATTTGCTCACTAATTCTTCCCACTGTGTGCTGTTTCTCCCCTTCCCACTAATCTGGAGTACCCATTTATCCGAGTAATCTCTGTACATTCCCTCATTCCACCACACACACGCACACACATTTCTTCATTGCTATTAATTCACTTATCCGTCCATCCATCCAGCGCCCAGCGAGCTCTTATTCTTCACACTACAGGCTTCAGGAGAGGTCGGCTTCATTTCCCTGCGAGGGGCCCAGTCCAGCTACCTGACCCTGGTGGGAAGAAGTAAACAACCCACTGCTGTCACCTATGACCCAATTAAGCAGGTAACGTTAATTTATCTGGACGTGTACCTGTGTGTTGAGCGTCTTTCTTTCGTTTTGGGATGGGGGGGGGGAAGTTGCTCATTTACTTGAATTAGCCAAAATAGTCTGGAAACAACTGTAGTTTAATTGTAACAGATAGTGAAGGTAAATTTAATCGTTGAAAGACAATATAAGGAAAGTCTGCCAGTGATCATCTATTTAACCCATCACTAACAAGGTGAGGGAAGGCATTTTTTTCA
The DNA here is from genome assembly GCA_021962125.1 of Bulinus truncatus. Taxonomy (NCBI): domain Eukaryota; kingdom Metazoa; phylum Mollusca; class Gastropoda; family Planorbidae; genus Bulinus; species Bulinus truncatus. The sequence goes on from JAGDYQ010000164.1 coordinate 664,872, forward strand.
CCCTATTACCCCATTCCCCCCTATTACCCCATTCACCCCTATTACCTCATTCCCCCCTATTACCTCATTCCCCCTATTACCTCGTTCCCCCCTTTTACCTAATTCCCCCCTATTACCTAATTCCCCCCTATTACCTCATTCCCCCCTATTACCTCATTCCCCCCACCACCCCGTTAGAAGACAACCTCAGTAAGATAGATAGGGTTGTACATAAAGCGTCACATTTTGGAGTTTTCGACGCATATATATTTTTTTTCATTTCTGCAAGAGGGCATCTAAAAATTCAATTTTACACTGAGTTCACAATAACTAGCATCGGCTCTGGATACCCCAAACCCCATTTTGTTTCTTCATGGTTTATCAAGATTTCACACACTTCTAATTAGCCAAACTTCTGTTTATTAGAAATGTTTCCAATAAATTATTTGCCACCTGCACATTTATTTATTTGTTTTTTTTTTATTCATGTACTACCAGCGGCCGGCCGTTTAAAGGCAGTGCCGTTGCGGCCCCCTCAGCTCACCGCCACACACATACACACACTTAAAACAGAGCGTTAAGTAGACATATCTACACTTGAGCACACAATGTTTTAATCCCCCCTCCCCAACGTTGATTTCACACAGTCAGTATCTTTTACCCCACTTAGACTTTCGGACACTCTAGCATTGACATTATAGACGCCCACCGACTATTCACCCACCGACTATTCACCCACCGACTATTCACCCACCAACTATTCACCCACCGACTATTCACCCACCGACTATTCACCCACCGACTATTTACCCACCGACTATTCACCCATCGACTATTCACCCACCGACTATTTACCCATCGACTATTTACCCATCGACTATTCACCCACCGACTATTTACCCATCGACTATTCACCCACCGACTATTCACCAACCGACTATTCACCCACCGACTATTCAAAGCTCGATAACACAGTTTTGTAAGGATGTTGGGTGGTGTTAATGGTGGGTGCACTCCAACCACTGGTCATTACGCACATAGAACTGGTTCTCAAACTTCTAGACTTTGCGACACTTTGAAAACTGTTCAGCTTTTCGTGACCTACCTCCGAGATTCTCAACCGTTGGTACGCGTAACCCTTGAGGGTACATGAAAGGTTATGTAGCAGGCTACATCTGTTCACGAACGTACGTGAGAAGGGTACCATTAGGCATACTTTCCAATCCTTTGGAAAAAGTTTCGAGCCGCTGACCTATCTGTAAAAATAAAACTACGATAAAAGAAAGGGGAATAAAAGTATCTCTAATTGAACAGATTCCCCCACCCATCATTTAGATTGTATCATAACAAACGTTTAAACTTTTAGATTGGTGAAATTTAGAGAAATTGATTGGTGATTGCGCACATTTAGAAAATGTGTTCGATGCCCACCGGTGGGTCGCTACCCACACTATTAGAACCACTGGTATAGGATGATTGAGCTATGCCCACAGATAGATTTCCAGATTTGAGTATTTGTCACAGTGTGTGTGTGTGCACTAGGGTGCTGCCAAGGAACCACTAAAAATTAAAACCTTGATTTCCTTAGGTCTCACCCCTTTAAATTGTTCCTTTGGATGCAGAAACATCTAGAAAAAAAATTGGTGCTGATATCTTAATATTTAGAGGTAGCTCAATGAAGCCAAAGTTTAGGTAGGCCTCCTTCAACAAGTAAACAGATCACGCTTTTTGGAATTTTTGGCTTTTTTAATCAAAGATAGTTTCTCAAACACAACATTAAACAGTAAAATGAATATTAAACAAGCACAAACAATCATGCATCTACAATATTCTACCTGTAATTATAGTTCAATGTTATCAGTCCGATAAGAAGTCATTTTGAAATGTCCGTTTCTTAGTGTCTGGATAGGATTGTCGATGCTGTTGAACAGTCTGCAGCAGGAACTGAAGTTGCTCCTCATCTCTGGTGAGGATTCCACTGTACTCTTGAATCAATGCTACACCCCTCTCTGCATGGTCGTTGACAACCTGAATCAGCCGAACGGTCTCCAAAGATCGCCGATAATCTTTATGGTTGGTCTACTCATCTGGGTCAGCTTCCAGGAATCCAGTCTGAAGCTCCATCATGTCAAAGAATCTCTTAGACTTTGGCGACACGAAGTCCTCGAGTCTCCTGTTGTTGAAGGATTCCAAATCAACAGAGATTAGCTTGATGTCCTCTGGCTCCTCATTACCGCTTTAATTCATGGAATTTACCATGCGTCTTTTTGTTTCCGCCGATACCTGATCGAAGAATGCCAACCCAACCAATTCGGGGGACAGGTACCAGAGGTGCTTTGAAAACTTGTTGGATGCAGCACTGGAAACAGCTCAGTTGATTCCGGAGTTGCTGAGAATTGATTGGAGCAACAGCATATCATTGTATGGAGCAGCGGCTGCCAGATTAGCCGTGAACCAGGCTCTCATGTAGACAGTACAATAAAGATGCACAGCTCTTGAAGACCTCTCTCTTCCTTGGTTGTCAGTCTGAATTGCCCTTTGAACATCCATATCTTCAGGCTGTACAGAACCTTCGACATCCAGCGAGCAAGGTACTTTGCAACAAGAGCAATAAAGTGCACTCCTCTTTCAGGCATTACCCCAAGAAATAGCAGAGCAAGTTCCAGGAACTCTCGATAATCATCTGTTGGCTGCTACTCTTGAATATGCTTCTGAGCAAATTCAATCAGAGAGTTGCGCACATCTTCTAGCGAAGTAGACACGTCTGAATTTGTCAGTTATGTTTCATAGTTTGCTCTGTCAATGAACTGCCAATGATCCTTGAAGCGTTTGAATAGCAGAACCTCAGGAGACAAAGTGGCACCTAGACAGACTTGGAAGACTGCGCCCAGAATCAGTTCCATAATGTGATGTCTGCAAGCAAGTGATAGAAGACCTCGCTGAAGTTTTTGCTCCAGCAGGATGCAGGTACCACTAATCCGACCAGTGTTGGAACTAGTAGTATCAAAGCACATGCCTCTGATCTTGTCACTAACACCCCAGTCTTGCAGAGCTTGAAAGACAGCTCCGGCCTGTGCAGCACCAGTTCCGGAAGGCAGTTTCGCAACAGTTAACAACTGTGATGCTCCTTTCCCAGAAACAATTACAAGAAGTCTGTCGATGCATTCTTTATTTGTGAGATCCGGAATCAATTTCCATCCGAATGCACAACTATAGGATAATCAGCTTGGCAAGTTGCCAATAGTTTCTAGGTGGTGTAGGTAGGCCTATACTGTGTTGCTAATAGTTTCTTTGCCTAGGCCAGTGGTCGGCAAACTTATCAGCCAAAGAGCCAAATATGAACATTATACCAATTAAAAAAAAATTGGGAGCTGAATCTGCTTTTATTACACTAAATAATTAGTACACTAAATAAGTTGTATACTAAATAAAACTAAATGCCAGATCCGCACTTAAGGAGCCAAGGAGCCACATGCGGATCCGGAGCCGCACTTTCCGACCACTAGTCTAGGCCTACTAGGCCTGCTGTGTATTAAATTACCATTTCCAGGCCTATTTACATGTTTTATATGCTTAGTACAGCAGTGTAGGACAATCCACATAACTTGAATTAATATTATACAGTGTTATACACAACAACAGTGCAGTACACTATGTATTTTCATCACGGTCCAATACTCCTAAACTTTGACGCCATTGAGCTACCAGTAAACATGAACTGAATACTTTAATATTTTATTTTAAGAGTTTCTATATATAAACGAACAAAAATAGGGGGTGAGAGCAGAGATTTTTGAAAGTTCGTTTCTAAGCACCACCCTAGTGTGCACGGTATCTTGGTTTGCGCCCTTCGTGGAAAAAATAGTGTAGCGCCCGAGCTTGAGTTTCAGCCGCCCTGTCAGAGATATATAAACATCACTAGATCACCAACAACCAGGGCTGCCCCCAGGCTAACCTTGGACCCCGGAACGTCTCCATGAATTCTGATCACACTCTCCCACCAATCGCTAAGACAACTTATAGCAGATACACGTGCCCCACGAGGCTCATAGTCCGGGTATTCTTCATGTTGGGCTCCTAGACCAGGTCTTCTTAATATTGGGCATCTGGGGGCAGGTCTTCTTCATGTTATGCTCTTAGATCGGGGTCTTCTTCATGCTGGGCTCCTAGACCAGGTCTTCTTAATATTGGGCATCTGGGGGCAGGTCTTCTTCATGTTATGCTATTAGATCGGGGTCTCCTTCATGCTGGGCTCCTAGACCAGGTTTTCTTCATGTTGGTCTCCTAGACCAGGTCTTCTTCATGTCGCACTCCCTCCCCCCTCTTTGCGGCTACCATGCCCCCTATATATGGTTAACCTCTCCTAACTTATGTCGGAGCTAACTGCACTTACCATTGTGTTAACATTTCAACATGGACCTCGTATGTCTGAACATATCAACATACACCCAATATGTCTTAACATATCACCATACACCCGGTATGTCTTAACATATCAACATACACCTCGTATGTCTTAACATATCAACATGCACCTCGTATGTCTTAACATATCAACATACACCTGGTATGTCTTAACATATCAACATACACCCGGTATGTCTTAACATATCAACATACACCCGGTATGTCTTAACATATCAACATACACCCGGTATGTCTTAACATATCAACATACACCCGGTATGTCTTAACATATCAACATACACCCGGTATGTCTTAACATATCAACATACACCCGGTATGTCTTAACATATCAATATACACCTGGTATGTCTTAACATATCAACATACACCTCGTATGTCTTAACATATCAACATACACCCGGTATGTCTTAACATATCAACATACACCTCGTATGTCTTAACATATCAACATACACCCGGTATGTCTTAACATATCAACATACACCCGGTATGTCTTAACATATCAACATACACCTCGTATGTCTGAACATATCAACATACACCCGGTATGTCTTAACATATCAACATACACCCGGTATGTCTTAACATATCAACATACACCTGGTATGTCTTAACATATCAACATACACCCGGTATGTCTGAACATATCAACATACACCCGTTGTGTCTTAACACTCGTATTTTCATTTCCCCTGACTTTAGCTCAAAATAACACCTGCAATTTTTTTTTTTATGCCTACACATTCTCCCTCTTTTTTTTAAAACACTCCATTTTTATTACTATCGAGTTTAGAAGCAACAAGAAACGTGCATGTTAAACGCATGTACGATAGGTAAAGACTTTTACTCAGCCACGACATGTACGATAGGTAAAGACCCGTACTCAGCCACAACATATACGATAGGTAAAGACCCGTACTCAGCCACAACAGTCGCTGAGAACTGCATGTGTATTGGTAAGGAAGGGGGAAAAAAATATTTCTGAAAACTTGCTAAATGTAATGTGGCATGTTTTTGTTTCGTCAACTTCAAACTCATTAACTTAAATTTAAATGATGGAAAAGATTAACAAAATTGAAAACAGAAAAATAAAAAAGGCTACTCAGATTTCGTTTTAAAATAATCCCCATTCTTGGATGAATTCGTCGGGTACAAAGGGTGAGAATTTAAAAAGGGAAATAAAAACTACTTTTTATTTGTAAAATAAAAAAACAAATAACACGCATAGCTACTCGTTAACATCTGCACGCACACATTTGTTTATTTTCTTTTATTATGTTTTAATTAGGAATCATAATAACTTAAGTTGAATAATATATATATGTATGTGTGCATGCGCGCGTGTGTGGTTATATAAAACACACTGATACATTTTATTTGGTATAACATTTTTTTCGCTCTTCTTTCATTTATTTACTTTACTATAAAGTCATTTCCACTTAATGAAATTCTGGGTTATATTTTTTTTTACCTTTTTTTTTTGTTAATATGACGTACATGCTACATTTGAGTTAGGCCTCGTGTTATCTGTTTGTAAAAGCCAAAAAAAAAAATATCTCAAAGGTTCTACCACATGTTTATACTGTCATGCTTGCCCTCCTCTTGCCGGTGTACACCAAAATAGAGATATTCTTTTTTTCCCCCTACTTTTCTTACCTTGCATCAAACATACGGTAAACGTGGACAGAAAATGTCTATTACCTGTTTCTTTTTTTTTTTTTCTAATAAGTTAGACCAGTGGTTCTGAAAAATGTGAGCCCCGAGACAGAATTTTAATTTTATAATTAACCGATCAAGACTCAATAAAATGCATATTTCAACTCTTTACTCCATATTGTACATCATCATCATCACACCCTTAACGGATGTGGTCGTTGGGGGAACGCTTGGTCACCTCAACAGACATATTTCTCCAGAGTTACCTATCCTGCTCGGCTGTCTTTAGTTCATTCATTGGTTGCCCCGTCCATTCCTTTAGATTGTTCAAACAAACACTTCCATTGGCGCCCTCTGGCACGGTCTCCTTCTACAGTCCCTTATAGAATAGTTTTTGGCAAGGTTATCATGCCTTGTCCCATGTCCGAACCATGCCATCTTTCGTCGCTTGATTGCTGCCGTCATCGTTTCCTGAGGGTCCGCGATTGAGGATATTGGACACACAATAGACTAATGCACCACTATGGCGGATTTGTGAAATTAAAAATGAATTGACGGTGCGCATTCTGCCATATTGGTGTCTTGTTCACTTGCATATCAAATTGTTCACAACGATACACCAGTTGCGAAATTAAGATATCTAAGAGTCCTCGCGAATTCCGTATCTTACCATTTTAAGGTCTTAAAAACACCTTACAAATGGCAGCATTTCGGCCCAAAATGAGCGCTCCTGTCATATTATTGTAGCTCAGTAATTGCAAAAGCGTAACAGCTTGAGACCCCCCCCCCATGTTTTAAACTGTTATCTCTTGCTTTCATTGCTGACTTCTCTAATCAAGTCAGCGTAATTTGCTGAACAATTTTCTTAAGTAGGTCTAAAGTTTTAGTCAAAAAAAAATGTTTTGTTTTCGATCATTTGTATTTTTTTTCATTGGTGGTCCCTCAGCAGCCCCCCCCCCCCCCCGACCCCACTCCCCAGGAACTACTCCAAGCTAAAGCTGTTGTGGTTCGGGCCATGCTTCACGCCACAGTACCCAGTGTCAGACTGTAATGAGTGGTACCATGGAGGGATCGCGTTGTACATACAGGCCGCCATAGACTAAACAACTATTGGCTCGTGTAAACGTAAACATTATAATAAAGAAGAACAGCTGTGGTTCATGGTTCATAACATGTTTAATCATATAACATGTAACGAATAACACAATATGAAATATGATAAAGTAAATATTCTAGTAGGATATCCCATACGCAAGAATGCAACAATCCTATTCAAATAACAATCCTATTCAAATAACAATCCAATTCTATATATATTAATTACCACATATATTGAAACTTATCTCTCTCAGCGTATAAACAATATCACTTCTCATTCAACAAACAGTACGCTTCTAAGACTATCTCTATGACTCTGACTATTTCTATGACTGTCTATCATTATGACTCTATCTCTATGACTTATTCTTCCCCTGACTCCTTTTCTGACTCTCTTCCTCTCTTGACCCACAAACTGACTCTTATATATCTTGCTTACATAACAACTCAAACATTCTACAAACAGCTACATTAGAACAAATGGCTGATCATAATGTCTATGAATACAATTCAGTGAGTCTAAAAATGACCAGCTTCTGACCTCGTGACCGCTAGCTCGACCCCCGACACACACATACACACCTGTGCGCGTGACACACGCAAGTACACTATGACAGCTTGGCAACATTAAGTAATGACCAACATATACCGATCTTAAAGTGACCGCGAAACGGGGGGGGAATTGAGAAAGTAGTTTAAGTCACCTCCAACGAGGGAACTTTTTTTCCAGGGCCGAAGAATTAGAAACACGTATCTCGGAGTTTCATTTCTTATATATATATTTTTTTTTCAAATTTCATTTTTTTAAAATGTCTTTTAAACCAAATCAATACATGTGTTCATCGCAGTTTTTAAATATGGCTCATTGTGCTAAACCCCCCCCCCCCCATAATCTCTAGTTTACCGTTGCTATAGAAACAAAATCGGCTTCAGAGTTATGTTATTTCCAGAACAACATTTCCATTATGGCCAGATTATCTTTGCAGCAGTTCTGTATTAAGCCGATTTGCCCCGCCTTTTTTAAAAAAAAAAAAAAACTCACTAATTGAATAAGAAAACAGCAAACAATTTACCAGGGACTGAGCTTCGGGGGGACATTCGGGTTGTCCCGCTGCGCAAAACATTTCTACAACTTCCCTCCATCTGTGGGGTGGCGGCGATGGGGGGGGGGGGGGAAGGCTGGAGAATGTCCATCAGCTTTGTGATCTTCTGCTGTTACCTTCAAACGATCCTAGTTACTTCTATTTGTTACTTCATTAAAATAACATGGCTTACTTAGCTATGTAGGGGAGAGGGGGGGGAGGTAGACTGAGACTCCCCCTCCCCTCTCTCCAATGCTAAGGGAGACCCCGTCTGAACCTTTATTTTGCCAAAGCCAATATATTGAAATATATTCACTTAAACCCAGCGGTCCTCAACGTTTTACTCATCTGTACCCCAAAGGGTGCAAAAAAAAAAGTATGGTCCGCGCGGAACCCCACAAACATAACTTTCCTAATAAATGTACTTATTATGCGTACCCCTGCATTACCTTTCCCGTACCCCTTGGGGTTTCGCGTATCACCGGTTGAGAACCGTGTCTTTAATCTATATTGTTGTTTAAAATGAACTAATTATCTGAAACATTTTTTTTAAACCCAATCGGTGGTTTTAATTGTTCTAAGAACCACTCTGTTGGTGAGTTTCACATTCTGGCTGGTCTATTTTACTAGCAGTCTTCACCGCCACAAGTGAAGGGCAGTCTGAGCACATGTCACTGGCCCCGGGCTAACAGTTGTTGGAGTTTAAAGGGGGTCCCAGTTTTCAAAGATCAATAAAGTTACATGAATTTGCAACAGTCGCGCTTGGAGTGTTTATAGCCCCTAAAAGGTATTTTTGCCTCGGGGGCCCGAACCGTACCTTTGTCTAGGGCCACCAACGAAAAAAACAACGTAAGAATGGCTCTGATGTACGGTAAGCCTATATGGAGCTTAACAGCAATCACTTTGATTTTTAGATATTTACTGTTGTAAAACTATGTGCTGGTTGTTGTTGTTGTGTATCTTGCTTTTATCACATAACAACTGAAAGTTTGTGTGTGTGTATGTGTGTGTTATAAAAATAAATTTAAAAAATTGTCAGGCGGGACGCGAATTCCACTACGCCTACTCGCCGTATCATATTTAATAAAAATATGTTATTATCTTTAAGAAAAAAAAAGATATTTTCAATAACATTTCTTTGTTTGTAATATTATCCAATCCAGCTTTTAAAAAAAAATAAATAAAACAAAAACATTCTAAAAACATTCCAGGTAGTGTATTGGAGTGACGTGGAGGACAGGACTATCTACCTTTCCAATCTGGCCGGCAACGGGGAGAGGGAAACATTTCTCAACGGAAGTCACGGGATTGAGACTGTGGATGGTAAGGAAATGTTCCATCTTTTGTATCTGACCTTCACCTTTTAGATCGGTTTCCGAAATAACAGTGGGGGGCGATGCGACCTATAATAGTATTATCATGCACGATTTTTTGAGGGGAGCTGAAGGGTGTTAGGGATAGTTGGAATACGTTTGGGGCGGTTACCGGGAGATTGGGGTAAATGCATGATTATTTCAATTGATTCTTGCTTTCATCTAGGACAGGCTTAACTTTATTCTAAATGAAGATAGTATTTATCCATGATAGTTTATTACCGTACATCATCTACATTTTTTTTTTGTAACCAGGTTTATTAGTTTTTCTAACAGTAAATAGTAAACAAATGTGCCAGCAATCATTACAAATGCACAGTATCCGGAACGAATTCCTCAAATTGTACTCACAAACATTCGCTCACACACGTTAGTTCAGTTTACCACCCACCTTAAGCCATGAATAACCCCATCGGGGAGAAAAAAGATAATTTAATTAAACATAACCTGATCAAAAACAATACCGCTACCTCTCTCCGTGGGGACGGATTGTCTTGCGGGAAAGCAAGCGGTCGACTGTAGACCTAGGGGTCCCTGGTTCAATTTTCGGTCAGGACCAATGGATATTTCAGGTCATGGTTAAAGTCTACGCTATATCTCCCGTGGTACCTCCATGGTCATTGCACTATCGACTATGGTGGGGATGAAATGCACTGCAAAAAAAAAAAACCGTCACATTAGTGGTTTAAAGGATCGAAGAGATAGCATCTCATCCTTACACCTCTATCCGAGCATCATCCTTACACCTCTATCCGAGCATCTCAACCTTACACCTCTATCGAAGCATCTCATCCCTTACACCTCTATCCGAGCATCTCATCCTTACACTTTCTATCGAGCATCTCATCCTTACACCTCTATCCCGAGCATCTCATCCTTACACCTCTATCCGAGCATCTCATCCTTACACTTTCTATCGAGCATCTGTCTTACTTACTTCTATCTCGAGCATCTCAACCTTACACCTCTATCCGAGCATCCTCAACCTTACGCCTCTATCCGAGCATCTCATCGTCATCACTTCTCCCGAGCATCTCAGCCTTGCACCTCATGAGCATCCTAAACGCTACCTCTATCCGAGCATCTCATCCTTACTTCTATCCGAGCATCTTTCATCCTTACACTTCTATCCGAGCATCTCATCCTTACACTTCTATCAGAGCATCCTTCAACCTTACACCTCCTATCCGAGCATCTCATCCTTACACTTCTATCCGAGCTTTCAACCTTACCTCTATCCGAGCATCTCAACCTTACCTCTATCCGAGCATCTCATCTTTACCTTCATCAAACATCTTCTTACACTTCTATCCCGAGCATCTCATCCTTACACTTCTATCGAGCATCTCAACCTCTACACCTCTATCCGAGCATCTCAACCTTACACCTCTATCCGAGCATCTCATCCTTACACCTCTATCCGAGCATCTCAACCTCTACACTTCTATCCGAGCATCTCATCCTTACACTTCTATCCGAGCATCTCAAACCATACACCTCTATCCGAGCATCTCAACCTTACACCTCTATCGAGCATCTCATCCTTATACCTCTATCCGAGCATCTCATCCTTACACCTCTATCCGAGCATCCCATCCTTACACTCTATCAAGAGCATCATCCTTACACCTCTATCCGAGCATCCCATCCTTACACCTCTATCCGAGCATCTCATCCTTACACCTCTATCCGAGCATCTCATCCTTACACCTCTATCCGAGCATCTCATCCTTACACCTCTATCCGAGCATCTCAACCTTACACCTCTATCCGAGCATCTCATCCTTTTACCTCTATCCGAACATCACATCCTTACACCTCTATCCGAGCATCTCATCCTTACACCTCTATCCGAGCATCTCATCCTTTACACCTCTATCCGAGCATCTCATCTCTTACACCTCTATCCGAGCACTCTCATCCCTTACAACTCTATCCGTTACCTACCGCCTTTCCACCTCTTTCCTCCCACCCGTTTAAAAAAAAAATATGTGTAGATGTCTGGTATTGATATAGCCCTAATAATTTCACACTTCAGATTATCACTTGAAAAATTCCTCACTTTTTGACGTCCTGTTTGTAAGTAAAAGTAGATTTCTAAAGGGCCATGATGGCAGATGAAAGTGTAGAATTCATCTGTTTCAGTAACCTCGGAGTATAAAAGAAATTATGTGTGTTTGGCAAAACGCCTTTATTTCCCCCATTTAGAGTCAGGGACCCATTTAAAGCTGTGTGGACATTGACCTTAAACCAGCTTTCACCAGGAACGAATCAATAAGTGGCAACATGAAATGATTACTTACCTATTAGCGCACCATAACCTATGGTGTGGTAGACACCTAAACCCATCTTGAGTAAAACATTTTAACCATGGCCGTTATTTTGGGGTATTGGAGTAGCACTAGCTGCACAATGCATAAACGTCTTGGCCCTATTGGCATCAGATTTAATATTAATACTTGAAAGGGACCCATTTGACCAGTTGATCGGTGGGGGAGGGGGGGGCTAGGAGGTCGCCAAGATCGGCTATCCATTAGGAACGGCCTTGATTTCATTCACCGTGTCACACTAAACAAAATCACTAACGTACTGCTGGGAGGGGCATGCTTCTATGAGGGGGACGAACGGTCGTGCGCTAAAATACTTGACTTTCTACGTGAGAGTCCCTGGTTCGATCTCTGTTGATAACCAAGGGAATTATGCAGGCTATCCATTCATACCTCCCCGTGGTGCCTCCATGCCAACTGCACTATCGGCTATGGTGGGGTTGAAAGAAGGGCACCGTAAAAACCCGTCCCATTAATGGTTTATAGGATCTAAGGGATTCCATCTCATCCTTACAAGGGACTTCACAAACTCGTGCTGCTGAACCTGACATTTTTGTTCCTTGCAAGTGGTTTGTGGGAAGGAGAAAAAACTGGGTGGATGACAAGTGAAAAGAACTATAATCTCTAAAACTCTAACTCTTTTTTTTTTTACAAGAAATAACATACGCTGAAGATATTTAAGTATACAAGTCATTACTTTATGAGACAAGTCATTACTTTATGAGACAAGTCATTACGACTCTAATAATACCTAACTCAGTAAATGCGCTTATGCATTACACACAGGACATTCCCTGTGTTTTAGGCAGATATTTCAGGGTCATAGGCAACCTATTACTCGTACCCGATTTGTACCCGATCAGTGAGTCGCCCAAAAAAAGGTTTCTTTTAATCCTTTAAACATAATACTACTGTTAAACTGCGCACATAAAAAACTATGACTTCCTTCCAAAGTTGCGCACCGACAATAACCTTTGCAAAGGGCCTTCAGAAAATTAGAGTGAATATAACGCGTTCCTCTAGTTTTCATATCTATTAGAATAGCATCCACTGCATGTCCAAACAACTGATGATTTAAACTGATACAGAAATTAAAAATAATAATAATAATAATAATAATAATAATCATAAAAATTCGTTCGTAAAACTTTTTTTTTTAAATTGGAATTGTATTAATGTTTTTAAAGTAAGAAAAACGGAGTTACTCCCCTCACCCGACCCCCCCCCCCCAAACCCCCCAATCTTCCTTTACCCACCCGCTTCTTTAAAAAAGAAACAACAACATTATCTGACACTTTGTCTGTTCTCTCTCACATACACGGGGGTTATCTCCCATAGTTGTAAGAGGGGGACAAAGAAGAATTGTCTGACACCGTGCTAGTCTTCATGACTCAGTCTCCAGCATCGTTGACACAAGCCTCGTTAACCCACAGTTTGAGGATCTGGTGTCACAGCCTCGCCTTTATTATTCAATGTCATAACCGACAAAAAAAATAACGAAACGAAACATTCTGGTTATGAAAAATTCAAAACTATAATGCATGTTGTTTTTTTTTTGGTTTCGCATGTTTTGTCAAACAATATATTTTTTTTTTTATAACAATGGTTGGTTTTAAATTTTCAGAGCATTCCGTAATTTTCAGAACAACTGCTAGAATGGTGTTCGTTTTATCTCGCTTTTATTCTTAGCGGTATATGTAGATGATTCTATCAAATATCCTACAATTTAAGTTCTTAGACAGTTTCTGTTTGTTTGTTTTATATTTTTTTTTTTTACAAATGTTGCCGATAGGTGAACATATTTCTTTAAAACAAGCAGACGTATAGGTCTAAGAATGTTGTGCAATATGATAAAACAGGTCCATCCAAGTAGTTCTAAGTATGTTGAAGATTAAGTTAAATAATAATTGACATACATAATCCTGCCTGACAATCTCACTGTGATTTCTAACCTATTTGTTTAGAGATTATAGTTCTTTTCACTTGCCATCCACCCAGTTGTTTTTCCTCCTTCCCACAAACCACTTGCATTGTATTGATTGTGAAGAACGACCTTGACCCCGCCATCCCCTTTCAAAAAAAAATGTCCCAATCATGTAATATAGCGAGCGATTTGTTTATTATTTTTAATCCATCCTCGTTATTTTCATATTACTTGCCCATGAAAATTTATTTCCAGTTCTGTGAATGTTTTCAAATCAATGCGTCATCGTCACACTCCGTGAAATGATAAATTTATGACCCTCTGACATTTCACCCAATCAGAATTCAATTACAGCAGTAGATCTAGGTTTCGTTATACTACTTTGTTTTTTTGTGTGTGTGTTTTACTTTTATTCTCACCATGCATTAGACATGAGCGAACTATACAGCCCGCGAGCCTAGCACGGACCCTTTGGCTGTTTGATCTGGAACGTGCAATATATTTTAATTACATGTACTTTTAATCATATGAGTTATTTTAAACACTGCACTTGGTCCGAACCTTATGTAAAATTTAAGAACTCAGTGTGGCTCGCGATGCAAAACTTTGCCTACCCCTGCCCTCCACTCTACCAAATAGTATATATATATACTCAACCTAATATAAATGAAGACGAAACATTCACTGTAAACTGCTAAGAACAAAAAAAAAAAAAGGTAAATCAAAGTTCCCTTAGTTCTAAAGTACCATCGGAGCAGATGAAGTGTAGAATTTCTGTGACCACGGCATATAAAGGGATTGTGTGGTTAGCGCAACGCCCAGTCGCCTTTACTTCCAGAACTTAAGTTGAAGTTGGGTGGTCTTGATTAAATAATAAAAAAATTAAGCCAACCACTAAGTTAAACATGTACGTTTGGATAATACAGAAATGGGTAAAAAAGAGACGAACATTAAACATAAAATCTTAATAATAATACTATTCCAATTTAACAAATGTGTGATTATAACGTATATCGAAATATTTCTTCCCTTAACATTAAAATACATTAACGGCAATCTTAAACTCATGACAGTCTGCTCACACCTTGGAAGGGAAAAAACCTTTGAATCTTAGAATGTTCATGTTTCCAATGAACCAACCAAAATTTGATTCCAATCGATTTCGATCGGGGGGGGGGGTCAGACAATTTCCTGGGCCTAGAGCTGCACATGTTTATCGATCGGTATTTAGGGCACATACACACTCACACAGACACGCACGCACATCATGGGCCCCCCTCAGTAGTTGGCCTAATGAGCTCGAGGATGCATTCTTAATCTTGGACCCCGGGCTTGTACAATGTGTTGACATTTTGACATTGTCATTAGACACGTTTCATGGCAGTCACCCACAAAGAAACACAGCCCCCCTCCGCCACCCCACCCACCCCCAGTTTCCGCTACCCCGAGACAAAGCAACCATAAAAGTCTTCCGTGGGTCAAACGGAGCCGATAATAAGCGTTGAATAATTGAGTCATAAATAATGTTTATTGATTCTTACAGACTTGTGGGTTAGTTTATGTTGAATGTCATGATATGGTGATATGGCAGTGGGTGTGAAAATCAAAGTCAGTCGATCTGTTTATCATCCATCTTTACTTACCTACCTACCTCTCTCAACCCTTCTCTCTCCCCATCTCTGTCTGTCTCTCTCTCTCTCTCTCTCTCTCTCTCTATATATATATATATATATATATATCAAGTATCTTTTATATCTGTTATCTATCTCTTTGTGTATGTATCTGTGTAATATATATATATTTATATATATATATATATCATAATTCTCCATATATATATTTTAGTAATCTATTCATCAAATGTGACTGTCTTTAATTCTGTCCGTCTGTCTTTTGCTTCGCCCGGGGCCGTTCTCAGTTATTGGGGAGCCCTAGACATCTGTCTCGGCTCTAATGCCTCTGTGTGAAGACATGTCTATGGCCAGGTTTGCCTACACATGAGAACGACAATGGCTTATGCTTTACTATTGGTCTTAAACTCACAAATTTATACAAAGCTATTTTTCTTGCTTATTTCTATACGTATAGAATCACTGGATTTTTTATTTTTACTGATTGAATGTGTTATAAAAATATTTTAGCGTTATCTAATTACATCTTATAGTTTTACTCAGTTTTATTTCTGACGCTACATTAGCTGTAGTTCTAAGTGATGTTCTTTTAGTCCTTATGGATCACTGGGGTTAGATGAAGTGTAGAATTCATCTGTTACTGTAGTAACGGTATATATAGCAAGGGATTGTAAAATCAATACTTATCTCCCAAAGACTTGTCTTATTACCTTTTACCATGAAGATTAGATTCAGAGAATTACTTTACTTTATATAATTGCTGCCGGCTTACACTGTCTATCCTATGCATAAATATAGAGCCACCCAGTGATGTATTGATAAAATAAGAAGTAAGGGAACTCATGGTGGGAGCAAAAAAAGAAGTCCTATTTTCAGCAAACTATTTTTTTCCAGTTCTGAAAAAAGTTAAGGGAACGTCGTTCCCCCGCGTTCCCCTCACAATACACCACTGGAGCTACCCTATACATTAAAATACGAAAATGAAAACATAACACACCCATTGAGTATTTTAATACACACCTTTACCCCCAACCCGGGACTTTTACCAACCTGACAAAAAAATGTAGTGACTTTCAAATATGGACATGGAACTCGCTGCCAGCCTTGGACCACTACGCCAAAGGATACATCTCCTAATGTTAATTGGTGTCTTCGTCTATGAAGCGTCCATCCTGCAACAGCGTTTTTGATAAGAGCTCAGGTTTATACACTTTGTTTATTTCGTCCGGCTAAATCTGCTTAATGTCGTCTGGTCTCTCTCTCTCTCCTTCAGGCCTGGCCTTGGACTGGATCTCCAGGGAGCTTTACTACACAAATGTGGGGCACTCCATCCCAGGTGTAGATGGCGCTGTTTACTCCTGGCACCGTCTGGAGAAAATCTCCTTAGATAAGAAGAGCCGGCGAACAATAATCAGCGCTGTTGAGCAACCACGGGGTATCGCCCTGGACGTTGAGAACGGGTGAGTGACGTCACAATGGTTCCCCCTTGTGTTACAGAGAATAATCTTGTTGAATGATATAAAAAAATATATTAAATATTGAATTTAGTGTATACAAACAATGACAAAGAATACGTGTTAATCACAAACATACACACACACACATATACACATGTGTTAATGTCTTTGTGAGGCGGTTTAAATTATTGTTTGGCTTGACTCTTATATAATTGACGATAGTAAGTTTCTTATTGTGTTACATCATAATGTTATAGTATTAGATTTGAAACGTATTAATTTTTAGAGCATTTTCGAAAAAAAAAATGCTCTATTGTCCCCGTTTTGTCTGTCCGTCTGTGTACACCCTAGATCTCAACAACCATAAGTCCTAGACCCATGATATATATATATATCATTTTGTAGGTCTTGGCCTGCCAGAAATGACTTTTTTCCATTTCGCGATCTGACCTCTCAGGGCCGTAAAAGGGGCCTTAGTACCGTTTTTTACTATATAAGCTATATTAATAAAACAGCGCTATATCTCAGCAACTATAAGTCCTAGACCCATGATGTATATATCATTTTGTAGGTCTTGGCCTGCCATGTGTACATCAAAAGTTCATTTCGCGATAGGACCTCTGAGGGCCGGGCTTCAGGGCTCCTAAGGGGCTTATATATTATATATACACCTTGTACGTTCAATAACCCGTTTATTTGGTGCGAAATACTGCAGCACGTAGTTTCACCAAGATTTATTAAGAAACTCATCAAATGAAATAGTAAGCTTGTGTTCTGAGTTTAATTGAAAGTATCAGAGCTATGCAACAATTGACGGAGTTTTCGGACAATTAAATGACTATAATTTAGAATGTTTCCAATTATGAGTCCTATTTCAGTAACCACAAACCACTTGTAGTTAGATTTAAGAGACAATAATTTTTTTTCAAATATAAAGAAACGTCTTTATAATTTTTTTTTTACAAATATATGCATTACACAATTGAATTTATAAACATTTCCAAAATTTACAAATATTTACTGAAAGCTAACAAACGTACTGATACATAACACGAAAATGCGCTAACACGTCCTGTGTCCAGAATGGAACAGGCTTAATTGCTTGTTTAGCTTAGTCTTTGGAGCTTTAAAGGTCCGCCTAGTGTGTCTGTGAACAGCTCTAGTTTTGACCACAGAGTATAGACATTATACAGAAAGGTCGCCTAGTGTGTCTGTGAACAGCTCTAGTACTGACCACAGAGTATAGACATTATACAGAAAGGTCGCCTAGTGTGTCTGTGAACAGCTCTAGTTCTGACCACAGAACATATATAATACAGAAAGCGCATCGCTATTTATAAAAGCTACCAGCTACCAATGACTAAAAAATGAGGCCAGATTTAGTTATCTTACTGTTTAGTAGTGTAGCACCTAAATGTTGATACACAGTAGTGTAGCACCTAAATGTGGATACACAGTAGTGTAGCACCTAAATGTGGATACACAGTAGTGTAGCACCTAAATGTTGATACACAGTAGTGTAGCACCTAAATGTTGATACACAGTAGTGTAGCACCTAAATGTTGATACACAGTAGTGTAGCACCTAAATGTTGATACACAACAGAATAACTCACAAATATTTCAGCTTTCGGAAAAATGATTTTGAATTCTGTATAATTTATGTTCTGTTGTTCTGAATGTTTAGGCAGTGGTCTTAATCTCACTTTTTGGCCCAAAAGTAAAATTTGTGTTTAGAAATAACTTATTCCCCTCACATTATCACAGTGCCACTGTATAAATGATATGTAAATTTTGTGTTGAAGGTAATGGATACTTTCCATCACACGATAATGGTAAGACACTGTAAATGATTCGTATTGGTACATGGCTGGTTGACTAATGTACTGACATGTCGGAAAGCTATTGTTTATAATGACTTATAATTTCATCCTGTAATAAGTTAAATTATGGTTACACTTAGAAAAGTGTGTCAATCCTCAGCTTACCCAGAGCGCCATTTCTGGTTGTGCTATAGAATCAACAAATGCGGTATGGTAATATTTATATACCGTGCTTCTCAAACTTTTGTGATTCTCGACCACTGAGAAACCTGTTAGGTTTTCGCGATTTTATTAGAAAAAAAAATAATAGGTGAAAATTTGCCTCTTCATTTGTGTGTTTTACTATGGGGGTTTGTTTGTGTTCCTCTACAGGTACATGTTTTACTACGGGGGTCTGTTTGTGTTCCTATACAAGTACATGTTTTACTACGGGGGTCTGTTTGTGTTCCTCTACAGGTACATGTTTTACTACGGGGGTTTGTTTGTGCTCCTCTACTTGTACATGTTTTACTATGGGACTTTGTGTTCCTCTACAGGTACATGTTTTACTATGGGGGTCTGTTTGTGTTCCTATACAAGTACATGTTTTACTACGGGGGTTTGTTTGTGCTCCTCTACAGGTACATGTTTTACTACGGGGGTTTGTTTGTGTTTCTCTACAGGTACATGTTTTACTATGCGGGTTTGTGTTCCTCTACAGGTACATGTTTTACTACGGAGGTTTGTTTGTGTTCCTCTACAGGTACATGTTTTACTACGGGGGTCTGTTTGTGTTCCTCTACAGGTACATGTTTTACTATGGGGGTTTGTGTTCCTCTACTTGTACATGTTTTACTATGGGGGTTTGTTTGTGTTCCTCTACAGGTACATGTTTTACTACGGGGGTTTGTTTGTGTTTCTCTACATGTACATGTTTTACTATGCGGGTTTGTGTTCCTCTACAGGTACATGTTTTACTACTGGGGTTTGTTTGTGTTCCTCTACAGGTACATGTTTTACTACGGGGGTTTGTTTGTGTTTCTCTACAGGTACATGTTTTACTATGCGGGTTTGTGTTCCTCTACAGGTACATGTTTTACTACGGGGGTTTGTTTGTGTTCCTCTACAGAAGTGGTTCCCAAACTTTTTTGACCCATGGACCCCTTTTTATAATCAAAACTTGCCCACGGACCCCCAAGTGAAAAAGCTACAAAAATGAAGAGAATATATTTTTTTTTAATTACATGTAAATTGTAATTGAATTGTGTCGCAAATCATTGTCTTTGCTTTCCAGGAATATCAACACTGAATCAAAGAGCGCATGAAATTTGATTTAAACATGCACCTTAAGATAATGAACGTACTTCTGTGTGAAATAGTAATTGTTTATCGCCTTCGTCATTACGGTCATTTTTCAAACAAAGCTGAGAAAATGATATCTTATTGAAGACATTCCTTCTGATTTTATTAACGGCTTGAATGACTTAATCTAGTGATCCATGCAAACGTTCACTAAGATATTTTGCGACCAAATGATGTCGATAAATGACAAAATCCACTGAAAATACGATTGGTACAGAATGTTGTAATATGTCAGAAAGTCTCGGTATCTTCCTACCATTGCAAGAGCACCATCAGTAGCAACAGAAATTATATCAGTCAAGGGTAAAGCTTTTACATTGAATTTTTTTTTTTAATTCAGTAAATAACTTTTCACCTTTTGTACCGAACATTTAGCAAATATTTTCTTCTTTATAAATCTTACATAAGCTAAAAAGTAAAGCTTCCGTTCCTGGTAAATGAAACAGTGCCGTAGCAAGCTTAATTCACGCCCGGGGCACAATACCTTTTAATACCTTTTTAGTGCCCCCCCTATTCGAAAACAATATAATATATGTAAACTATACCATTTAGCTCCCCTTTGGGAGTAGCGCCCGGGGCATGATGCCCCCCTTGCCCACCCCTCGCTACGCCTCTTGTTATGAACTATTCTATTGTATAGAAAATTCAGATGTTTTTAAGTAATCACATAAAGAATTTTCAACGGACTGTGAGCAATGTATTATTACTCAACGTAATTCTTTTTATAATGTCAACTCTTTTTATAATGTCGAAATGTGGTTGGTGCGGCCTTTTGGCTAATATTAAAGTGTAGTATCTGCACTATAATGGATCTTATCCATTTGGCTAACCTGGTCTAGAAGGCATACCATAGTCTGTGGGTAAAAGATCACTGGGGTTCTCCTGGCCAGGAAAAAACTTTTTAGCGACAGTGGTGGTACTGTGGTCAATGAAGACAATCCGAGACAATGGTATTCACACCCTTCCACTCTGTCCCACTCAAGCACACCGTCGCAGCCTGCTATTTCTGGCAGGTAGTCAGGCACATTACACACTCCCCTCTGTCCGAGTGGCAGGAAAAAAACCCTTGCATTGCCATTCTGGCCGATCAGCAGTACACACACCGTGCTGGTCTGGTCAGTCTAGGAATGTCTTAATAACAGTTTTCTATGCCGTGCCGACAGATTGTAGGGAAATAATATAGTCAGAGTTTGATGACGCAATTTCCGCATACTACGATGCCTAAAACTAGACCGTAGTATTTGTATTCCTCCTGGGTCAATTCATGTTCATGCAGTTATACTAAAGAATTAAATATTACTATTGTTACTTTCAACTGGCGTCGACTTAGTATATTAGTGTTGTTCACTGTTGTTACTTTCAACTGGCGTCGACTTAGTATATTAGTGTTGATCACTGTTGTTGGAACAACTAATACAAGTTTATAAAAGAGCCTCGCAACATAAATGGATCATAATTTGACTATTTTACATTAAACCTTTCACGGACCCCCTGGAGTTGTTCAGGGACCCCCAAATGAATTTTTATTTTCCGCGGACCCCCTGAATGATACCGCGGACCCCTGGGGGTCCGTAGGGACCACTTTGGGAACCACTGCTCTACAGGTACATGTTTTACTATGGGGGTTTGTGTTCCTCTACTTGTACATGTTTTACTATGGGAGTTTGTTTGTGTTCCTCTACAGGTACATGTTTTACTATGGGAGTTTGTTTGTGTTCCTCTACAGGTACATGTTTTACTATGGGGGTTTGTTTGTGTTCCTCTACAGGTACATGTTTTACTATGGGGGTTTGTTTGTGTTCCTCTACAGGTACATGTTTTACTATGGGGGTTTGTTTGTGTTCCTCTACAGGTACATGTTTTACTATGGGGGTTTGTTTGTGTTCCTCTACAGGTACATGTTTTACGGTGACTCTGGCCGGAAGGCCCTGATCATCCAGGCTCAGTTGGACGGTTCTGAGAGGAGAGTTATACTGGACCATGACATGGCCTACCCCACGGGCCTGTCATTCTACGAGGGCAGGCTGTACGTGGCTGACTCCAACCACAGCAACAAGAACTTTTCCCCCCACCTCATGGTGTATGATGTGCTGTCCATGGAGTGGACACATCTCAAACTCAGTAATAATTTTTCGGTCAGTTTATTTTTATGTCATTTTTTTTTCATAATTAGTCTAATTTTAACATAGTGTCATTTAATTCTTTTAAAAAGTCCATATTCCTTTTAGCACCTATTTAAATTAAAAGCAGCATAGTTCTGTTGTAGTTTATATTTTTTATTGTTTTTGATACTTTTATTATGATACATCTTTTGCAGCTGGTACTAATATTGTAGCCGGTACTACTATTGTAGCTGGTACTACTATTATGGTACTTCTTTTGTAGCTGATACTCCTATTGTAGAAGATTTTTATTTGTATTTCTTGTTTTTGTTATGCAATATAATCGACATACTTCATTTGTCTTTCATTATGAATTACTTGGCCACATGAATACTGTTCCTCATTTATTGTCTTTTTTTGTTCTGCTAAGGAACTTCACAAGCTGCAGTCTAATCTTTGTGCTCCATATTAAAAGTTCTACTCTTATCTTTGCAAGCACCTCTTTGGATATAACAGTGGAATAAATTTCCTGTCTGCTGATACATTACATTACAAACTTTAAATGTAAAACTTCCAATGTCTCATCTTAAACTATTCTTTTTTTCTCCCCTTTTTTTCTTTTTCTAATGAAATACCAGTATGAATGATGGAATAACTACATAACTAAATAGCCCATAGTAAGTTATATGAGTGAATCAATAGTTTTGTTTCTCAAATCAATTATATATTTTGCCTGAGTGAATCACATGTATTTTTTTAATACACACCCCCTCAGATTCCAATGGGACTGGCTGTACAAGGTGACACTTTATATTATTCTGACTGGGTAAGCCAGGAGAGCACCATTGGTTACATCAAATCTTTCAATCTCAGGTTTGGTGTAGACAACAATGTCATTTTAAATGGTGGGAGGCCAACTGGTTTATTTTATTCACCACTGGCTAAGAGAAAACAAGGTAGTACTTTATAATATATTTTTAAACATTAATAAAATTTTTATAGGCTGTTTAGAAAACAACAGAAACATTCATAATTGTAGAGGCTGTTTATGTATTTAATTGTTTATTTATGTTTCTAAAGAAACTACAAAAAAAATTAACAAACAAGTTATATTTATTATTTACATTTATTTCACTTGTTTACACTGGATTAAAACTAATTAAAAAAGCATTAAAATTTGGAAAGCCTTTGAGAAAGAAATATAGAAAAAGACAGAATAAATAAGGTTAGACAAAATGTAAAAAAAATAGCATCAGTCATAATAACAAAATGATGCTTCTCAGAATCCCTCACTGAATGTTTGACCATGAATCAAAAGTTATTATATCAAATTAATACTACACCCTGCCTGACCATAAGCTGACCATAATTCTATGTAATTGATATATATGTGATAGAAAGTATGTTTAGCTGATTTTATTTAGTAGTCTTTGTTATTATAGTGTTTTATTGCACATCCATTCTCTTACATCTACAGTCACCTCAGTGTTACATATTGGACTTGAAATATGTGTATTTTTTATTGTGTATGTTACATATTGGACTTAAAATATGCTTACATCTTTATTTAAAAAAAAAGATGTAATTCATCCTTTGTATGCTGTCTATCCAGATTCAATGAATGCAGTATGTGCCCAGTCCAGTTGCAGCCATTCATGTATTAAGACACCTCTATATAAAGATAGACCATTCAAATGCCTATGTCCTGATGAGTCAACTCATATTTTAGCCAGCAACAATGTTTCCTGTGCCAGTAAGTTGTAGGCCCCATAACCCTTTTTTCTTTTTTACACTTGAGTCTCAATTACACAAAGAATGTGATAAGTTTTTTTGGAACAAAGACTGTGTTGTTAACATAGTGCCCATGAAGCCCATAGTTTGAAGAGGCCCTTATTAGGGAAAAATGTAATGCCTTACCCATCAGAAGGCTTCCAAGTTGTTATCAACGCCATTGAAAATAAACTAAAATTTACTGGATTGTTTCAAAATGAATTTTTTATTTTTAAATGTCTAAAACACTAATGGCAATGGTTACATATTTAAAATGTCTGTATAGGTTAAACATTCAGAGCTTCTCTTTATGCACAGACAAATTCTCTCTCTCTCTCTACACCCCCCCCCCTCGGGCCTCTGATTCCTAAATGTCAAGGATCTCATTTTTCTGGTAGAAATTCTTTAAAAAAAAACACTTCTTGAAAAAATACTAAGTTATTCACAATATAATTTTGATGTTCCAGGACCCCGAAATTTTCTTCTCGTGGCGGATTTAAATACCTTGCAACTTGTCTCTCTTGATGACTACACAGAGAC
Source organism: Bulinus truncatus (assembly GCA_021962125.1). Lineage (NCBI taxonomy): Eukaryota > Metazoa > Mollusca > Gastropoda > Planorbidae > Bulinus > Bulinus truncatus. The sequence goes on from JAGDYQ010000164.1 coordinate 689,402, forward strand.
AGGGGCCAGAACTCTACTTTATGATAATGTGGACTCCAATTTTGTGGCCTTAGTTTATGATGATGTCACAGATACCATCTACTGGAGTGATTTAACCAAGTAAGTTAATAAGCACTGTGGAGGACCTATGTGATTCAATAAATACTGAAAAATAAAAATTACCTTTTGGAATTTACATTTATGCATTCAAAGAAATCTTATCTAAAATAAACACCTGTATTTAACTAAATAACCTGTAGGTTACTTAACTAATCTTCCAATTTGGTTATGGTAAAGCTCCAATAATCCAGAATTTTAATGATTAGACACAAGTCCATTAACATAATTTTCATTAATGAAATTTCTGAATAATTGGATTATCGAAAAAAATGGTTATCTTCTTAAGAAAATAGATATTTGCAATAAATTATTATTTTTTTTTTACAATAAAACAATATATTGTTTATCTTTTGCAAACTTAAATATTGTTTTAAGATACGACTCTTATATATATCAAAATCAGATATTGAGCTTAATGTGGTCTTTTATAGTAGTACCAAAAACAATGCTTCTGAATATTAATTGTTTGCTGAAAGACTTTTACATGTATTTCATATCTTTTTCTTTCCTAAAAGTGATTCAGATTTTTTGACAGTTCAGAGAACTGTAATTTAAATCATTATAGTTCTAATTATTATTAAAATGTAAAAGATTTTGTCCACATAAACTAATGTCATTTAAAGCTTTTCTCAATAAACATTTTACTTTGAAGTTTTTTCAAACTTGCATTAGTGTTAATTTCTTTTAGGTACTTTATTTACAATGATTGAATCCATTCACGTTGCTTAAAATGTATTAACTCAACCCATGTAAAGCATGTTTAGCAGTGCATCTATTTGTTTCTAATTTCAGACAGTCTATATATGCATCACCATTTCTAGACTTTGAACCTCGACTTGTCTACCAAGCCAATTATTTTATTGATGGAATTGTTGTGGATTCAGACAGGCAACGTTTATTCTGGACTGGATATAACAGGAATGGCTCTGGAATAATTGCACGTCTGAACCTGCAAAGGGGAGAACATAGCTACCATGAGATAATGGAGGGCTTGAACAATCCCAGAGCTATACATCTATTAATGGAAAAAAAGTAAATTCATTGACCTTGAATTTTTTTTTATTCAAAATTTTATTACAATCTTTGACAATTATAAAAAAAAAATCAGAATAAAATATGATTCATCAGTTGATTGATATATGAGTAATGAAATATTTGCATATTCTTCACATGGCAATTTTTTTTTTATTCATAGTAGGATAAATAATTTTGTAATAAAAAAAGATAGAAACCAACCATTCCATTTTTTGATATCATTTTTTTTTCTTTTTATGACAGACTTATTTTCTGGACTGAATATGGTGGTAAAAATGGCCCACCTTGTGTTCAAAGAGCCAGAATCAATGGACAGAGAGCGAAAATATTAAAAGCCAGAGATTTATTCTGGCCTAATGGACTAGCAACTAACCAGCAGAGATTATATGTAGCAGATGGAACCGGAAAAGTTTTTTCAATGGATTTTGATGGTTTGTAATGATGCCTTTATTTAGAATATATTTACAAATATTTTTAAAATATTGAAATAGTGTGGTCATTAAGTTTTATTTTGAACCTAATATTCTTATTTATTATGAATCATTCATTATGAGTTGATTATATAAATTTTGGCAAAGAATATTCCCGACTTACATCAGGAGCATAAATTTTAATTGAACTATCAATGTAATAAAAAAATACACACCTTTTACATAATCATAACATTTATAACAAGGCCTAAGACATTTTCATTGACTGTGAAACACTATTTGAAATATAGTTTGAATTTTACTTTAAATTCCTATTTCAAAGATAGTTTGAACATATTTCTTATTGACATTTATCAAAACACTTTTAATCTTTTAGGTCAAAATCAAGAAGAATTATCATTTTTAACTGGACCCACACTACATTTATTTGGAATTGTTGTCATGGACACTGTTATATTCTACTCTGATTGGCTGACTGACAGTGTGTACATGGTGGACAAAATTACTGGTCAAATTGAGACATTAGTGAGTCATTTATCTCGACCAGCAAGTATAGCAGTGTACCATCCCACCAATTTAACAGGTGAATTTTAAACTATAAGATTATTTGTTTAGAAAACATAGTTTTTCTACTTCACCTGCATTATGAGCAGAGATTGATTAATGTTAATTGAAGCCCTGGACACTGAGTTACAGGCTTTTAATTTAGACAGTTTCTTATTTTAGGATTTTTATTTTTGTTGTTATAGTTTATTTGTTTATTAACAGGTTAAATTAATTTCTAACAGTTTGAGTAGTAAAAAATATTATTTTTATGATAGCCTGTATTAAATTTAATTTATTTGTCTGGAAATAGCTTCAAATCAATGTAACAATGAGGGCAAGATTTGTACCGGTGGTTGTGTGCCAGTGCCAAGAACATTTCACTGTACTTGTCCAGTCGGTTCTAAATTGGCCTCTGATGGTTTCAGTTGCATCACAAGTAAGCTATATTTCAGTTAAAAAAAAAATTGTAAAATTATGCCCTTGTAAAAATGAGAATTCTCCATAATAATAACTTTTCTGATTTTTAAAACAAAACTTAAATGTGTATCAATCATTTATATTGTTAAATTTTTTAATTCAATAATATAGTTCCATTAAAACTGTAATAAATATACTAACATGATTTGAATCTTTCAGTGGCGAGCCCATGGGAAGTGACAGCAGAAACCAAATGTCTAAATCCTTGCCACAAAAATGCATATTGTGCACAGTTAGTTCCCTTGCTCAAGTTTGACTGTGTTTGCAAAGCTGGTTATGAGGGTAATGGTATAAGCTGTGCAGGTAATTTATTTTTGTTGTTTTAGGAATTGGTATGTGTTTTACTTTCATGTGTAAATCTGCATTGTAGGAAATAATGCTGTTAGGCCTAATAATTATAGTATTTTAAATCCATGCAACGAAGTTTTATATCAATATGAAAATTATACATTTTACAAAAGTAATATTTTGCCAGATTTTTTGACACTTGTTTTTAATATTTTTTCTTAGTTTTTATTTTTTAAATATTTGAATTGTTTATTGTTTGTGCTTTTTAAATTTTCTAAATTTGGCCTTAAATTTAAAAAGAAATTTAACGCAACAATTTCATTATGACTAAGTAAAACTATGAGATTCATTAGTAAAATACTTACCTACTTCTGGCATCACACTGAATATATCTTTCATACATACTAAATGTGTGAATATTGCTGAATTTTACAGAATGTGGAGAAGATTTTTTGAAACCTTTACTTGGGAATGATACCTGCTATCCTTGTCCTCTAAATTCAACCACCCGAGGGATAAAAACAGCAACTCATTGCTACTGCAATGACCCTCACCTAACACCTGTCAATAATTTTTGTACTGGTAAATTACATTAAATAAATTGTATAATTTTGAGATTAAGTTAATCAATTTAGGTGTAAATTAATATGTATCTGATAAACAAATTATCTTATTTTCATTAATGTACTACACAACAAAATTTTCTTAGATTCTCAAACTACAGTTAGTAGTACCACCACTGCACAGAGTACATCCAGAATTTTTGAAATAACAGATCAAAGCATGGAAAAAACGACTGAGCCTTCTGTATCTGTTGCAGACCCTGCAATAACATTAGGTAGGCTACATAAATTTTGTTTAAATTATACAACCCATTTTAGATAGTAGGGATAGAAAACCAATAATTTATGTCTGTATAATTCGCAGGTCCTCCATACTTTGATCAATGTCCCCATGGTAAGATAATAAAAAAAACTATACCTGAGATGACCAATCATGTCTGGGTTCCTATCAACTGGACAGCTCGGGATGGCTATGGCAAAGAACTGCAGATGAGGTCAAACTTTAATATATCAGACAATAAAGTATTCATTCCTTGGATGTCTGCTGGACATGGGAAACAGCACACAGTTGTGTTTGAAGCCAAAGACAGTGTGGGTCAGATTGCTACTTGTCAATTTCAAGTTTTAGTCGAAGGTAGTGTAATATCTTTCTCAATTGGTTATGATTGCCAGAGTTATATATAGATAAATGTCTTTTTTTTACAATACTTGACATATATCATAAACATTTAAATTGTACTCATTTTGTATAAACATCAGTAGTATTAGATCAAGATAATAGTTATCTTGGCAAATTTCTGGAGCATAGTGCTTATGTTATTTTTAGTCTAAAAAATAGAAAAGCAAAATCTTCCTCACCTGATTTAATTTATTTCACTTGTCTAATGTCATAAAACTTTTCTTTCACAATTTTCTTTTAAAAATCAATGTTTTATCATTACATAAAAGGTTTAATTTTTTCCTATCAGATTTATTCTGCTTTTCTTACAAAATTTTTAAATTATTATAATCATTTTAGATTTAACTAGTAATACATAATTTGATTTTAAAATATCCCAATAAGCTATGTACTATTAATTTCAACTTGCACTTTACATAGTCAATTACATAAATTTATTTAATATAAATGTAAAGAATGAATTTATACTTTTGCATCTAATTTAATATTATTAAAGTCTACTTTAATAAAATCTTCTTATTAATGCTGTATTTAAATACATCTTTAATATTTGTTATTTCCACGTAAGACTTTGTCCCACCGAGGTTCACCAGCTGCCCTCCAAATATTGTGAAGAAAACATCAGTGAATAGTGAGCCTATAAACTGGGTCACTCCTGTTGTAGTGGACAATGCTCATGAGCCAATGCTAAGCAGCACACATGAACCAAAGAGTGAATTTTTGATTGGCACGACTAGGGTCATATATACAGCCACTGACTGGGCAGGCAACTCTGCCAACTGCTCATTTAATGTGACTTTAATATATGGTAATTCATTGAAATTATTTATTCCATTATAGAAAAAATATTTGAAACAAACAACTTGATTAGCTTTGTTAATAATTAACTTCCAACATAATACTTAGTTTTTCTTATGTACATTTTCCTAATATTATTTTGCAATGAAATCTTAAACATTCATGTCAATATTAAATTATTATCAATCAACATTATTAAAATAGATGAAATAATTATAAAAGATATACATTAGCTAAATAAGTCACATAAGACAAAAATATTTGGCATAAATGAGGTTAATTCCATGCTACATTTTTTTTTTAAATATGTAAGACAATTTAAAGTTACTAATTTATTTATTTTTTTATATTTATAGAACAGCCATGCAATCTTCCAGAAATTAAGAATGGAGTAATAAATTGTGGGGCTAATGATGCAGACAGTTGCTCCATTGCTTGCAATGAGAATTACATCCTGAATCCTCTTGTAATATACCCACAATATTTCAACTGTTTAATGGAGCGAGATGTTCAAGATTTAATCCGAAAAGTAAAAAAACGAGAGCCTTGCTTGAGTGAGTTTAAAGTTCAACCAGAATAATTATTTCTATACCCTGAAACTATATCCTTAAGACAAAATTTTGAGCAACACTTTATTGTTTTTTTTTTTAATGTTTTTAGAACATAGAAGACCAACAACAGCTTATCAAGAGCTTAGTTTAACATTCAATGGACCATGTCGTCCCAACAGCACAAGTTTAAAAGAAATACTCAATGAAAAAGTAAGAGCAATAAGTTTATGTCAGTATTAAATTTTTTATAAGCAAGGCTTTTACCAAGATTTTATTCATGTCAATTATTTCAACTTTTATGAGAAAAGCATTTTTTTATGATTAAACGTGCTATAACAATATTTGATGTTTAAAAAGAAAAATTGGCACCCTTAAAATTTCTGATTTCCACAGATAATTTTAAAAATAGAGGATAAAAGAATTTGTAGGGGAGCCAAGTGTACCCACAGCCCAATGAAAATTATTTGCAGTTCAGGTATCAAAATCAGGAGATCTGCAGAACAAAAATTTAACATGACATGGAATGTTACAATAGAATATGCTCCACAGTCTAATGAAAACTAGTAAGCCGTAAATGTCCTCTGTTGTATCAATTAATGGCCGATTTCTATTAAATATTTTGTAATCATGCACAAATTCCAGGCAAATTATTTTTAAAGCTAAATTTTTTTAAAAAGCATTTTGATTTTTAATTCTGTTTTGCATTAAAATAATTTCAACTGCATTTGTCTATAGTGAGGGTTTCAGTCCTGGTCAAGTGAAAGGAATTTTAACAGACATGAAATTAGAATTAAGAAAACTGGCAGCCCATATGACTTTTTTCTATGAGGATAGCACCTATTCTGCACTTCCTAGTGGTATTTCTACTAAAGAATTTCAGTGGATTTGTCTATCTGGTGAAATGAAAATCAATGATGGATGTGGTAAATAAAGTTAATTATTTAAAAATACTATTACTCTAATAACCTATTTCTTTGAGAATCCTCTCTGTATATCAAACCAAAAATCTTTTATTATATATTTCTGTAGGGAATATAAACTAAAATTTAAAAATCTAAATACCCATATTTTTTCTGTCTCAGTTTCTTGTCCTCCTGGTTCATATATGAATGAAAGTGATGAGCAATGTGTGCTGTGCAGTGAAGGATTTTATCAGAATATATCCACAAGCACCAAATGTATTATGTGTCCAGCAGGGATTACTCTAGAGCCAGGGGCAGTGAGTGATTCAGAATGTAAGTGATGCTTAGTTTATATATAAATTACAGAATCAGAATATTTCAGTTTTCTTTCACATTGTACAGGATCTTCAAAAAGTCATTTTTTTTTTACATTTTCAAGATTAAAAATAAAATGGAGACATCTTTGAAAATAATCAATAAATGAGAAGTTTATATAGAATAGTTTAATTTCTTTTTCAATACAGTTTTAATCACATTCTTGCATTGATTCTGTGCTTACATACTTTTTACAAGCTTTGTCTTTAGATTAAAATATCTTTTAAAAACAAAATTTAAATTGAACATATAATTTAAAACTTACAGATGCACCCTCTATTACATTTTTTTTGCTCTGCAATTATTCAATTCTTTAGAGTGAAATATTCATAACACTGCATGTGATAACTAATCAAGACTTGGTTAATACAAAAAACTAAAAGATTGGCATAAAAACATATTAATTTCTTCTGAGAAATACACAGTTAAAATCAATTTATGGTCTAAAAAAACATTTCTTTTAAGCTGATTCTATAGCTAAATAATAGTTTTTCTTTTCCCCTTGAAAAATTCTTTTTTTACAAGAAAGAAAAATGTAATATTGTAAGAAATGTTGAGATTTAGATTAAAATATGTTTTATCACTCTTTTCATTTTCAAAGTTTATCATTTTTTTAACACTATTTTTTATTTATGGTATAAACATTCACTAAAATTTTATTGATTTACAGTTATAATTCTGAAGAATTATCTGTTTCTTTTATTGTTCAGGTGTTACTTTTCCTGCCATGAATGAAATGAGCAAATTTCTCATCATAACATCATGTTCCTCTGCATTTTTATTCCTGTGTATGGCCATCTTTTTATATTTCTGGTACCATCACCAGCACAAGAAAACTGCAGATGTCAAAGTTGTGGACAACCCTGGACGATACATGGCCACAAAAGTGTATGGGCATGCCCCAGTCCCCACAGAAAAATGTCCGGATTATATTCGAACTTCTAATAGAGATTTTATAATGTCTGCCCATGATTATGAAGACATTGATGGACATCACAAGTCAACATTCGAAACATTTTCACGAAGGCCACCAGGTTGTGGTGACTCGCTCAGCTCATTTAAAGCTCACACCGATATGACCTTCCTTCCCACTGGTTCACCCAACTCATTTCGTACAAATGATGATACCTTGATGCCTAGTTCTCCACGAGAAAGTGCTAAATCATTTAATATGTTTGGTGATGGCCTTCAGTACACCATTTCTCCTCATGGGACAATGGGGTCTTTTAAAGGATCACCTCCTCCTTCACCATATAGAAGTCTCCACTTAGTAGCTAATGGTCCGATTCCAAGAGGCTCATCAGATTCACCCACTCATAATTCTCAAACACTTATATCACTTCTTGGAGATGAGAGTCCATATACAAGTCGACTGATTCGTGAAAGACTTATTGACCCAGACAGTCCATACCGGATTATTTCACAAGAACGGAGAAATGGAAGTGAAAGCCCATATAAAGTAAACAGAAGAAATGAATCAGACAGTCCACACCATATGTTGTCTCTAGAAGTTGGTAGTCAGCATGACAGTCCATACCGACTTATAAATAAAGAGTCTCCTTACAGGAGCCCTGCACTGCAGCGTGAGCTAACTCATTCTTTAAACAGGACAAATCCAGAAATGGGTCTGAGAAATTTTTCTCACAGCCATAATTCTGAAAGCTCACTAAGATCAATGCCAGAGACTTCTAATGCATCATTTGATCGAGATGAATCTAGTGCATTTATGCCAATTGGTGATTTTCTGTATAAGAGACCACCTTCTCCTTTATCTCCGCCAATTTCTAGCAGGAAGTCAAATGACTCACTTCAAAGATCACCTTCAACACCAAGAGCATCTCCGGGCATGTCCAGGAAACGCCTTGACAATCCATACAAGACACCTCCCATAAATCAGAGACGGAAAGCAAAACCTGACTTTGAAGTCTATGAATATGAATAATTCTCAAACCATTTATCTCATTGCATAAATCACCTTGACTGCTTCATCATATCTGCTGACTTTTTAATGTTGAATAGGCTGTATAGCAACTGTCTGAACAAAGACAGCAGACCAAAAATAATTTTAAAAGGCCACATCTTTATTTTCAATTGCAGTTTTATACCACCGTTTTTTTTTTCCCACACTATTGCCCGATCAGTAGATAATTATGTGTAGTAATTCATTATTTTTAAGATAATTAATAACTTGTTTTTTTATTTTAATTCTGTGATTGTTTTTTAATATATCATTAAATGCATGCAGGTCTCTTTGTAATTTAAGGTGGATTATCTTAAGCAATTTGAAATTTTTTCATTTATTGGGAACCTGGACTATTAAGGGCATTAGAACTAGGTGTTGATAAGTATCCATTTCATCACATAATATGTCTTAAAATAAAATGATAATTAGTATTAAACAGCATTAATACAGTCAAGCCTTATGTATCAACTTAAAGTATATTTTTTAAACATCCTTATTAGATGTTATATTAGATTATGTCTCATTAGCTTTTCAAGCCAAAGATTTCATTAAAATTTCATCTCTGCCCAAAGATTTAATTAACAACCATCATTAGTAAACATTTCAGTATAAAAAAAAACAATGTATAGATTGCTGAAAAATCTGACTACATTTATTTTAACGTACAGACTTAGTATTGATAGTAATAATAAAAAAAATATATTCACCATATTTTGATTCATATTAAACTTAATTTAATTATCAACCATGTCATAGTCCAAATATAGAGAAATCATTTCATTGACAATATTTTTCTCATTTTTATTCATGCCAAAGATATATTATTTATGTTAAACAAATATTGGGGTTTTATTTTGCTTGGTCACAATGGGCAACAAGATATTAAATTATGATTGTATGTGCATGTAGGGATGTGAGTACAGTTACCAAATTTTATTATGAAATAATGAATAAAACCATCCCGTGAAAAATGCTGTTGCAATAATTTTTTGTACTCAATAAAGATTTTTAATTTCTTTAATAAATCTTAGTACCAAAAATAGACCACTAGCTTGAATGAGTTTATTTATAGGTGTGCACCATATTAGACATAATTATTGATCCCATGACATATTCAAATATTTTTTCAAACATTTTTTTATTAATTTATTAAGCACTAAAAAAAATTACAGTAATAATATTTCACTTTTAATAAGTTATGATCGTTGACAGGTAAAATGTAATTTGTGATGAATATAATATACATTTTTTTTCTCAACAATTATTAAGTTGGCCCCAACAAGCACAAAATTCTTTACATTAATAAGAGTGATAACTGTGTCGGATATAAGCATTAGAAATGTTTGAAGTAGCACGCTTGTTTTCCTGCACAACACTGGGTACATTGCTAGTATATTTTAAAACTAAATGCAACAAACCAAATAAAAATCCTAAAGATTTAGGCATAAAAGTTAAATTTTATGTCCTTATTTTAGAGATGTTGAGCGTTGTTGTTCTTGTTTTTTGCTTGAATACATAGTATGTCTATTTTATTTGTCCATCCATTCCATAATCATTAACTATTTGTGAAAATATTTATACTAAATATCATTATTTACATATAATCTTTTTTTTTTTGTAGAATAGTTTCTGGTGTATATACCATTTTTAGAAATGTAAATATGTAACATTTTCTTTGACTTGCCTTGGATGAAAAATATTTTCTTTTATGACAAGTAGTCTTAGTGTATTAGAGCTCATAATCATGTGTAGGCTTAACTAAAGTATCTTTATGAAGTATGCATCTTGGAACAAAACTTTGCTACCTTTTCATAATTTCACCTGTGAAATTTTAAAGATATGTTAAATTTTGTTTAAAAATTTTATTTCTTTTTTATACATTAGATTTGTAGACTTGTATGTGAGCTATTGGTCTCATGTGAACCAATGTTGTATCTTATTCAAATATTTTAATAAAGCGTAGTCTTTAAAATGTCAATCACTCAATTTTATATAATCTTTTCAAAAAGTTTCATCAGCAACTGATCAGATACCATTCAGACAAATTTATTGAAGAAGCAAAATGTAATGAATTGAAAAAAATTAAATCTTGACTTAACTGTCATTCTTTATTATTTATTTTTTTCTCAAAAAAAAATTATTATAATTTATTGTATGTTTTTCACATAACCTTTTTTTAGAAGGGTTATTGAGTAGACCTTTGGTAATTGTTTATGACATTCTGCCTCTAGACAAATGGTTCTATCACATTCTAATGCTAAGGCCTTTATGTGAATCAAACAAAATGGACCAAAAAATTACTCTAATTGATTAAAAAAATTATATTCTATACATATAATTCATTATATTTTAAGACATAAATACCTGTTTTTACTTTTGAAGAAAATGAAAAATAGGCAAAGAAAATTCTTTTTTTATTCAAAGTAAATTAGGAGATTTAGCAAGTAATTTTTCTGGCTGTTTCGTTCTATTTAGTTCAAGATTTTTGCAAGGCTAGTCTTCTATTCCAACATAAAGGATCAGAGGACAGAGTTGCTGTCATTAAAACTAGCATGAATAAATGCATCAAGTCTATTCTTATCATCCTCCTACTTACACGTTGGATGTACACCATGTATGTTTTGACATCCAGTATGTCATATCTGGGATTAATTTTTTTCCTTAGCCCTTTTCTTATATAAGCTGTTTATGTATAATTTTTTTTACATCTTTTTAAAGGAATTACACAATAAAAATACCCTGTTTACTTGAAATATAGCCTGTAATTACTTACCGCAAATGTCTCTTACTGCAGACATTACCTCTGTCATTTAATAGATTCTGTAGCAAAGTTAATATACTGGTGATATTACATCTGGCCTTAATAGAATCTATAGCATAGGTAATATACTGGTGATATTACATGTGGCATTTAATAGAATCTATAGCATAGGATAGGTAATATACTGGTGATATTACATGTGGCATTTAAAAGAATCTATACTATATATCATCTTGTCATGATAATACTTCTACCATTTAATAGGATTCTACAGCATAAATGATATGCTGGTGACAGGGAATCTCAAAACTCTAGTCCTCATTGAGGTGTAATGTTACCTATAGGTGTGGCTGACAAATTTTCTGTTAATACTAATACTAGATCCTCTACAGAAATGGATTCCGTCCTAGGATACTGACAGGGGTTTCGTTTCAGGAACTGCTGTGGGATAAGGGGGGGGGGTTGGTTTTCCATTTTCAGTATTTTATTTTATGTAAATAAAAAATGAAAATAGATTTTGACATCTACACTACTCCGCAAATGATACCATTGGGCAATGACACCCCCGGGCAATGACACCCCTGGGCAATGATACCCCTGGGCAATGACACCCATGGGTAATGACATCCATCTGTCTACCATATTTATCTCTTCATATAGTAGGTCTAATTGTCTATGAATGTAACATCCTTGTTGTCTGAGTTAACAATAGTATTCTATAGCTATATCTTAGTGTGTTAACATGAAGTATCTCTCTCAGTAGTTCTACGTTTCCCATTTTGATGCATTGGTTGATATTTTAACTTGTATGTGTAAATGTCCAAGTTACTTTGTCTATCTTTTTTTGTTAACATGTGTACTGCCCGCTTTACTTCATCTTTCCCTTATTTTGTGCATTTTTAGCCTTAATTTCATGTTCTATGCAAAATGTTTAAATTCATAAGTTTGACTTATAAGAAGTAGATTTTTTCTTAGAAAAAATATGAAATATTAATGCTCATAGTAATTTCTTAAACCAGAACTTGCTGGAAAATAAATATATGACTAAAATTTTTAGCATAAACCTTTATTACAAATACAATGTAAAGTTAATGTTTTTCTTTCTTTGAAAGTAAACATGCCTACATTTTATGACTTTGTTAATCATTATTTCTTTCATTTACTTAATAAATCACTGCTGATGTTTCCATTGTTCAGTGCTCTGGTCTCAAACCTAACTTAAGATCTAATTATCCTTTGAAAAAATAATTACCCGCTCCCTTTGTTTTACCTTTCATGTTCAATCTTAAAATTTAGATTGTGCATTATTCAAATGTTATATTAATTTTTGAAAAAAAACAACAACTGCAAAGTCGTCTGATAATAAAATAGGGCAGGTAAAATGATTATATCACTTATGCTTGGAGATTGAATTCTTTTGCTAAAGCCGCTTTATTGTTAGCTTATCTTTGATATTTATTTTGTTATATATTTTACTTAGAAAAGTATCGGAAGGGCATTTGGAGATATCTCAACCCTGTCACAACATGACATGTAATGTATGTACACTGACATAATGAATAACATGACATGTATGTACACTAACATAATGAATAAAAAAAATCATTTGTTTCAGTTGATTCATTTTACGTTTTTTTTTTTTTACATATTTTTGTCAAGTTTGATAAATGCTATTAAAAGTTGTGTATTAGGTCAAGATATTTTTCTCCCATTGCTGAGGTGAATTCATTAATGGGGGGGGGGGGGGGCGGACTCCTGACTTGAGAAGTGTGAGGTGGTAAATGGAATTTAAACACTTTTTTGTGTAAAATATTTTTTGTGGGCTCAGGGCTTCAAATGACCTGTCTTCTTCTCATTGCTAAACGAAAATAACAACAGGGGGGGGGGAGACCTGACCAAACCATCAGTGAGTGCCCTCAGGCACTGTCATCTCTTAGCTATAAACATATGCGTGCGTACAAGACTCTCACATACATTACAACAGATTACACACACACAAGGTTTCGTTCAACCAACACATGTACATTTATTTTAACACAATATTTCCTACCCAAATTAGCGCACAGCCAATAACCTTTTGCCGCATACAGCCTTCGGAACATCAGAAGGAACATTGCCCTGAAGATATAATAACTTGAAAGTTTGGATAAGGCTGGTTATAGGGGAGGCCCCATTTGTCAGAGCTTTCAGGGAGGTGTCATTAAATATCAGCTACACTGATCTATTAGCGTCAAACTTTAATTTTCAGTGTAATGGGTGGAAAAGGAGAATAAAAATATAAAATTAAAAGATAATTGGCTCGCTTAAAACTTGTGTGAAACTGTTTCTTTGTTGTTTTTTATTTTTGCTTCTTTTCATGACACTTTCGACTTCCATTGCCGTAGACAACAGAAAAAAAACAGAAAAAAATGTTTCCCATCTCTCTTGATTTGCTAGTATAAAAAAAGACCAAAATCACATGTTACAACCAGCTAGAAATAATAACAAACTAAACAGTATAAATATTAAATTATTTTGAGATAGCCATACTGTGGTCAATAAGAACTATCCGAGACCGTTGGCGTTGGTGACGGATGTTGTTGTCACAAGCTAGCAAATAGACTGTTGTGATGGCCGTTGTCTAAGGGTAATCTAAGTTCTGAGCTGAATGCGTGAGGTCAAATAATTTATATTTGTGTACAGCCACGTGATGAATAGATGCAGAAACAACTCAAATCGGATGTGTATAGTTACCAACACTTGAGTTTATTGAACATAAATACATATCTCTGAAAGAGCTCTTAGCGGACTGCCAAGTCTACAATATTATAAACATGCGTATAAAACAAATAGCTCTAGGTTTACAGTCGGGAGTCTAAACAGACCCGTATAACGTGGCCCGTATGGTCTCCCGCAAGGGAATGAACCTCGATTATAAAATCTCTCCTCCTTATATACATTTGGGCCCATTCTTCCCCTTTCTTTCCCACATCAATCCACGTCAGTGGTTAAACAACGGTGGGGTTGCTATAGAATGCATTCACCTCCCGAGCGACCGGGCAGGTCGGGCAGGGTACCTTATAAAAGACAGGATACGGTCAGGTAAGATAGTAATCAAAATGATCAGTTACGTCCAAGGATCCCTTGGCCGCTAGTATACATAATAGCCATTACATTCGGAGCGCCAGGAGATGGACAGGGGGGGACAGGAATGGCGTTTCACTGCGTCCCATGAGACGGCCAATATTTTGGTCCGGGCATAATTATAGTGATGGTTGCCACAGCGTCCTTTCAGGGTGGGGGTATGAAAGGGTGTAAAGTTAAAGGGTTGGGGGTTTGTTTCTACACGGATGATTGTCTTTAAATACAGTCTGTGACAGTGGTTGGCACACAACGCCCTTCCACTATGTCCCACTCAAGCACACCTGCGCAGCCTGCCATTTCGGGCTGAGGATACAGGTACATTACACTCTCCCCTCTGTCCGAGTGGCAGGAAAACCCCCTGCCTTGCCATCATGGCCGATCAACAGTACATACACCCTGCTGGTCTGGCCAGTTTGGGCAAGTCATAAAACCCTCTTTTCTGCCATCCCGGCATATGATAGCGAACACACTCACCCCACCGCACTGTAGGGATGGCAGACGTGCATCAGCGCCGCCAACAATGCTGGTGTGGTAGGCACACTACACCCTATCATGCTGGCAATGGCGGCGTAAAAGAAAGTTATCATGACATGTTACTTCTCCTAAGATCGCTTTCTTTGCTTCATGGTAGTGATCATGGTGGTTGATAATATATTTATGTGGTTATTGCCGTTTGGCTTTCACCATCTTGCCTGTTCTACACGGCACTATACATATGTTGGTCCTATGTCATATTACTGGAAGCAAAGTATTCTACCTCGGTCGGCCAGTTGGGAGCCATATCATGCCTGTTTAGTAGAATAAAGAAAATGTTTCTGCCATCTTTGTATTGTTTATGCCGCCATCTTGTGTGACAGACACCAGAACACATGAAGAATTTTTTGTATTACATGTATAGATATTATCAAATTTTGACAGTTTTTTCTTTGGTTTAAGTCTCAACGTGTTTCTGTATAACTTTCTCCGTCTGACCATCTCCATGTCTGAGTGAAACTGGACAAAATAACTCTTGAATGGACACTATGACGTCATGAGGGCTAAAGTTTATGTATTGGGATGATGTTGAGGCTTCTACTATGCAATGTTGATAAAATATTGAATCACTATAGACTTTCATATAATTTCTGACCATTTTTACTTTGATAATATTA
This sequence comes from Bulinus truncatus, assembly GCA_021962125.1. NCBI lineage: Eukaryota > Metazoa > Mollusca > Gastropoda > Planorbidae > Bulinus > Bulinus truncatus. Next base: position 705,144 of record JAGDYQ010000164.1, read on the forward strand.
TTAGGTAGTTGTCCAACAATGAGTTACAGGTAAACAAAGAAACTTGTCTGTCACTAAAGCAGGCCCGTAGCGTGCGGGGAGGCCAGGGGGCCGGGCCCCCCCTGCATTTTGTCTGGCCCCTTCTGCTTATTTGCTCTACTTAGTAAAATGTATTACCAGGCCCTTCCTGCTATTGTCTGGCCCCTGATGTATAATGCCTGGCCCCTGCTGTAGAATTTTCACGCTACGGGGCTGCACTAAAGTGGTAACAATATCAGACACTTTCTTCCAAGGTGGTCAAGGACTGATGAAATACCATCTGGGAATATTTTTTTCAAACAGTGTTTACCTATGTGAGGCCTGTACCCTATTGGACAACAAACTGATAGTGGGCAATTTGAAATGTTTGGTTTTCTATTATATAATGGACAATATGAAACAATCAGTTTTCTATAAAAAAAATGTACAATATGAAATGTTCAGTTTTCTGCTAAATAATTTATAATTTTAAATGTTCAGTTTTCTATTAAATAATGGATAATTTTAAATGTTCAGTTTCTAATTTTGAATTACATTCTTATTGCACAAAAATAATCGACAATATGAAATGTTCAGTTTTCTGCTTAATAATTTATAATTTTAAGAAATCAGTTTTCTATTAAATATGGATAATTTTAAATGTTCAGTTTCTAATTTTGAATTATTTTCTTACAGTACAACCCTGTGTGGCCCCCGCTCTATTGGAGGGTTTACGCAGGGGTTTTTTTGCCATGTAGCGCGCCGGATCTGCGATCCGGCACCTCTGAAATGCAACCCGGCACCTCTTATAGTTTTCTTCATTTGGTAAAAAGTTAAAAACTTCAGAGACCCACCACCTCTTATTGAAGAGACCCACCACCTCTTATTGAGCAAAAAAACCCCTGGGTTTACGGTTGGGTATTTTGTCATTGATGCTAACAGTTTAACCCCAGCATTTGACACCCATGATTGACCCGTAAACGGTCTCGTCTAAGGACAACTCTGTTTACAAACTTTACGTACCTATAAAATCTAATACAAAATTTATCACGTGTCGATGAATTGGTTAGTTCTAAACTTTCTCTTGTCAGGTGATAGGTACATCTTCCCAATTCTCCGCAATGTGAATAAAATCATGCCAACCCTTTATTGACTGAGACATTGGTGGGTGTGTACAAAGTCGTTCTTAGGTATTTCTGGGATCCTAGGCAGAGAGCTTTAGAGATATTTGGTATGGGCCTATTTTGATAAAGTGTTGATCGGAGCCCTTTTAATTATTTTTTTTTGATGGATGGTCGCCCTTTAAGTTGGATTCTAGTGTGTCTATCCATGATAACGGCTGTAGTGATGTTAAACTCAGATATTCCAGTTTAGAGACGGTTGTCAGTTGGTCAATGATATCAGTTTGGAGAGAACCAACTTGTACATGGCAGTACAGTAGAGCAGTGGTTCCTCCAGCCGTCAGAATGTTTACTGTTGTGTATTTCTCTCGGGATTGTGCGACGTTCTATGTACGAGCGGTTAACCTGGAGCAGAGCGGCGGTGGTATTTTAGATCAAAAGAACCAAAGATATGAATAAACAACGTCTGCCCCCCCCACCGTTCACCCCCAGCGGGCTGCGGTTAAATTTATCAAACGGTGACCGGTCCGCGGCGAGAAAAAGTTTGGGGACCACTGCAGTAGAGCACAGAGTGTTGTTGCCCAATACATTGTGTGTGTGTGTCGTACAATATATTCTGTACTTAACACAATGCATCTCTTGTGTTACAATAAGTAATCATTGCTTGTGTTACATTCTTTACTTATTACTTGTGTTACATTGATTCCTCATTATTTAGTTTCATTCATTACTTATTACTTCCGTTACATACTTTGCTCTAGGTTTTTACGTAAAGTGATGCAGTACTAAACTATTGCCAATTGACCAAATATATTGTATACATTTGTTTTAATGGACAATTAAATAATAATTTTAACAAGCATTTGTTAAGTTCAAATATTTTAAAAACTATATAACCTGAAATACCAAATTGTAGAGTTGTTATTTTCTGGATTAGAAAGGATAAGGGGGGAGGTGGGGGGGGGGGGGGTTAAAGGCTAGAAGGAAGGGGGAATAGGGCAAAAGGTTGCCATGGTTTAGATAATGAAGCTGCTTGCAACTTATACCTCCAAGCAAATCTTCAATATCCTTCCAATAAAATAATATCATATACAGAGGCATAGTGGGAGGTGGGGCAAAGGGGACATCATGCCCCTTGGCACTTCTCACAAAGGGGCGCTAAATGGTATATTTTACTTATAATGTTATATGGTTATTACATGGAGGAAGGCGCTAAAAAGGTTTTGTTCCCCGGATGGGAGTTAAGCTTGTTACGTCACTCATCATATAATTATAGAAATTTGTTATTTGCAAAGGGAAATAATAACATTAATTTATGGAGTGTGTTACGTTTTACTAGACGTCAGTACGAAGAACTTTCATAATATCAAATCAGTTCAATTTTTTCCATAAATATCTCTATACTTATAAGACGCATTTGTTGTCTGTCTGTCTTTTCCCTTATAACTCAAGATCCAGACAAACAAATAACGTGAAATTTGTTACACATACACATAATTACATGGGGAAGGTTATAGGACAGGTTTCGTTTCATCTCGATGGGTAGTTTAATTGTAATTAATTTTTTTTTATTTTAGTATTTTACTATATTAAAGTAATCTCGACGGCGCCATAAATAAAATTCCTCTGTGACGTCATTTCCCGATGATCGAATAGAACTTGCGCGCTGGTGCTGTATTGTGCCTTTGTGATGCAAAGAATTGTTGAGGTTTTTTCATGCTCTCTGATTTGTACAGATTGAAGAAGGTAAAGGAACGAAGAAGGATTTTAGAAGTGTGAAGCCATAATAATAAGTATATATATATATATATATATATACTTATAAGAGGCATTTGTTGTCTGTCTGTCTGTTCCCTTATAACTCAAGATCCAGATAACCAAATAATGTGAAATTTGTTACACATACACATAATTACATGGGGAAGGTTATAGGACAGGTTTCGTTTCATCTCGATGGGTAGTTTAATTGTAATTAATTTTTTTTTATTTTAGTATTTTACTATATTAAAGTAATCTCGACAGCGCCATAAATAAAATTCCTCTGTGACGTCATTTCCCGATGATCGAATAGATTTTGCGCGCTGGTGCTGTATTGTGCCTTTGTGATGCAAAGAATTGTTGATGTTTTTTCATGCTCTCTGATTTGTACAGATTGAAGAAGATAAAGGAATGAAGAAGGATTTTAGAAGTGTGAAGACATAATAATAAGTGTATATATATATATATACATATATATATATATATATATATATATATATATATATATATATATAGAGAGAGAGAGAGAGAGAGAGAGAGAGAGGGGAGGGAGAGAGAGAAAGATAAAGAGAGAGAGAGATAGAGGGGGCAGGAGGAGAGAGAGGAAAGGAGGGTAGGAGGGAGGGAGGGAGGAGAGAGGAAGGAGTGGGATGGACAGGGGGAGAAAAGGAGGGAGAGGGAGCAGGAGGGGGAGATGGGAGAGGGAGCAGGGGGAGAGGGGAGAGAGAAAGGAAGGGAGGGAGAGAGGGGGGTAGGGAGGGAGAAAGGGGGACAGGGAGCAGGGGGAGAGAGAAAGGAATGGAGGGAGGGGAGGGGGTAGGGAGAGAGAGAGGGTGGGAGAGAGAGGTGGGAGAGAGGGAGGGAGAGAGATAAAGAGTGAGGGGGCAGGGAGGGAGAGGAAATGAGGGAGGGAGGAAGGGGGAGGAGAGAGAGGTGGAAAGGGGAGGGAGAAAGTAGGGAGAGAGGGATTAGGGAGGGAGAGAGGGGGAGAGAAGGAGAGAGGGAGAGGATGGAAGAAATGGGAGGAAGAGATAAAGAGAAAGATGGGGCAGGGAGGGAGAGAGAGAGGGAAGGAGGAGGGAGGGAGGATGGACGGTGGGAGAGAAGCGGGGGGAGAGGGGAGAGAGGGAGATGGGAGAGAGATGGGAGAGAGGGAGGCAGGGGGAGGGAGGGAGAGGGAGGGAGGGAAAGGGAGAGAGGGGGAGGGAGGGAGAGAGGGAGAGAGAGAGGAAGCGAGAGAGGGGGTAGGGAGAAAACAGAAGGTAAACAGAAAACCTTATTTTAAACCCGGGCAAAGCCGGGTACTTGCAACTAGTATTATTATAGTTAAAGAGTTCAGTGCCTGGTACAGGACAGGGTATTTGGACTAAACCCAGCTTATGGTTTCCGCTGGGTTTTTTTTTTATTGCCTGGGGGTTTTGTCCACACAAAGGGGGGTTGTTGGTTGTCCGTGGGGGTTTAGTCAATGGAGTTTTGTCCCCTGGACATTTTATTTGTCCACTGAGGGTTTAGTCATACACTCACAGGAGACATACCAAGATCTGCTGATTAAAAATGTAGAAAACCCAACACTTTTTATTTTAACATTTGAAATAGAGGCGATGTCTGTGTAAATGTGTGAACGGTTGATTGAACTCCCTACGTATAACAAACAAAGTGCCATCTGGAATGTGACTTTTGCCGCCCAGTTACACATATAATGCACCCACCTAGAGATCCACCTTTGCTAAAAGGTCAAATAGTAAAAGATATTGAATATTGGTAAACAAAAGAGGAGGTAAAGAAGTCTGGAACTTTAATGACTGATAAGTGAATTGATGATGAGCATGGCCCTCAGTTATTCTACATGTCAGGTTCAGACTGTACGTTATTGATATCTCTCCTGTGCAACTATTTATATAAACGACTTATGTCACGGGAAATCTTTTTTTCCAGATTTATAAGGATTCCCCGTATTCTTTTTAACGCAAAGTTTATAAACAAACGGAAACAATCCTGAAAAAAAACTTTAATTTTATTATAGATAGACCCTGGATGTTGTATAGGATTCCGTGGATATCCCTCTTATTAAGTGTGTCTCTTATTGCGCTCGTTTTATTTTTGGTGTGTGAACTAACCCCCCACCCCCACCCAACGATTAATGTAATGTTAAACTGTAATATTTTTTAATGTAATATTTTTACCTTTACTTTTATTGTAAAATGTAATATTTTTAACATTCACTTTTATTTTAAAATGTAATATTTTTACGTTCACTTTTATTATAAAATGTAATATTCTTACTTTCAATTTTATTATAAAATGTAATAAAACGGAAAATTCGATTTTAAGAGGTTTTTATTTTCAAAGAACTCCATTAAGCTGTTTTATCCATTCTACACAGTACAATGCCTTGAGTCGCCTGACATACAGAAAAAGACAGTGCTTCAAATTCAAGAAAGTACCCATCAACTACCCACCATGTTTGTGTTGAATACATTAGGCCAAAAGGGGAAGGGTGGTCGTGAGTTGTAGAGCGTTCGACTATGAAAGGAGAGCCCTGTGTTCGATTCGAACCTCGGAAATTTTTCGGGTTATGGGGAATAAATGCGGTTGTGCGTTTCGCCAGACACACAATCACTTCACATGCCTAGGTTGTTGAAAGATTAATTATGCACTTCATCTGCCCCGATGATCCTTTAGAGGCTAAAGGGAACTTTTTTTTTACATTAGGCCATAAGTGAAGGGATCAGTCGTGGTAGGAACATATGAGAAAGGTGATGATCGGTATCCCAGAAAATGATTGGCTATGATAGACACGCACGCACAAATCCACCATCACAATAGAATGCACATATTGTGTACCGACCAAATCGAGAAAAAAAATATCGCTGAGTGAATTGCCAAGTAAATGCATGTTAAACAAATAAAATCAATTCTTCATAAAAAATTTATAAATAATTCTAGTTTGATTTTTGTGAGGTTTATCAAAAATATAAATACGCACAAAATAGTAAATTGTAATAATTTAAACAGATGAAAAAAGACATTCAACTTTGGTCGTGTTATGTTTCAAATTGATCATGTGTCATTTTTCATTACAAAAAACACAGACAAACATAATATTCAAACAAAACCACCCGCAGAAATTAAAATGTATTAAAAGCTTGTAATTTAAAAAAAAAATATGATATAGTTGCAATGAATGGCTTAGGGGAGGGGGGCGTTGTCTCACTCTATTTAGAGTTAGAAAGATGAGAGCACAAGAATGATTGATTTATCGAGTATATAATGGACACACTTTCTATTTATCTAGGCAAATCTATCTTTTGAGAAATAAACAGTTGAATCAAATTTAGAAACAAACTCACACACAAAGGCAACATAATACTTTTCATTTGGTGTTTATTTGTATTATTTTAATAGTTCCATTCAAATAGGCCACATTCTTTTGCTCTTTTAATCGCCTGAAAAACCGCCAGCTTGTTACAGTGGATTCTTTTCTCAGATTTACTTTGACTGAGATGCATGTAACTTGTGGCTTTTTCAATGAGTTTCTTTAAATTCAATATGTAAGCTCCACAAGGAACCACCTCATTCTTCTTATTTGTGTGCATCATTGAGATATTATGAGGGTGTTTGTCATAAATATATTTATACAGTATTTCATTGTTTTCTGCATAGTAGACTTCCCTGAGAAGTTTTACCATGACTCTGCTTGAATTTAAGTTTTTCTTTGCTAGACGCTTTGAAGTATGTGTTCTTCCAGTTGAATTGGAAAACCTATTCAATGACAAATTGATTTTGCATGCAAGTAAATGTGTACTGCGTAGAACATCCACCAAGACATGGACGTAGTGAATGTTTCCCTCATAAGGATGACATATATCTTTATCGTTACTGCAGTTATCATGGGTTTTTTCCTAGAAACGGATACAATAATACTAAATAACGATGTATTTAACTAAATATTTACATAAAAAATAAATATGAAATTTCTTGACATCAATATATATGTATTGTCTTTTTGAACAGCTTATGCCACTGTCTTAATGACAATAAATGAATTATCTTATTTGAAATAATATTTATTTAATTAAAAATGTTAATTTGCGCTAAATTTGACTAAAAATTTCCAAACCCCGAGCTTTACCAGACTGTTTTCTCAGTTACTATTGACTAATGTCGGTACTGATGTTTACATTGACTAATGTCGGTACTGGTGTTTACATTGACTAATGCCGGTACTGGTGTTTACATTGACTAATGTCGGTACTGGTGTTTACATTGACTAATGCCGGTACTGGTGTTTACATTGACTAATGTCGGTACTGGTGTTTACATTGACTAATGCCGGTACTGGTGTTTACATTGACTAATGTCGGTAATGGTGTTTACATTGACTAATGTCGGTACTGGTGTTTACATTGACTAATGTCGGTAATGGTGTTTACATTGACTAATGTCGGTACTGGTGTTTACATTGACTAATGTCGGTACTAATATTTACATTGATTAATGATTGTACTGGTGTTTACATTGACTAATGTCGGTACTGGTGTTTACATTGACTAATGTCGGTACTGGTGTTTACATTGACTAATGTCGGTACTGATGTTTACATTGACTAATGTCGGTACTGGTGTTTACATTGACTAATGTTGGTACTTGTGTTTACATTGACTAATGTTGGTACTTGTGTTTACATTGACTAATGCCGGTAATGGTGTTTACATTGACCAATGCCGGTCCTGGTGTTTACAATGATTAATTACGGTACTGGTGTTTACAATGATTAATGCCGGTACTAATGTTTACATTGACTAATGTTGGTACTTGTGTTTATATTTCGGTTATTGTTGTCAATTATTGTATACTGCGGTAGCCAATATCAGGGCCTAGAAAAATGTATTTTTCTCAGTCACATATATATCAGTTTTTCTGACGAATGTGATACTTTATTTTGTCTAGATATATTTTTAATTAATCTAAAATACTGATTAAGAAAGTGAATACATAATTTAAATTAGTATCATATGAATGGAATTAAGTGTTTATGAACGTACCTTATTTTCGAAATCCATTTTGTCTGTTTTACTAATTTTCTTTTTCTTTGGTTTAAGTCTCAACATGTTTCTGCATAACTTTCTCCGTCTGACCATCTCCATGTCTGAGTGAAACTGGACAAAGTAACTTTTGAATGGACACTATGACGTCACGAGGGTTAAAGTTCAAGTAATGGGATGATGAGGCTTCTCCCATGCAATGTTCATAAGATACAGAATGACTTTAGACTAGAAAATTATTTAAGACCATTTATACTTGGATGATATTGTTAGGATGTTGTCAAACAATTGGCTACAGGTACACAAAGAAACGTCAGTCAACAATCCGGTCCAGGCCAGGTCATTGTAATTATCTGGGACATTTTCAACCAAGGTGTTCATAGTCTGATTAAATACCACCTGGGAATTCAATTGTTAACAAGTTTCTTAGGTACGTAGAGACACGCTTTCAAACAAATGAATAGTAAATACATGTTTACCAATGTGAGGCAAAAACCTAATAGTGGTCTACTTGAAATATTTTGTTTTCTATCAAATAGTGGTCTGTTTGAAATATTTAGTTATATATCAGATATTGATCTATTCTTATATAAGCTGTTTATGAGTAATTTTTTTTACATCTTTTTAAAGGAATTACACAATAAAAATACCCTGTTTACTTGAAATATAGCCTGTAATTACTTACCGCAAATGTCTCTTACTGCAGACATTACCTCTGTCTTTTAATAGATTCTATAGCAAAGTTAATATACAGGTGATATTACATCTGGCCTTTAATAGAATCTATAGCATAGGTAATATACTGGTGATATTACATGTGGCATTTTATAGAATCTATAGCATAGGTAATAAACTGGTGATATTACATCTGGCCTTTAATAGAATCTATAGCAAAGTTAATATACTGGTGATATTACATCTGGCCTTTAATATAATCTATAGCATAGGTAATATACTGGGGATATTACATGTGGCATTTTATAGAATCTATAGCATAGGTAATATACTGGTGATATTACATCTGGCCTTTAATAGAATCTATAGCATAGGTAATATACTGGGGATATTACATGTGGCATTGAATAGAATCTATACTATATATCATCTGGTCATTCTATAGCAAAGTTAATATACAGGTGATATTACATCTGGCCTTTAATAGAATCTATAGCATAGGTAATATACTGGTGATATTACATGTGGCATTTTATAGAATCTATAGCATAGGTAATAAACTGGTGATATTACATCTGGCCTTTAATAGAATCTATAGCAAAGTTAATATACTGGTGATATTACATCTGGCCTTTAATATAATCTATAGCATAGGTAATATACTGGGGATATTACATGTGGCATTTTATAGAATCTATAGCATAGGTAATATACTGGTGATATTACATCTGGCCTTTAATAGAATCTATAGCATAGGTAATATACTGGGGATATTACATGTGGCATTTAATAGAATCTATACTATATATCATCTGGTCATGATAATACTTCTACCATTTAATAGGATTCTACAGCATAAATGATATGATGGTGACAGGGAATCTCAAAACTCTAGTCCTCATTGAGGTGTGATGTTACCTATAGGTGTGGTTGACCCATTTTCTGTTAGAACTAATACTAGATCCACTACAGAAATGGATTCCTTCCCATGATACTGACAGGGGCTTCGTTTCAGGAACTGCTGTGGGAATAGAGGGCGGGGTGTGGTTTTCCATTTTCAGTATTCTATTTTACGTAAATAAAAAAATGAAAATAGATGTTGACATCTACACTACTCCGCAAATGATACCCCCGGGCAATGATACCCCTGGGCAATGACACCCATGGGCAATGACACCCATGGGCAATGACACCCATGGGTAATGACACTCCCCGGGTAATGATACCCCTGGGCAATGATACCCCTGGGAAATGATACCCCTGGGCAATGACACCCATGGGCAATGACAACCATGGGCAATGACACCCATGGGTAATGACACTCCCCGGGGAATGATACCCCTGAGCAATGATACCCATGGGCAATGACACAGATGGGCAATGACACTCCTGGACAATGACACCCCCGGGCAATGACACCCATGGGCGATGACACCCATGGGCAATGACACTCCTGGACAATGACACCCATGGGCAATGACACCCCTGGGCAATGACACCACTGGGCAATGACACACATGGGCGATAACCCCTGTGCAATGACACTCCTGGACAATGACACCCATGGGCAATGACACTCCTGGACAATGACACCCCTGGCCAATGACACTCCTTGACAATGACACCCCCGGGCAATGACACCCAAGGGTAATGACACTCCCCGGGCAATGATACCCCTGGGCAACGATACCCATGGGCAATGACACAGATGGGCAATGACACCCCGGGCAATGACACTCCTGGACAATGACACCCCCAGGCAATGACACCCATGGGCGATGACACCCATGGGCAATGACACTCCTGGACAATGACACCCATGGGCAATGACACCCCTGGGCAATGACACCCCTGGGATATGACACCCATGGGTGATGACACCCATGACACCCCTGGGCAATGACACCCCTGGGCAATGACACCCCTCGGCAATGACACCCATCGGCAATGATACCCCTTGGCAATTACACTATCTCCAGTGACACTATCTCCCGTGACACTATCTCCAGTGACTCTATCTCCAGTGACACGATCTCCATGGAAACCATGTCCTGTGACACTATCTGCAGTGACACTATCTTCAGCGACACTATCTCCAGTGACACTATCTCCAGTGACATATCTACAGTAACACTATCTCCCGTGACACTATCTCCCGTGACACTATCTCCAGTGACACTATCTCCAGTGACACTATCTCCAGTGACATATCTCCAGTGACACTATCTCCCGTGACACTATCTCCAGTGACACTATCTCCAGTGACTTTATCTCCCGTGACACTATCTCCAGTGACTCTATCTGCAGTGACACTATCTCCAGTGACACTATCTCCCGTGACACTATCTCCAGTGACATATCTCCCGTGACACTATCTCCAGTGACACTATCTCCCGTGACACTATCTCCAGTGACATATCTCCCCTGACACTTTCTCCAGTGACACTATCTCCAGTGACACTATCTCCAGTGACATATCTCCAGTGACACTATCTCCCGTGACACTATCTCCAGTGACACTATCTCCAGTGACTTTATCTCCCGTGACACTATCTCCAGTGACTCTATCTGCAGTGACACTATCTCCAGTGACACTATCTCCCGTGACACTATCTCCAGTGACATATCTCCCGTGACACTATCTCCAGTGACACTATCTCCCGTGACACTATCTCCAGTGACACTATCTCCAGTGACTTTATCTCCCGTGACACTATCTCCAGTGACTCTATCTGCAGTGACACTATCTCCAGTGACACTATCTCCCGTGACACTATCTCCAGTGACATATCTCCCGTGACACTATCTCCAGTGACACTATCTCCCGTGACACTATCTCCAGTGACATATCTCCCGTGACACTATCTCCAGTGACACTATCTCCAGTGACACTATCTCCAGTGACACTATCTCCAGTGACACTATCTCCAGTGGCACTATTTGCAGTGACACTATCTCCCGTGACACTATCTGCAGTGACACTATCTCCAGTGACAGTATCTCCAGTGACAGTATCTCCAGTGACAATATCTGCAGTGACACTATCTCCCGTGACACTATCTCCAGTGACACTATCTCCAGTGACAGTATCTCCAGTGACAATATCTGCAGTGACACTATCTCCCGTGACACTATCTCCAGTGACACTATCTCCCGTGACACTATCTCCCTTGACACTATCTCCTGTGACACTATCTCCCGTGACACTATCTCCCGTGAGACTATCTCCCGTGACACTATCTCCAGTGACACTATCTCCAGTGACACTATCTCCAGTGACACTATCTCCAGTGACACTATATCTCCCGTGACACTATCTCCAGTGACACTATCTCCAGTGACACTATATCTCCAGTGACACTATCTCCCGTGACACTATCTCCCGTGACACTATCTCCCGTGACACTATCTCCAGTGACACTATCTCCCGTGACAGCCCTGGGCAGTGACATCCCTGGGCAATGACACCCATGGGTAATGACATCCATCTGTCTACCATATTTATCTCTTCGTATAGTAGATCTAATTGTCTATAAATGTAACATCCTTGTTGTCTGAGTTAACAATAGTTCTCTATAGCTATATCTTTGTGTGTTAAGATGAAGTATCTCTCTCAGTATTTCTACGTTTCCCATTTTAATGCATTGGTTGATATTTTAACTTGTATGTGTAAATGTCGAAGTTACTTTGTCTATCATTTTTAAAGCATTTTCGAAAAAAAAATGCTCTATTGTCCCCGTTTTGTCTGTCTGTCTGTCCGTCATCACCCTAGATCTCAACAACCATAAGTCCTAGACCCACGATGTATATATCATTTTGTAGGTCTTGGCAGCAAAAGTCCATTTCGCGATCTGACCTCTGAGGTCCGAAAAAGGGGGCGTATTAAGTACCATTTTTACTATATAAGCTATATTAACAAAGGAGCGCCCTATATCTCAGGAACCATAAGTCCTAGACCTATGATGTATATATCATTTTGTAGGTCTTGGCCTGTCAAGTGTACATCAAAAGTTCATTTCGCGATAGGACCTCTCAGGGCTGAATATAAGAGTTTCTTAGATACCGTTTTTGCTGTGTACGGCAAAAAGTTATTTGCTGTGCCCTTAATTAAGATATAAAGATATAACAACTTGACAGTTTGGACAAGGCTGGTTATAGGGGAGGTCCCATTTGTCAGAGCTTCCAGGGAGGTGTCATTAAATATCATCTTCACCGATCATTTAGTATCTGTAAGGGGGCCCGGCCGCCCCGAGCATGTCAATTGTTTCACGACTCATTGTTTATTAAGGGGCCCGCAATGATGTCATGTCCTGGGGCCCTTGTTGGCTCTCGGCGCCCCTGGTCATTGTTAAATGAAGGCCCCTATGTTATTAGAAGTATATAAGCCTAAAAAATGCTACTCTAGGAAGAAATTCTAGACCCAGTAAGTATATCTAGACCCAGTATATCCTAATTGGCGATGAATCAAGACATAGAAGATTTCCAGTCAAAAGTTATCTTAGGCAAAAAAAAAACATAAATGAACATAGACAGTTGAAGATTATTAAAATAATAATAATAATAAACTATTTATTCACATGTTTATAAGTATTAACAATTATTATTGAAAAAAATAACCACCTACTTTCAGTCATAAATAAAAATTAACATGAAAATTGGAATACAAAAAGTAATGAAATAGGTAAGCAATAGTTTGTAGTCCTGAATTTAAAATCGAAATGAAAAATGATAAATCATCATGAAGAAACGAGAAAAAAATATTGGTTGGAAAATATGTTTTAAAGGATAAACGGGGACTATTGTTACAAAGCTAAAGGTGCAAATGAATACATGCTGATAGTGCAGTTATATGTTTATATCGCCTCTGTACGGTCAATATTTAGTTCTTTTAAATATCCCTGGGGAAGGTGAAGCAAGAGTTCAGGTTACTAGTGTCCATGACACACACACATATACACAGACACACACAGACAGACACACACACACACACACACACACACACAAATGGTATCACTAGCAGCTACTCCAGCAAAATGTTTTAACGTATATAAAAAAAATTATGTTTTCCTCCTCCGATTCCCCGGCATTCCCCCCTTCCGCGCCGTAGACTTCGAAGGCCTTTTTTTTTTTGACGCCACAGCTGTTAGCTTCATTGCTCAATCGCCCATGCTGTTCCCAGCTGTTATGTATTTATTTTAAGATGGTGGTACTCAGTGGCGGAACTAGGGGATGGGGGGACATGGGGGGGAATAAAAAAAATTAAAAGATTAGACCAAAATTTGTTTAAAATAAAATACAAATATATAAATAATGTGATTTTTTAATACAAGTGATTTTTTTGCCCCCCCCCCTGAAAGTTTGGTCTAGTTACGCCTCTGGTGGTACTCATGGGTCTCTGCCAGAGCCCGGGAATAAAGACTCACGGATGGACTGAGCCTGAATATTCTGGTTCATTTTGGGAAAGTTCACCGTAAAACAAAGACTCAGTACGGTGTTATATGATGAATCTTATCCAAAACAAGAGACAACCAAAAGGAAGGACCGAGCCTGAACATTCTGGCTCATTTAGGAAGAATTCACCGTAAATAAAGACTTTCTACACGGTGTTACTGGAACAAGGTAAGCCAGAACAAGAGACCATCAGAACAGTTAAATGCTGCGCTGGCAGTTATCGCGAGATCTATAACTTTTCATTAGGCCGCGTTCCATTATTGTGACAGCCGAGTAAACAGAGCTATGAATAATCCTCCGATACAAACTGTGCAGATAGTATTCAATCAGAGGAAACCGTCTTTGATGTTTTTTTGTTAACCCGAGGGGGGGAGCAGTTACACTTTTGTAAATAAAAGGGATTTTTTTTTATTGGTAAATCTATATTTAAAAAATGTTATACATTATCAACGAATAATCTTATAGAGATAAAGAGATCAGTATTAAAAAATGTCAAACAGGCTGACATAATCTAGGCAGTGTTTGTACATTTCTTTTTTCTGGAATACTAAATGATAGGGCCGGTCCTACGAATTGCGGGGCCCAATTTAACGGTTGCTTGCGAGGCCCCTCTTCTATTTTTTTTTACAATAAAAACTATTACCGGTCCTACGAATAGCGGGGCCCAATTTAACGATTGCTTTCGAGGCCCCTCTTCTAATTTTTTTTTTACAATAAAAACTATTACTATTAATGCTAAATACTATTAATGCTAAACGTAAATTGCGGGGCCCCTGCCAGGTGCGGGGCTCAATTCGGAACCAATCGGTCAAATCAGCCGAAGGCCGGCCCTGCTAAATGGTGAGGAAAATAATAATTCAACTAAACTTTTGTTTGGCGCCCCTTCATAACTGGGCGTCGTGTGTGGCCTCTCAGCTCCCACAACCTTTCCTTCTACAGAAACGGATTTGTATATCGTTATCAGATTGAAACTATCAACAGCCTTTATCGAATTCGAAGCTTTTAATACAGTGTCATGATCGTAGTAAATGTAAATATGTACATTTTGATAGAAAGAATGGAAAACAACAGAGATCCAAAAGCAATATATAAGGCAACACCCAATGAGAAAAGGCCTAAATGCAGACCAAGAACCAGATGGTTGGAGGAAGTGGAGAAAGACCTTAAAGCCATAGGAGTGAGAGAGTGGAGGAAGAAGACCATGGATCGGGAAAAGTGGAGAAAGGTAGTATGACAAGCCCAGGGCCCTAAATGGGCTGTAGAGAGTAGTACGGCAGGCCCAGAGCCCTAAATGGACTGTAGATAGTAGTATGGCAGACCAGGGCCCTAAATGGACTGTAGAGAGTAGTTGGCAGGCCCAGGGCCCTAAATGGACTGTAGAGAGTAGTATGGCAGACCAGGGCCCTAAATGGGCTGTAGAGCAAAATGAAGAAGAAGTACTTTTTGTTCCAAACTTGCGCATAAACCAATATGTTTTGCTGCACACAGACTTCGGCAAATTGAAGCGAACATCGTCATACAGTATTTCAGCCTCTGAATCACACGATTTTGTGTCTCGAACAATTTCATAACTTTACCTGTCTAGCAATTCTTTGATACTATGTTACATATATAGTTCATGTAGTGCCACTGTAGTGGAGAAAGACCTTAAAGCCATACGAGTGAGAGAGTGGAGGAAGAAGACCATGGATCGGGAAAACTAGAGAAGAGTAGTATGGCAGGCCAGGGCCATAAATGGGCTGTAGAGTCAAAGGATGAAGAAGAATACGTACAATTATTGCTATTTCAGTCTTTATGAACTGTTTTGACAAGTTTAATGAATTGAAAGAAGGGATCCACTGAACGTTGTTAAATCTATTTCTAGTGATCTATTCTATACTAGTTTATTTATTTTAAATATTTGCTATGTTCTGTCAATTGTTGTTGTACAGAGCTGATGAGTATTTTTTCAGTTTTGTAATACGATAATTTTACGATATCTAAAGACGACTATTGAGTGTTTTGTGCGAAATGTCCCATGTTTGTGACCAACCATGTTTCATAACATGTGGTCCCTTACTGTCATGGATGTATTGTGTGTTTGTTGAACTTTTCACGTGTTGAGTGTGGTCGTGGAGAGTGAGTGGGTGAAAGGTCAGAAGTAGAAAAGATAAGGTGATTGGTTGAGGTGGTCAGATGACAAGGAGTGGACCATTATGGCGAAAGTGGAAGGGTGATGACCGGGGAGTTCTCGAGAGATATGGTACTTGGTGGTGGATTACGCTGTGTTGATGAATTCTTTTTTTTTATTATTACTTATATTGTTATAGGCATAATAAATGTTAACCATTGGTTCTTTCTTTGACTAAATTTGTGAGTGAATGGTGGCTTGCAGTTGTCATGACAACTAAATGTTATGAAACTTACTGAATAGCATTTTTTTCATTCTTTTTTTTTTTCTTATTTATATAATTATCTATGCCTTATGAAATTTCTTCAAATACGATAGCCCGACACCAACACCAATGCCAGACTTTTTTGAACTGACCGGTCAAGTTTCAACGGAAGAGGAAATGGCGCTGGATTGGTCACACATTACGCAAACCAGTGATAACATTAAAAGGCATTCGTTGAGATGAAATCCTCAAGGAAAAAGAAAAAGAGGCCAACCAAGAAACTCCTGGAGGCGAGATCTCGAGGCCGACATCATCAGAATGAGGTTCAGCTGGAAGCAGCTGAAGAGGATGGCTCAGGAGAGAAGTCGCTGGAAATATTTAGCTTGCGGCCCATACTCGGACAGAAGTCGCTGGAGATCTTTAGCTAGTGGTCCCATACTCCGATAAGAGTGACCGGCGTAAGTAATGTAAGTATTTATTTAATTAAATTGGTTGATAATTGGTTTGGAATATATTGTGACATTTTAATGAAGATGTGAAACAATTGATAATGTCAAGTGACAATATTAAATTATGAACCGGGAATGGCCACGGGTGAGTTCGATAAAAAAAACAACACTCTGTGAGATAATTTTGCAAGTACCAAGAATTACATAGTAACTTGTAACAGGAAGTGAAAGGAAGACCTTTAATTTCCTTGTCCCCGAGCGGAATAAGTTCGCTAAATAGCTCATTACTCATTTAAAATATACACAAGAGATTTCACATCATATTTTATATTTTACTGCCTTGTGCGCCCCGTGTTGTGCACCGTAATGAGGCGAGGCGCAGCCCTGCGCGCGCATTAGTCAATTAATCCACATTTGGTGATAACAGTAAGTTGAATAATAGAAAAACAAAACTGGCTGATTGGAAGCCGTAGGAGAGCCACATGCCGTTGTTAGACCATCCTCGTTTTAGGCTCTGTTTTAATAATGATAAAATGTGTCTAAAGTTTGATTATCAAGTAAATGAACATTTTCCAGACATGCACAGGTTTTATTCATTACCAAACACAGGGCTCATACAATATTGATGTTGTCAATCAAAAACATTAAACTGATCCCCCACATCTCCTTACGGAACAAATAATAAAACTGCATAAGTTAAAGTTGTTTTTTTTTCTTGTTTCTTAAAACCTACAAAAAATTATGAACTAATCATTCTACAGGTGTCAAATTCTGCTGACTCCATCGTAGCTGTGTGCCCTGTTAGTGCCTCGACCGATGTCTTTAGCGTTATTCTTGGCCAGAGACTGCTGATAACTGTGTAACTGTTTCTCTAGTGCATAGTTCTCCGCCTGAAGGGCCAAAATCTCGCGTCTAAAAAATAAAACGTATACATTTCATATTAGAAAAAATAATGAAAAAAATATACACATTTTATAATGGCCATAATATTGTTATTTATAATATAATCATTATGCTAATTGTTCTGTAGCTTTATTCCTTTACCTAGTTCATTTATATTTATATTTTCTCATAAGAGAAAATAATTTATTGATGTTTTAATGCTATATACAAAGCACAAACGATTATTATACTAACAACATATACGTTATATATATATATATATATATATATATATATATATATATATATATATACATAATATTAAGACGTGTAGTCTTTTAATTATGAATCATTATGCTAACTGTATTCATTAAACACAGCACCATTATATAGCATTTTTCTATAAATATAACTATGACCGCCAACACTCACTCCTCGACCCAGTAACCTATATGCATTTTCACTTTTATGAACGATTTGTTTAAATAGCCAGAGATTTTCAAATATACGGTAGAAATTATAGATTCTGGGTGATAATTATTCTGTTTATGATCAAGATCTGATGTTGTCCTGTAGTCAGAGTAAGACGAGACATACGGACTTCTTGCTTCACAGCCCTAGGCAAACACCATTAGATTTTATTTTTCACGAGACTTATTATTAAATATTTTCTTTTATTTTAACTGTAGACATGAGCTAAGCTCTATTTTTAACATCTTTTCTTAGAATTTCAAGGCCATTTCACACATATGAAAATTATCATGTCAAATTCAAGGATGCCAATTATTTTCTGGAAGAATTATCAAGAAAATATATGGAAAAAATATCGAGTCTTTATTAAATCTATAGAAGGTATTCATGATGTATTTAGTTGTTGTTGTTGGCTGTGTGAAAAGGAATAATGATCATTCATGTTTATGAAACTATAATTATTTCTTGCTGCCGGTATAGTTATAGTTTAAAAAAAAAGTCAGTCGTCAGTATATATAACAAGGTAGCCATAAGTGAGTGACCACACCGGGTGGTCAACACTTCGGTCACAGTGCATGATCATCACTTTTTTTTTTTGTTTTTTTGCTCATGTTTTGTCCTGTTTGCTGTAAGCGTTGCCGTTCGGATCCAAAGGGTGCTCTTCCAGCATTATTTCTACTACATATGGTGCTAAAAAATGGCTTTGACAACTGACAAGTACTTTTTACAAAATATATTTTAAGTCTCAGCCTCCCCCTCCCCCTTGAAACATAAGAAGGGGGACTATGGTCGTAAGGCCAATTTTAGCTCCCCCCCCCTTCCCCACTCCCAATTTTTTTTTTAAAAGGTGAAAACTGCTCAGAGGCGTAGTGAGGGGTGGTCAAGGGGGGCATCATACCCCGGGCGCTACTCACAAAGGGGCGCCAAATGGTATATTTTACATTTATTATTATATGGTTTTCGAATGGAGGGGCGTTAAAAAGGTACTGTGGCCCGGGCGCGAGTTAGGCTCGCTACGGCACTGCAGCTCATTTTTAATAAATTTTTTTGTCGACTGACTTACGGTTTAGTGAAAACCCTGAACACTTACGACATCTGGTGTTTGTGCAGTCTTGTGACGTCATCAAGATTTGTGTAGTTCGGAGAGGCTAGAAGGTGTGAGTCCATCCACTCGATGTGAACGGTCAGTTTGTGGTCCTCCACGTCCAGGAATGGGCAGTCGGGATCTTTCAGCTGGGAATAGATTTGCATATGAAAAGTATATGAATGACCAGTATTTAAATTAAATATAAATAAATATATACATATATATATATAATTATATATATATATATATATATATATATATATATATATATATATATATATATATATAAACACACACGCTCAAAAATAAATTTTATTTCATTGCATCTTTGCAATGTTACGTTAGAAAACATATTTTGCCATCTAACCATAAACTATTTATAAAGCCACTTAACATGGAATTATTATTATGCGCCTAATATCGGGTTGGCTGTTTACAAAAATTGTGCGCTGCTTCCAAATGCTGTAATGAGTTTTATTCTTTCAAGAAGGGGCTCATTTTGTATGCCATGGTTTATTCCGACAGTAATTATTTATTAATGTCTAATGTCATGAGGCGGGTAATTTTTTGTGATACATATATAGGTCATGCTGTAACAATATCGTTGATATTGTTAAGTTTTATAATGTTAAAATGGCAAGAAATATCGACTCAAGTCATTTGGTGTTTTCATGTTAACAGACTTAACGTGAGTACAATATTTGAGCTCAAGAGTGTGTGGATTTATCAAGACATGACAGTAATAATAAAAAATGCTCTCCATGTGTTTACGTATTGTGATAACAACGTAGTTGATATATTGATTTTCATGACTAACTCAAGACAGACGAGAAAACGCTGCAAAAACAATTAGTCTTTTTTTTTTAGAAAAAAAAAATCTCTGGAGTTGTAGTTTGTATGTGTGTTTGTGTGTTGGGGGCGGGGGGGGGAGGGGGGAGGAAGGGGGGCATGGGGTTGTATGATACAGAAAACATTATCCGTCGAGATAAATAGCAACTGAATGTCATGTGTGTTTTCTTTTCTTTTTTTTTTAGCTTCCTATTGAATGTTTGCCAATATAAGCCATTCAAAGTTCTCCAGTTTTCTCTTGAGATTTGTAGATAAATTGTTTCATGTTTGATCGTAAAAAAAATAGAGTCTGCCATTATGTGTTTCTGTTATGTCATAGATTGTTATCGCTATGTATATGTGGCTATATTGTTGTTATATTGCTACATATAGATGGCTATATAGAGTGTTGTATCGATACATTTATAGGTGGCTCTTTAGATTGTTATAGTGCTACATATAGGTGGCTATACACATTGTTTTATCGATATGGATAGGTGGCTACATAGATTGTTATATCGCAACGTAAAGGGTAGCAATATAGTTGTAATATCGCTTTATATACATGACTATAGATTTATAGCTTTATTAACATCACAAGTAGCTTTGTAGACAGTTCTCTTTTGTATCTGACACCTAACGGACAATTTTCTAAAGCAAAATAATATTAAACCATCATAATTTCAGAGTCTATTTCAAATAGTTTATTTTGCTGCCCATTCTTTATTCTACCTCAACACTGTTTTCTTGAGCAATCACTTTTGAGAACCCTTCAGAATGTGGTATTATCTCTTCAACATCTAGCAAAGGTGATACATAGACCACCAACTATTTCTTTACAAGACAATTAACTCTCGATTCATTGACTAATTTTCTTCGTGGAACACCATCAGTTTAATTCGTGGAACACGAACAGATTCGTGGAACACCAATAGTTTGATTCGGGGAACACCAATAGTTTGATTCGTGAACTACAAACGATTTGATTCGTAGATTAACAAGAAATTGATTTGTGTGACTCAAAGACTTTGATTCTTGCAGTACCGTTTCGTGGACCAGTAACAGAGTGGCCAAAATATTGGTGTATGCATCTAACAAATAAAACATTTATCATTACCTTAAAAATATGAGGAAAGAATCAACATTTTCCATCCACCCTTTAAGTCTGAAAATACTTCAGCACTAGTTACTAAATTGTTATTGTTAATTTGTTTTCATTCTTTCACACTATGGCAGTCAAGTGATGCTAATCAAAAAGTACCAGAAGTAGAGAAATTACCTCCACCTTCCCACCCTGGAGACTGTCCCCTGAAGTTTTGAAAAATCATTAGACCGAGGCCTGATCAATTTTATTTCTCTAATCCATTGAGCAGGTTCAAACCTTAAAATTAAATTTGCGCTAACAAAAAACAGTTGCAGGGATCACTGACATGATGAAGACGAGGCTGAAGTTCTGTAACGATGTGTCTGCAACATATCTGCAGCGATAGATCAATAGTTTTCTGGTAAATTTCAAAATAACGTTTTTTTTCTTGCGGGAACAAAAACAAAAGGGAAAAAAAAAACCGGTTTTTGTGTTTATTATTTTTTTCTTCTGCTGCAAGGGTAATATTTATCTAAGTTGAGAATTCAATTATGCAGTTTTTAATTATTTTTTTTAATATACATTGATTAATTAATTACATAAATAGTAATTATAGTGTCTATATTCATTCATTTCTAGACAACCCCTCCTTCTTTACTGCTAAGTTGTGTTGGCGACTTTTTGAAATCGAATCAACAGATTCCTTCAACAGCTTGAACACTTAAACTTTGACCCCTAACCTGGGATCCGCAATAAATTGAAACCATAAAGAGTGGGAGTTGTAAATGTGTGCCTGCTCATTCTGCTGAAACAAATCCAGTTTCGGGGAGAAAATGTTTTTTATTGGCCGAAATCTTTTTATTTTTTTTTTTTAGTTGAGTTGTTAGTTTATTGTTTAGGATGAACATCACACAGGCTTGCCGCTATTTTATTCGTTGATATATTCATCCAGCGCACACAGTTATTTCAATGTTATTTTTTATTATTATACTTAAAGAACTGTAGGCAAACCGTTGTCTGAATTTCATTTAGGACAGAATGAGAATTCCCGAGAATTTTTTTTTGCAATTTAAATGTATGGTGATATCGTGTTTTTAGATTTTAAATTACTAGCCTTTGGCCATTACTTGTCAACAACAACCTTGCGGAAAAAGAAGTGCCTTTTGATGTGTTTCATTTATTAGAAGAGTTTAGATAATCGCTTAAAAAATTCATATAAACTCTTTCTAACCGACTCCCTTAATCTCTGTATTTGGTGGAAGTGATGAGCAGGGATTAATTCAATTTTGTGAGTCCCCCTGTCCCCCATAATTATTTTCCTTGTGTATCACTAAAATCAAACTATATCATCATAGATTGGGCTTCCTTTTTGTCAGATGTTTTCAGACCCAGTCCGCTATAGGATGTGGTGAGGTTTAAAAGAGAGTTATTTGCGTTACAATGATCGTGAAGTCAAACCATGTGAATGCGATATAGAAGTTTATCAGATATTCGGGTGGGGGGGGAGGCGATGGGTACGGGGCGAAAGTGTTTTACATCCTGGCATCAGATCTGTCAGATGGGGGCCCATTTGTGGCTTTATGCAAATTCAGCCCAGGGCGCTTGGCGAAATTTAGCCCATGCCTTCAACACTTCTCTGTACGGAGTGCACGCAGTGGCTCCGACAGCCAACACGGCCCCAGGGCAGGACATCATTGCGGGCCCCTTAATAAACAAAAAGTCGTGAAATAATTGACATGGTCGGGGCGGCCGGGCCCTCTTACAGATGCGGGCTCCCTGGCAATGACCTCCCTACCCTCCCCCCACTCGGCGTGCCTGGGTGTACGGTGGTTGTATCAATAACTCTTCCAATAACAACACACGACTGATCGGACCTCAATGTGTGAATCCTGATAAATGTTTATCACTTTGAAGATTGAATGAACCATCTAAAAATGATTTTCATAAATTGAACATATAGGAAACTGTCACGAAGCATTAATATCTGAATGTTTTTGTAAATATTATATTAATCCTGTAGAAAAAACAGCGTCAAAACGAAATTAATCATACATGATATATGATTTGAAGTTACACCAATAAGATTTCAATTTTTATCCCTCTTAAATTCGTATTATTTTTTTAAAATCCTTCTGTCGAAATAAAATTAATTAAAAAAAAAAAATTTATTAGAAGCTAAACTAATTAGATTTAAGAATTTCATAGAATCGTAAAATTAAAATAGGAAAATAAAAATGTTTCTGGAAATGCAAAGCAGGAAACATCTAACTAGAGAACCTCTGTGTAGGTGTATTGGGGCAAAACAAAGTATTACGTTATATTTGAACCAATGGCTGTGGACACACACAAACACACACACACACACACACGCATTGTTTGGCTCACATCGTGTAATAAATGAACTGACTGCTCACGTTTACAAATCTATTTTCTAGTGGTACCCCCCCCCCCCACTGCCCGTTCCACCCCCCACCCCCTTCCCCAAACCTTACAGTTAAAGAATAAATCAAGCAAGTAATAGAGATATGAAATGTATTGATTCTTACACCGCAGAGTCTGTTGGCCAGATTTTCTTTTGGAGAGCGCAAATTTGGTCTGGAATAACTGATTCTGGCTGTAATCAATAAGTGTTTTGTAACGTTTTTGATCCAAGAGAATCGAATCACACACTCGAAACAGAGTGATTTCGTATCCTAATTTGAAATCAGCCCCGATTGATAGATATATACAATAATTTAATATACAATTATGTGTAATAACAACGTTGGCCGAATGCGGCTCTAATGGCCCAATACGGATATAAAGGCCCAATACGGATATAATGGCCCAATACGGATATACTAGCCCAATACTGATATAATGGCCCAATGCGGATACAATGGCCCAATACGGCTCTAATGGCCCAATACGGATATAATGGCCCAATGCGGATATAATGGCCCGATGCGGCTCTAATGGCCCCGCTCGATTTATGTTATCCATTGAATAAAAACCAAAATAAAAAGATATTGAAAAATGTACAAAATTAATGATGGGTGGTAGTGCTGTGTTTGTCATGCTGCTTTCGACCTGACGATCTCGGGTTCGATCTCCGTTGAGAACCAGGGGAATTTTTTTTTCAGGTTATTGTGAAAGTTCCATCAATGTCTCTCATGGTGCCTCCGTGGCCATTGCACCATCTGGTATAGTGGGGATGAGAGAAGGGCTCACAAAGCCGTCCCACTAGCGGTTTATAATGAGTCTAAGACACTCTAAGACAGTGGTTCCCAAAGTGGTCCCTACGGACCCCCAGGGGTCCCTGGCATCATTCAGGGGGTCCGTGGAAAATTAAAATTCATTTGGGGGTCCCTGAACAACTTTAGGGGGTCCGCGAAAGGTTAAATGTAAATTATTATTATGGAAATTAAAATAAAAAAACATGAAATAAACTAGTGCACACTAATTAAATTAATAACAAGCATGGCGCGGTGTGCGACAGATGGCCGAAAACGCGTTTATACTATATGCAGGAATGAAATAACGCCGCTGCACGCACTAATTTGTCTACAATAAAAATAAACTATAAAAGAGTTGTACATCGTACATCGAATGTAGTTTTGTGTTATGCTGATACAAAGTGTATAAACTAATTTTCTCAGTCTTAGGCAAAAAGGGTAAGGAATTGACGTTTTTTTTTTTCAAACAGTAAAAGAAAAATATTTGAAAATACCTTCACTGAAACAACTCATAGGGACAACATCTAAGCGAGATGATGATGGACTGTTGCTTCTTATATCATTCCTTTATTGATTGCGAGGTCCGGAAAGCTGCATACTATTGGTGAAGAACCTTATTTTACCAGCTGAAAGTGAGGTAATACGCACAGTTTTTCACAAACAATCTTTCGATATTATAAAAAGAATTCCACTGAGTAATAACAGTACACAGAAGGATTGACGAATTGGCTCAGTCCGTAGAAAATTCTTTATGTTATTACTTAAAAACATCTGAAATTTCTATACAGCTTGACGAGTCCACTATAGTAGGAAACGAAGCTTTACTTTTAGCTTATATAAGATTCGTAAAAGAAGAACATTTTTGTCAAAAATTGTTTTTGCTAAATGTTTGGAAACAAAAGGTGAAACGTTATTTACTGAATTAAAAAGATTGTTCAATGTAAATGCTTTACCCTTGACTAATACCAAATCTGTTGCTCGTGACGGTGCTCCGGCAAAGGTATGAAGATAAAGAGGCTGTCTGGCATACTTAAAACAAGCTGCACCAAATGTATTTTAGTGCATTGTTTCATTCATTGACATCATTTGGTCGCAAAAAAATCTTAGTGACCGTTTGCAAAGATCACTAGATTTTGTCATTAAAGCAGTTAATAAAATCAGAAGGAATGTCTAAAATTAGATATTGTTTTCTCAACTTTGTTTGAAAAATGACGAAGATTATAACTGTTTACTATTTCACACAGAAGTGCGTTGATTATATAAAGGTGCATGTTTAAATCGATTATTTGCGCTCTTTGATTTAGTGTTGGAATTCATGGAAAGCAAAGACAATGATTTTCGACCAAATTTAACATAGCCTATATGAGACAAATTTAACAAAACTAATTTGAACCTACAAGGTGACTAATTAAATCTAATTACAACTTAAAGCGTAATGGCTGCGTTTGTGGCTAAACTTTTTCTGTGCAAACAAAACTTGGAAAGAAGAAAATGTTTTCAGAATCGAAATATTTCGAAATTGCAAAATAAAGTTGACGATCAGCTTGCTTACTGTCAACACTTAACGGTTCTTCATGCAGACCTGAGCCAAAGATTTGAAGACATTCTTTACCTGGATATTCCCGACTTGGCGTAGAGCCATTGCACGCTTGGACACAGATGAATCCTTACTAATACAGGAGCAGCTTATTGAAATATTCACAAAAGAGGAATTTCAACCAATCATTAAACAAGGGTACCACAAATTCTATTTACAAAAACAGATCCCAATTTTATATCCTGCATTATGAGTTATAATACAGAAGTTGTTGACTGCTTTTCCGTCTTACTTTTTGGTAGAACGTTGATTCAGTGCCGTTATGAACTTCATCACGCACACACACACACAAAACAACAAAATTCGACCAAAAATTTGTGCTCGTGGGAATTTGCGGTCATTACTCACAAATATTGAGTGGACATAAATACATTCATAACATCTCATCAAGTTCATCCAAGTCATTATTTTTTTTTATTTTAAATGAAAATTACAATTTCAATAAATACTTTTTCAACAAAATGTTGTTTTTTTCTAATTTTCATACCAAGAATTTATGCAGTTTTTTCACTTGGGGGTCCGTGGGCAAGTTTTGACTATAAAAGGTGTCCATGGGTCAAAAAAGTTTGGGAACCACTGCTCTAAGAGATCATGTAACATCTCATCCTTACAGGGACTTCACAGATCGAAAACTTCTCCTTGTCCAATGTTTGCATGCCTGATGATATCGTGGTGGTGCGGCCGGTACGTGGATTCGGGTGACTGAACCCAACGCGGTTGAAATTCGTTTACTGGACATTTTATTCGAAAAAAAAAATCTTTTAAATTTATTTTTTAAAACTTTTTCAGAAGTAACCCAATGTTGGCACTCACAGTCACTAACACACACAGACTAACCCTATCACACACTTAGACTAACTCTCTCTCTCTCTCTCTCTCTCTCTCTCTTTACACACACACACATACACACATAAACTTACACAGACTAACTCTTTCTGTCTCTCTCTCTCTCTCTCTCTCTCTCTGTGTCTCTCCTTCTATCTCTCATACACACAGACTAACTCTCTGTCTGTCTCTCTCCCTCTCTCTCAGAAACATACACATACAGACTCTCTCTATCTCTCTCTCTCTCTCTCTCTCTAACTCGCTCTCACACAGACTCTCTTTCACACACACACACACATAGACTTACACAGACTAACTCTTTCTGTCTCTCTCTCTTTCTCTCTCTCTCTCTCTCTCCTTCTGTCGCTCCTTCTATCTCTCATACACACAGACTAACTCTCTCTCTGTCACCCTCACACACACAAACGCACACATAGACTAACTCTCTCTCTCTCTCTCACACACACACAATTACACGTAAACATAATTGCACACACACAAACACATACAATGCACACAAATAAGTACAATCACTCACACACAAACACATACAATGCACACAATAAGTACACTCACTCACACACAAACACATACAATGCACACAAATAAGTACAATAACTCACACACAAACACATACAATGCACACAATATGTACATTCACTCACACACAAACACACACAATGCACACAAATAAGTACAATCACTCACACACAAACACATACAATGCACACAATAAGTACACTCACTCACACACAAACACATACAATGCACACAAATAAGTACAATAACTCACACACAAACACATACAATGCACACAATATGTACATTCACTCACACACAAACACACACAATGCACACAATAAGTACATTCACTCACACACAAACACATACAATGCACACAATAAGTACATTCACTCACACACAAACACACACAATGCACACAATAAGTACATTCACTCACACACAAACACATACAATGCACACAATAAGTACAATCACTCACACACAAACACATACAATGCACACAATAAGTACACTCACTCACACACAAACACATACAATGCACACAAATAAGTACAATAACTCACACACAAACACATACAATGCACACAATATGTACATTCACTCACACACAAACACACACAATGCACACAAATAAGTACAATAACTCACACACAAACACATACAATGCACACAATAAGTACATTCACTCACACACAAACACATACAATGCACACAATAAGTACATTCACTCACACACAAACACACACAATGCACACAATAAGTACATTCACTCACACACAAACACATACAATGTACACAATAAGTACATTCACTCACACACAAACACACACAATGCACACAATAAGTACATTCACTCACACACAAACACACACAATGCACACAATAAGTTCATTCACTCACACACAAACACATACAATGCACACAATAAGTACATTCACTCACACACAAACACACACAATGCACACAATAAGTACATTCACTCACACACAAACACACACAATGCACACAATAAGTTCATTCACTCACACACAAACACATACAATGCACACAATAAGTACATTCACTCACACACAAACACACACAATGCACACAATAATAAGTACAATCACTCACACACAAACACATACAATGCACACAATTATAAGTACAATCACTCACACACAAACACATACAATGCACACAATTATAAGTACAATCACTCACACACAAACCTGCTCAATATTGCTCTCACACACACACACATACTAACAATCCACAAACATTCCAACGTACGTCTACTATTGTGGCAGCGAGTCCTGGCCAAAACTCAAGCCTGGCTCCCACCCCACCCCCTCCCTTCACGAATTCCCTATGCACTTCATTACACCCACCGCCAGGAGGTGTGGGTGGGGGGATGAGTTGACCGCGTCACATAAAGCTAAATAATCATCCCCAATACAACTGCACGTAGTCCCCTGGTCGTCTACTTTCTTCTCTGTCTAATCAGTCTCAGGTGGGAGGGACACATGCCCCCATCACAACGGCCATCGCATGAACAGCAGGAAAAACGGAGGAAAAATTCTCATTGGACCAAAGGGCCAGGGGAAGTAAAACGTTGTGGCCAACCAGAACAGT
Organism: Bulinus truncatus; assembly: GCA_021962125.1. Taxonomy (NCBI): domain Eukaryota; kingdom Metazoa; phylum Mollusca; class Gastropoda; family Planorbidae; genus Bulinus; species Bulinus truncatus. The sequence goes on from JAGDYQ010000164.1 coordinate 734,143, forward strand.
GATTTCCCTTGATAGGATCCAGAACGGTTTTTTTGGTTTTGTTTTGCTTGTACGACTTGACTTGATATTTATAGAATATCGTTTATCACTATGGATAATATCAAGTATCAACAATTTTATCAGGATAGTTTATCTAATAAATAGAGTCACGGTTGATTGGGCTGGGGGCATTATATTTAGAGAATCAGAAAAAGAAAAAAGAATGAGAATATCATATTTGTAATATCATACTGGTAATATTTATCATAATGGTAACTTGTATCATACTGGTAATATTTATCATAATGGTAACATGTATCATACTGGTAATATTTATCATACTGGTAATATTAATCATACAGGTAATATTTATCATACTGGTAATATTTATCATACTGGTAATATTAATCATACTTGTAATATTTATCATACTGGTAATATCATACTGGTAATATTTATCATACTGGTAATATTAATCATACTGGTAATATCATGCTGGTAATATTAATCATACTGGTAATATTAATCATACTGGTAATATCTATCATACTGGTAATATTTATCATAATGGTAATATTTATCATAATGGTAATATTTATCATATTGGTAATATCTATCATAATGGTAATATTTATCATACTGGTAATATTTATCATACTGGTAATATCACACTGGTAATATTTATCATACTGGTAATATTAATCATACTGGTAATATCTATCATACTGGTAATATTTATCATACTGGTAATATTTATCATACTGGTAATATTTATCATACTGGTAATATTTATCATACTGGTAGTATCATATTGGTAAGATCTATCATGCTGGTAAAACTACACTGGTAAATGGTGGTAACAACAGACGACTGAAAATATTAAGCTGAGAACATCAGACTGAGGACATTATGATGCAAACATCTTAAAGAAAATATCTGGCTAGAACATCAAATAAGGGGTAAAATGCAACCGGGAACGTCATTATTGAGACATTAAGAAATCAGAATGGGAACATCATACCATAAAAAAACCCAGACTGAACACATCTTGCAAAGAACATCAGACAAGGATCACCGTTACTGGAACATCAGTCTGGAAATAAGATGCTAAAAAACATCAAACTAGCTGCATCAAGCTGAGTACATTATGTTTGGAGGGGGGGGGAGGTGGGAGAGAGATTATAATTGAAACATCAATCTGAGATGACCACTATTGGAACATCACAATGGGAACACAAGACTTGGAAAATTATGTTGAATAGATCAATCTGAGATGACCACTATTGGAACATCACAATGGGAACACAAGACTTGGAAAATTATGTTGAATAGATCAATCTGAGATGACCACTATTGGAACATCACAATGGGAACACAAGACTTGGAAAATTATGTTGAATAGATCAATCTGAGATGACCACTATTGGAACATCACAATGGGAACACAAGACTTGGAAAATTATGTTGAATAGATCAATCTGAGATGACCACTATTGGAACATCACAATGGGAACACAAGACTTGGAAAATTATGTTGAATAGATCAATCTGAGATCGTGGGGATTGTGATCATCAGTCTAAGTGTTGCGGTGGAATATCATTTAAATTACTCGACAGTGGCTTTTTGCTGAGGAATCCATCACCGGACAAATACAAACAAGTTGCGGCAATAGATGTGGACTTACAAAAGCTGGTACCAAAATGAATTCATCTCTATGACAATACTAAAATAAAAATACTATAAATAGGCCTATGTTGTACATAATGATACAAAAAATATGTAATTATGTTCTATTTTTTTTTTAAATATCTATACATGATGGTCCGGAATACAGATTCTGCACGGAATTGGTAAACTTGTTTCAACTTTACTCGATGCATAATGAACTTAAGAGATGAAGTTGGATGGCGGGGAAGCGAGGAGGGGGGGGGGGTGCGCGTTCAAAGACTGACATTTTCTAGATGTAATAATAGACATCCAAAGTTGCGCAGCCGGCTATTAGCACAGCCGATATGAACGGTGTTCGATCAACAAACAGTAGAGTCCAGTGACTGGTAATTTGTAAGGCAGAAGTATGAATAGAATGTGAAGTTTAGCTTTTCCTGTGGAGAAAAAAAAAACACGGGGGGGGGGGAGGAAAAATGGAACGGGTTGGTTGGGTGGGGAAGGAGGGAAAGAGGAAAATGGTAAATGTCCACAGGGGCAGATAACTCAGCGGCACCGACAATTTCGTGAACAACGTTGACTTCCCCCTGAATAAAACTAAATCAATGTTTGTTTGGATGGCCGCCTCGACAAGTGTGAATATTGTAGCTGTCTCCCCTTACAATGGCCGCGATAGTATATAACATATTTCAAGAGTTTCCGGTCCTGCCTGCTAAACTACTGAATAAAATATACTTAATGGGTTGTACTAAATTAGCTCAAACTATGGCAACGCCGCGGCCCAGTTATTAAGAAACCGCTTTTACTTGAAATACTTGGAAATGTTCACAGACGTCACTTACCTAAATAAACAAAAAAATATTAAGCACGATAATGTACAGTGTTATGATTCCCATTGAGAAATTGTACAAATACATGGGTGTACAATGAAATGGTGAGAATCAAATGGCTTGCAAAGTAATGGTGTACAACGACATGATGTAAAATGAAATGGTGTACAACGACATGGTGTACAATGAAATGGTGTAAAAAAGAACGACATGATGTAAAATGAAATGGTGTACAACGACATGGTTTACAATGAGATGGTGTACAAAGATATGGTGTACGATAAAATTGTGTACAACGACATGTTGTACAATGAAGTGGTGTACAACGACAGGTTGTACAATGAAATGGTGTTCAATCAAATGGTTTGCAACGAATTGGTGTACATTGAATTGGTGTGCAATGAAATGTACAGGAAGCTGTGTCAAACGTTACTCTGTCTAAGACCCCTGTAAGACAATGCTCACTGATTTAAAATACCCTAGGAAAAAGCGATTTGAGATATTCATATGAAGGAGTTAACAGAAGATATTAGCTCATATAATGTTTTTTCCTCAGTCTAGCTGCTCTGGCGTCACAAGATATCTATGTATTGCATCTATCCGAGTTCTAAACAAAACGAGGCTACTGATGTAGCTAATAAAGTAGAAAAAAAAAGATCGTGGTCTTCAGAGGTTGAATTTTATGCGGCGATCGTTGCATCAAATGATGTTCCACGTTGGCAGATTTTTAGAGTCGTTCATGGGGTGATTGAAACAAAATACTTGATAGTTAAGGTCGATGCTTGATAGCTAAGGTCGATACTTGATAGATAAGGTCGATACTTGATAAATAAGGTCGATACTTGATAATTAAGGTCGGTACTTGATAAATAAGGTCGATACTTGATAAATAAAGTCGATACTTGATAGTTAAGGTCGATACTTGTTAATTAAGGTCAATACTTGATAGATAAGGTCGATACTTGATAGATAAGGTCGATACTTGATAGATAAGGTCGATACTTGATAAATAAGGTCGATACTTGATAGTTAAGGTCGATACTTGATAGTTAAGGTCGATACTTGATAGATAAGGTCGATACTTGATAGATAAGGTCAATACTTGATAGATAAGGTCATTACTTGATAGATAGGGTCAATACTTGATAGATAAGGTCGATACTTGATAGATAAGGTCGATACTTGATAGATAGGGTCGATACCAGGTGTCATACAGTCAGTCACACATATTGTTGAGAATTCGGACCAAATTTCACGAAGCTCGTCCAAAATAAACAAAAAAGATTGTCTGTGACGTACTTTTTGTCAAGCAATCACATTTTTCTTTGTCACAAAGTTCGTCATGCGAATGGGTCACACATTCTAACAGATTATCTGGCACATTCTTTGTCTAACGGCTCGTCACAATTTTCTTTCAAACTGTCACACGTCTTTGTCGTAGATCCTTGTTGTCACAAAATGGCAACTGTTAACAATCAATGTCACAAAATGGCAACTGTTAACAATCAATGTCACAAAATGGCAACTGTTAACAATCAATGTCACAAAATGGCAACTGGTATCATACTGGTAATATCATACTGGTAATATTTATCATAATGGTAATATTTATCATACTGGTAATATTATACTGGTAATATTTATCATACTGGTAATATTAATCATACTGGTAATATCATGCTGGTAATATTAATCATACTGGTAATATTAATCATACTGGTAATATCTATCATACTGGTAATATTTATCATAATGGTAATATTTATCATATTGGTAATATTTATCATACTGGTAATATCACACTGGTAATATTTATCATACTGGTAATATTAATCATACTGGTAATATTATACTGGTAATATTTATCATACTGGTAATATTAATCATACTGGTAATATCATGCTGGTAATATTAATCATACTGGTAATATTAATCATACTGGTAATATCTATCATACTGGTAATATTTATCATAATGGTAATATTTATCATATTGGTAATATTTATCATACTGGTAATATCACACTGGTAATATTTATCATACTGGTAATATTAATCATACTGGTAATATCTATCATACTGGTAATATTTATCATACTGGTAATATTTATCATACTGGTAATATTTATTATACTGGTAATATTTATCATACTGGTAATATTTATCATACTGGTAGTTTAGATTAGATGTCACAAAATGGCAACTGTTAACAATAAATGTCACAAAATGGCAACTGTTAACAATCAATGTCACAAAATGGCAACTGTTAACAATCAATGTCACAAAATGGCAACTGTTAACAATCAATGACATGACACTGTTAGGTGTTTTTAAACACAAAAATCATAATACTATTTCATTTAACAATCTGGCTTCATAGTATTCAGCTTTATACATTCCCCATTCTTCTTTGAAACGAAAAATAATAAAAATAATAAAATAAAAATCATACTACTTATATTAACTAGTTTTATTAATGGAAGACACATTCAGATTTACCCCGCCCAGTTTACACTAACCCTCTCTTGGGGAACGCCTCTGCATTTTTTTGGGGTCAATAAAAGCACGGATTCCACAAAAATGAGATGGCTATAGGATACCATCACTGGGGGTAGCCCTTGAATTTCAATCAATAGATTACGGTGTGAGTACATAATTGGAAGGGGGGGGGAGGGGGATGGTTACAGCGTGTGTCTCTCTCACCTTGCTAATAGGATTTGTTAAACCACAATGGCGTGCTCGTCACGTGATGATGTTGTATTTTGATTCACAAATGATGTTTTTTGTATACATGGGGACAAGAGCGTGGTACTTAGGAATCGCCTTATTGTAAAATGACATTTTAACCGAATTATTCTCACCTTTTTAAGTTGTAAAGACTATTAAGTTAAAAAGATTTGATTCGCTTTGGCTTAATATAAATGTCGGATGGCTCATTGTCAGTAAATAGCAGGGCCCCCCAGTAGGTGCATGTTGAGGGCTCAAACCCTGGCAACAAAAGCTCTTACAAAAATCCCCATAGAGTCTTTTTTTTAAGGTTTTCGAACCCCCTAGGCATAGACTTTAAGACATTTTTTTGGGGTAGGTTATGTATCATCTATTAGGGCTCTCAACCCGCCAAAAGGGCATGGTACCCTAGCTTTTTTTTTTGGGGAGGGGGTGGGGGTCGAGAGGGGGTTGATATCAAAATGTATTAATTTAGATTAGATGCATACAATCTGTGTCTTTTTTTTTTTAGAGAAGTTGCCATATTTGTCCTTAGATTTTTCTATCTGCGGCCCTGAGACTTTGCATGTGATTGAAATGAAATTTCTACTGGAAGGAAGTCCTTTCGGCAAGCGGGAGCGTTATTTAGGTGTTTTGCCCATGTCTGTCTAGTTCGGCTCTGTGTGAGTGAGGGAGAGATTGAGTTGACCTGTGTGTGAGAGATAGTCTGTGTGTGTCAGAGAGAGAGTTAATCTCTCTCTGTGTGTGTGTGTGTGTGTGTGTGTATGAGAGAGAGAGAGAGAGAGTTTATCTGTGTGTGTGTGTGAAAGAGAGAGAGTTTATCTGTGTGTGTGTGAGAGAGAGAGTTTATCTGTGAGAGAGAGAGAGTTTATCTGTGTGAGAGAGAGAGAGTTTATCTGTGTGTGTGTGAGAGAGAGAGAGTTTATCTGTGAGAGAGAGAGAGAGAGAGTTTATCTGTGTGTGTGTGAGAGAGAGAGAGAGAGTTTATCTGTGTGTGAGAGAGAGAGAGAGAGTTTATCTGTGTGAGAGTGAGAGAGAGAGAGAGAGAGTTTATCTGTGTGAGAGTGAGAGAGAGAGAGAGAGTTTATCTGTGTGAGAGTGAGAGAGAGAGAGTTTATCTGTGTGAGAGTGAGAGGGAGAGAGTTTATCTGTGTGAGAGAGAGAGAGAGTTTATCTATGAGAGAGAGAGAGAGTTTATCTGAGAGAGAGAGAGAGAATTTATCTGTGTGAGAGAGAGTTTATCTGAGAGAGAGAGAGAGAGTTTATCTGCGTGTGTGTGAAAGAGAGAGAGAGTTTATCTGTATGTGAAAGAGAGAGAGTTTATCTGTGTGTGAGAGAGAGAGAGTTTATCTGTGTGTGTGTGTGAGAGAGAGAGAGAGAGAGAGAGAGAGAGAGTTACTCAGTGTAAGTTTGTTTATTCAAGAATGACGTATTTGATAAAAAAGATGAGCACCAAAATATACTCTCCTGTTGTGGTCTCTTGTTAGTACTATGATTAGCGTATTCGATAAATTGGAGAGAAAACAGATCGCCGAACTCAATCACGAGATAGTTAATTGAAAATCGAAATTGTTAAATATCTTAATCCAGTTAATTTAAAAGGAAAATAGTTAGCAACGTGCACTGACAGGTTCATAACTGAGTAGTATGCCACTGACAGGTTCATAACTGAGTAGTATGCCACTGACAGGTTCAAAACTGAGTAGTATGCCACTGACAGGTTCATAACTGAGTAGTATGCCACTGACAGGTTCAAAACTGAGTAGTATGCCACTGACAGGTTCATAACTGAGTAGTATGCCACTGACAGGTTCATAACTGAGTAGTATGCCACTGACAGGTTCATAACTGAGTAGTATGCCACTGACAGGTTCATAACTGAGTAGTATGCCACCGACAGGTTCAAAACTGAATAGTTTTAAACTTTGTTGTTTTTTTATTTAACTAAATTCTCTTAGATTTAGTAAACATTTAAAATTTTATTTTTATTGATGTTTTGTAGCTACAATAATGAAAAAAAAATACCACACAGAAAGAGGAATGAAACATTAGAGACATTTACTTACTAACAAAATGGGTTAAAAATATGTATGTATATATATATCCAATGTGTCCAGTTTTAAAACAAAACAGTTCTCCCTTTGGTCTGTGATATGAATAGTTTGGGGACCACATTCATGTCCAATTAGTTGACATATTTATATGTATATATGTAATACAGTCATACTGAAACAACAAACACACTCTGATTGGTTCATTAGAGAGTTGCCACAGCAACATGTAGGGAAAAAAATATATATAATTAAAAACGGTTATGTTACAAACAACAGAATCGAGCTGGCCACCCAATAAGATAAACTCATCATCTTTCTACACTCCACCCACACTCGAGGGTTAGAGAAGTGAAAATGGTGGGGGGGGGGGGGCGTGGAAACAACGAAATATTCACTTAGCGAGATGAGATGGCCATTTTGGGACGGACCGACCAATCAATCTCTCCCCCCCCCAGGTTATGTTATGATGGTAATGTTTCATTTCAGAACAAGTACCTATCTACTGATGGTGTTCCTTCCATCCCCAGGTTATGTTATGATGGTAATGTTTCATTTCAGAACAAGGACCTATCTACCGGTGGTGTTCCTTTCATCCATGCTGCGTTCCTTTATTTTTCTCTGTTATTATCTTCTTGTCCTTTCTATTTTTAGCTTTTTTTATTATTTCAGGACATGTGTTTATTTTCTTACGTTTAGTTGGTTTATTTCATCTATAATGGGATGATAGAACCTGGGGCAATAGGGGGCACTTGGTGCGATAGGGAGCACTTGGGGCAATAGGGAGCACTTGGGGCAATAGGGAGCACTTGGTGCGATAGGGAGCACTTGGGGCAATAGGGAGCACTTGGGGCAAATTAATTATTGCCCCCCCCACACACACACACAAAACGATAATTTACTCAAAAACCAAAATAAAATTTCGGACTCTTCCGCTGTCGCAGGTCAAGTGCTGACCACAGGCATGATTCCTCCATCTCACGGAAAAAACTCAGTGAGATAGCGAAATGAGACCAGGAGGTAAAAAATGACTTGAAACGAGACTAGTTGGTCGAAAATGACTTGAAAGTTGAAATGAGACCAATGAGTCAACAATGACTTGAAACGAGACCAGTGAGTCAAAAATGTCTTGCGATGTTTCTCAAAATGATGACACAGTCAGTTATGACTGTGGCACAGCAGGAGGTTGTCACAATATATATGTTTTTTATTTTATTTTTTCATGTGGTCTGAGCTCACCATTTTAGAACCATTGGAAATATGGTTTAAATGAGTGTGTAGATGACGTTGTAATGCACCTGGGAGATGATCATTTTACTCCCCCCCCCTTATAGAAACATACCCCCCACACACACACACCAAACCCCCCTTCCCATACCCTAAGAAACATTATGCCACTTTACGTCAATGTCAGACATTCTATAAAACATATGCTGCTCCCTGATGAAATAAAATAATCCTTTTTAAAGAAACAATTTCCAGTATGCCCTTGATATAGAATAGACAAGTTTATTGATAGAGGGTGTGCAGACATGGGCGTATTCATGGGGGGGCAAGGGAGGGGGGCATTTGCCCCCCTCCTACATTTTGAAAAAATGTCATAAAGTTGTTATTTGCCCCCCCCCCTACCCCTGGAAAATTTTTGCCCCCCCCCCTGGAAAAATTCCTAGCGACGCCCATGTATACAGACGGACTTTACAGACAGGGAAACATTATATAATGAGAGACAAGGATACAGATATAAAGTCTCCAGCATTTCTGAGACCTGAGGCTTTTTTTTTTTTGTAATCAGTTAAAAACAACATAAAATTAGTCAACTGCATAATAGCAGACGTGTAGATACTCTGTTGAAGGCTCCTCCGGGCAGACGAAGTGTAGAATTACATCTGTTTGAGTAGCCACGGCAATTTATAAATGCTATAAGCGTTTAAAGCTGGTTAGACCAGGTCCTGAAAAATAAAAAAAGCAACGTTCTCGCTGACGTTCGAACCCGGGACCCTTCGAGTCGATAGTCGAGACCACTACACTGCATCCCCATACTCTGGTGAGTGGCTTATGTTGAAACAATGTTTGAACACGCACACACACATCCAAACAAACACACATACAGCCAAATATACACATACACACACACACACACACACACACACACATATATATACATATATATATATATACATATATATATATGTATATATATATATATTGTTACGGGTCCTTATATTGAAGATACTTGTAGAGGTTGTAATAAATCAGACAACACAAATCACGAAGTTAACTCCAGTGAAGTAACATCAAACAATCGTTTAATTCTTGAACATGAACTGACATAAAGGTAGATCCGGGAGGAGTACAATAGCAAACTGTAAATATGCATCCATCTACATCGATGCCCAAAGCTAGACTCTACTAACACATGCATCTGCATCCTATGATGCAAAGAGCTCGACTGATCATAAACAAACCATGTGCTCCCAACTGTCGGTTAATATACGTCATTTGTACCAAATGACGTATACACTAAAGCTCCCAATATTTACACTCAAGATGGCGGAATGACGCCATGGATACTGCGGTGGGCGGAGCCTAGCGAATTGCGTCATCAAACTTAGACTATATTATTTCTCCACATTTCTCCCCTCTACCTAAGCATGATGTAATCATGTAAAACCCAATACTAATACCGACAAAAGGAAGCCACATGAAACAAAGTTCAATCATAGAACATATCCTAATCATCATTACAACAACATAAATTATACAATGATTAATCAAATCAATATTGCATGGATCATAAATCAATACATGCAAACAATATAATAAATATCATCAATCATATTTGCATAAACATATTGAATTAAATTCAAATTTCTCATCATTTTTTTTTTCTCTTTTCGTCACTGATATTTATTATTTTATTATTTTTTTTCTATGTGACTTGTTATTTTTTTATTTTCTTTCATGTCACTTGTATATCTTTTCTTTTCTATTATTTTTTTTCAGGTGACCCTTTTTTTTTTTTATGTCACTAGTTATTCTTCATTGTTTTTTTTTTTCAAGTGACTTCTCTTTTTTTTTTTTCATCATATTCAACAAATATTATCAAACATATTATGTCATCATATACACATATACATGTAAACATGTCATCATATGAACATAATATACATGTAAACATACACATTATGGTGAACCAAATTTCTTACTGCCAGGACATAGTTTGGTTAAGAAAAAATATTAAAATCTCTCCAATTCCCATTAATATTTATCTCCGTGGTTGGAATGAAACCATAGTTCGCTCTTCTACCCTGATTATAAATCTTACAGTCATTCTTGCAACATCTCAACAAACATGTTCTACATGAACAGTGGTAATGAGAGATAAATTCTGGCTCATTAAAATTTACTATATGTCTAACATGGGGATTTTTATGGGGATATCTACTGCAATTATTATAAGTTAGACATCTAACTGTGTTAAAATGGTTGTATCGACCAATAGGTGGGTCCTTCCATTCACGGTTTTCATTTCTTTTATTTTCTTTTCCATAAGACCATCTATTTGTTTCTCTGGTTTGATCACCATTACGTCCAGATTTCTTGATTTGTACATCATAATACCTTCTTTGTTTCTTTTGATTTTCACTGGGTACAATGTAGTTTTTGTCTCTTTGACAATAATAGTTAGGGTTCTTTCTTTCTTTCAGTATTATAATTCTTGAGGTTTGGTTATTCATTGATTTAAGTTCTCCTCTATGACATTCATGGGTAAATGGAACTGAATGTTTTATAATTGTACCTGTAGCATAAGATTTATGTTGGATTTCTTTAATAACGTGTCTGCTTGCTTTATTATCTTGATTACTTAATTTGCCATCTCTATTTTTGGGTATGGTTCTCTTGGCTACTTTGATATAATTGGCGTCTTTATCTCCATCTGACGATTCTACTTTATCCAATCTGTTAATTTTATCCTTCAAACTTCCATTAATCTTTGTCTGAGAAGCTGTAACCACATCGACTGATTCTATTTTATTAACAAGTTTATTTACAATCCTCTCTATTGCGTCTACCCTAATTGGTAGGTCTTCCAAAGTAGTGCAAGTCTTTGATTTAGTACGTAGGTCGTTTTCCCTGTCTAAAATCAATTTATTCAGTTCTGCCTGTATTTTTTCCTTCTCTGACTTGAGACGTTTATTTTCCAATTTTAACTTCTCATTTTCTTCACGCATGCTGTCTCTATCATGTTTATCATCTTCAGCCTGCATTAATCTAGTAACATTGCACATATGTTCCTCGCTTATCTTCTCAACTTCATTAAATCCTTCCATCAGTTTGTCATTGTCTATTAACACGGGCGATTTTTTCTGCTCTTCATCTTCTTTTTGTCTCTCTATAATTTTGTTTGAAAAAATTTCTTCAGTAAAATTACCTAGCTTGGAGGATGAGATCATTTTATCGCCCTCCACACTGACTCCAGGGGTAGCTGACATCTCCAGCTCTAGGCGCCTTCTTTCCTTCGCGATTTCTGCCTTTCTCATTTCCCGTTCTGCGGCTCTTTCTTCCCTCTCTCTCTGTTCCTTTTCCTTTCTTTCTTCCCTCTCTCTCTGTTCCTTTCTTTCTTCCCTCTCTCTCTGTTCCTTTCTTTCTTCCATCTCTTTCTTTTCCTTTTCCTTTCTTTCTTCCTCCACCCTCTCTCTCTCTACAGATACCCAGGTTTGTAACTCTTGGCCTATAAGGCCAAGTGCTTTACCAGCTTCAACAATATTTAAAATTGATGACATGGCAGTAACCAAAACCAATTATAACTAATAAATGAAAATGTTTGATACTATATATCATACATACAAAAAAAAATATTCTATAATGTCATCAACATACAAGTAATACCAAAATAAATACAATATTATTTTTCAAAACCCAGCAAATTAAATGTTTTGGCTGCTCAGGGTGGACCCTATTTCAACCTCTACTGTATTAAATACAGAATTTCACCAAGAACAACAAACAAATAATTACACCAGATTTCAATATTCTAGTAATAAATATATATAAAAAAATATGCCAACTTACATATAAAGAAATACACAAATAATAATTTCTGTTCCTTGACTTCGATGGTTGATCCTCGGTGATCCCGGTCCGCGATGTTCGATGTGGGGTTGACTAACACACGGGTTGATCCTTGGTGATCCCTGTCCGCGATGTTCGATGATCCTTGGTTGATCCTCGGTGATCCTATGGGGGGTCCTCTGACGATGAGGAGGTGATTCCACACGGTAACGTCGGCCCCGTCAGTATACAGCAACTCTGGCCACTTTAAGCAGTAAAGTTGGCCTCTTCAGCAAACGGCAAGGTTGGCCTCTTCAGCAAACAGCAAGGTTGGCCTCTTCAGCAAACGGCAAGGTTGGCCTCTTCAGCAAACAGTAGGGTTGGCCTCTTCAGTAGCAGCAAGGTAGGCCTCTTCAGCAGACGGCAAGGTTGGCCACCTCAGCAAACAGTAACGATGGCCACTTCAGCAAACAATAGGGTTGGCCACCTCAGCAAACAGTAACGTCAGCCACTTCAGCAAACAATAGGGTTGGCCACTTCAGCAAACAGTAACGTTGGCCACTTCAGCAAACAGTAACGTTGGCCACTTCAGCAAACAGTAACGTTGGCCACTTCAGCAAACAGTAACGTTGGCCACTTTAGCAAACAATAGGGTTGGCCACTTCAGCAAACAGTAACGTTGGCCACTTCAGCAAACAGTAACGTTGGCCACTTCAGCAAACAGTAACGTTGGCCACTTCAGCAAACAATAGGGTTGGCCACTTCAGCAAACAGTAACGTTGGCCACTTCAGCAAACAGTAACGTTGGCCACTTTAGCAAACAATAGGGTTGGCCACTTCAGCAAACAGTAACGTTGGCCACTTCAGCAAACAGTAACGTTGGCCATTTCAGCAAACAATAGGGTTGGCCACTTCAGCAAACAGTAACGTTGGCCACTTCAGCAAACAGTAACGTTGGCCATTTCAGCAAACAATAGGGTTGGCCACTTCAGCAAACAGTAACGTTGGCCACTTCAGCAAACAGTAACGTTGGCCACTTTAGCAAACAATAGGGTTGGCCACTTCAGCAAACAGTAACGTTGGCCACTTCAGCAAACAGTAACGTTGGCCACTTCAGCAAACAGTAACGTTGGCCACTTCAGCAAACAGTAACGTTGGCCACTTCAGAACACAGTTTTCACGGCGTACACCCAGGGTGGTGGCCGCCACGTAATTCACCGATGAATACTTAACCGGTAATTACAACGAGTCTTAATGTACTCACTCCGCTGCTCCTGAATCCAGCTAAGTCAGTCAGTTCAACGTCGGAGGTGCCAAATATATGTTACGGGTCCTTATATTGAAGATACTTGTAGAGGTTGTAATAAATCAGACAACACAAATCACGAAGTTAACTCCAGTGAAGTAACATCAAACAATCGTTTAATTCTTGAACATGAACTAGTGTTGTTTTTGTTGACGAAAACTAAAACTAAAACCTTCGTTGACGAAAATGGTGACTTTTCGTCAACGAGAACTAAAACTGAAACTAAAATTAGCAGCAAGACTAAAACTAGACGAAAACTGAAATTATTACAGAAAAAACGAAATAAAAACTGAAACTAAAATATAGTCTTGCTTTCGTTCACGAAAACTAAAACTAAAACCTTCGTTAACGAAAATGTTGACTTTTCGTCAACGAGAACTAAAACTAAAACTAAAATTAGAAGCAAGACTAAAACTAGACGAAAACTAAAATTATTACAGAAAAAACGAAATAAAAACTGAAACTAAAATATGACCCGGGACTAAAACAACACTAACATGAACTGACATAAAGGTAGATCCGGGAGGAGTACAATAGCAAACTGTAAATATGCATCCATCTACATCGATGCCCAAAGCTAGACTCTACTAATACATGCATCTGCATCCTATGATGCAAAGAGCTCGACTGATCATAAACAAACCATGTGCTCCCAACTGTCGGTTAATATACGTCATTTGTACCAAATGACGTATACACTAAAGCTCCCAATATTTACACTCAAGATGGCGGAATGACGCCATGGATACTGCGGTGGGCGGAGCCTAGCGAATTGCGTCATCAAACTTAGACTATATTATTTCTCCACATTTCTCCCCTCTACCTAAGCATGATGTAATCATGTAAAACCCAATACTAATACCGACAAAAGGAAGCCACATGAAACAAAGTTCAATCATAGAACATATCCTAATCATCATTACAACAACATAAATTATACAATGATTAATCAAATCAATATTGCATGGATCATAAATCAATACATGCAAACAATATAATAAATATCATCAATCATATTTGCATAAACATATTGAATTAAATTCAAATTTCTCATCATTTTTTTTTTCTCTTTTCGTCACTGATATTTATTATTTTATTATTTTTTTTCTATGTGACTTGTTAATTTTTTTCTTTCATGTCACTTGTATCTCTTTTCTTTTCTATTATCTTTTTTTCAGGTGACCTTCTTTTTTTTATGTCACTAGTTATTCTTCATTGTTTTTTTTTTCCAAGTGACTTCTCTTTTTTTTTCATCATAATCAACAAATATTATTAAACATATTATGTCATCATATACACATATACATGCAAACATGTCATCATATGAACATAATATACATGTAAACATACACATTATGGTGAACCAAATTTCTTACTGCCAGGACATAGTTTGGTTAAGAAAAAATATTAAAATCTCTTCAATTCCCATTAATATTTCTCTCCGTGGTTGGAATGAAACCATATTTCGCTCTTCTACCCTGTTTATAAATCTTACAGTCATTCTTGCAACATCTCAACAAACATGTCCTACATGAACAGTGGTAATGAGGGATACATTCTGGCTCATTAAAATTTACTAAATGTCTAACATGGGGATTTTTATGGGGATATTTACTGCAATTATTATAAGTTAGACATCTAACTGTGTTAAAATGGTTGTATCGACCAATAGGTGGGTCCTTCCATTCACGGTTTTCATTTCTTTTATTTTCTTTTCCATAAGACCATCTATTTGTTTCTCTGGTTTGATCACCATTACGTCCAGATTTCTTGATTTGTACATCATAATACCTTCTTTGTTTCTTTTGACTTTCACTGGGTACAATGTAGTTTTTGTCTCTTTGACAATAATAGTTAGGGTTCTTTCTTTCTTTCAGTATTATAATTCTTGAGGTTTGGGTGTTCATTGATTTAGGGTCTCCTCTATGACATTCATGGGTAAATGGAACCGAGTGTTTTATAATTGTACCTGTAGCATAAGATTTTTGTTGTATTTCTTTATTTACGTTTCTGCTTGCTTTATTATCTTGATTACTTAATTTGCCATCTCTATTTTTGGGTATGGTTCTCTTGGCTACTTTGATATAATTGGCGTCTTTATCTCCATCTGACGATTCTACTTTATCCAATCTGTTAATTTTATCCTTCAAACTTCCATTAATCTTTGTCTGAGAAGCTGTAACCACATCGACTGATTCTATTTTATTAACAAGTTTATTTACAATCCTCTCTATTGCGTCTACCCTAATTGGTAGGTCTTCCAAAGTAGTGCAAGTCTTTGATTTAGTACGTAGGTCGTTTTCCCTGTCTAAAATCAATTTATTCAGTTCTGCCTGTATTTTTTTCCTTCTCTGACTTGAGACGTTTATTTTCCAATTTTAACTTCTCATTTTCTTCACGCATGCTGTCTCTATCATGTTTATCATCTTCAGCCTGCATTAATCTAGTAACATTGCACATATGTTCCTCGCTTATCTTCTCAACTTCATTAAATCCTTCCATCAGTTTGTCATTGTCTATTAACACGGGCGATTTTTTCTGCTCTTCATCTTCTTTTTGTCTCTCTATAATTTTGTTTGAAAAAATTTCTTCAGTAAAATTACCTAGCTTGGAGGATGAGATCATTTTATCGCCCTCCACACTGACTCCAGGGGTAGCTGACATCTCCAGCTCTAGGCGCCTTCTTTCCTTCGCGATTTCTGCCTTTCTCATTTCCCGTTCTGCGGCTCTTTCTTCCCTCTCTCTCTGTTCCTTTTCCTTTCTTTCTTCCCTCTCTCTCTGTTCCTTTCTTTCTTCCCTCTCTCTCTGTTCCTTTCTTTCTTCCATCTCTTTCTTTTCCTTTTCCTTTCTTTCTTCCTCCACCCTCTCTCTCTCTACAGATACCCAGGTTTGTAACTCTTGGCCTATAAGGCCAAGTGCTTTACCAGCTTCAACAATATTTAAAATTGATGACATGGCAGTAACCAAAACCAATTATAACTAATAAATGAAAATGTTTGATACTATATATCATACACAAAAAAAAATATTCTATAATGTCATCAACATACAAGTAATACCAAAATAAATACAATATTATTTTTCAAAACCCAGCAAATTAAATGTTTTGGCTGCTCAGGGTGGACCCTATTTCAACCTCTACTGTATTAAATACAGAATTTCACCAAGAACAACAAACAAATAATTACACCAGATTTCAATATTCTAGTAATAAATATATATAAAAAAAATATGCCAACTTACATATAAAGAAATACACAAATAATAATTTCTGTTCCTTGACTTCGATGGTTGATCCTCGGTGATCCCGGTCCGCGATGTTCGATGTGGGGTTGACTAACACACGGGTTGATCCTTGGTGATCCCTGTCCGCGATGTTCGATGATCCTTGGTTGATCCTCGGTGATCCTATGGGGGGTCCTCTGACGATGAGGAGGTGATTCCACACGGTAACGTCGGCCCCGTCAGTATACAGCAACTCTGGCCACTTTAAGCAGTAAAGTTGGCCTCTTCAGCAAACGGCAAGGTTGGCCTCTTCAGCAAACAGCAAGGTTGGCCTCTTCAGCAAACGGCAAGGTTGGCCTCTTCAGCAAACAGTAGGGTTGGCCTCTTCAGTAGCAGCAAGGTAGGCCTCTTCAGCAGACGGCAAGGTTGGCCACCTCAGCAAACAGTAACGATGGCCACTTCAGCAAACAATAGGGTTGGCCACCTCAGCAAACAGTAACGTCAGCCACTTCAGCAAACAATAGGGTTGGCCACTTCAGCAAACAGTAACGTTGGCCACTTCAGCAAACAGTAACGTTGGCCACTTCAGCAAACAGTAACGTTGGCCACTTCAGCAAACAGTAACGTTGGCCACTTTAGCAAACAATAGGGTTGGCCACTTCAGCAAACAGTAACGTTGGCCACTTCAGCAAACAGTAACGTTGGCCACTTCAGCAAACAGTAACGTTGGCCACTTCAGCAAACAATAGGGTTGGCCACTTCAGCAAACAGTAACGTTGGCCACTTCAGCAAACAGTAACGTTGGCCACTTTAGCAAACAATAGGGTTGGCCACTTCAGCAAACAAGTAACGTTGGCCACTTCAGCAAACAGTAACGTTGGCCATTTCAGCAAACAATAGGGTTGGCCACTTCAGCAAACAGTAACGTTGGCCACTTCAGCAAACAGTAACGTTGGCCATTTCAGCAAACAATAGGGTTGGCCACTTCAGCAAACAGTAACGTTGGCCACTTCAGCAAACAGTAACGTTGGCCACTTTAGCAAACAATAGGGTTGGCCACTTCAGCAAACAGTAACGTTGGCCACTTCAGCAAACAGTAACGTTGGCCACTTCAGCAAACAGTAACGTTGGCCACTTCAGCAAACAGTAACGTTGGCCACTTCAGAACACAGTTTTCACGGCGTACACCCAGGGTGGTGGCCGCCACGTAATTCACCGATGAATACTTAACCGGTAATTACAACGAGTCTTAATGTACTCACTCCGCTGCTCCTGAATCCAGCTAAGTCAGTCAGTTCAACGTCGGAGGTGCCAAATATATGTTACGGGTCCTTATATTGAAGATACTTGTAGAGGTTGTAATAAATCAGACAACACAAATCACGAAGTTAACTCCAGTGAAGTAACATCAAACAATCGTTTAATTCTTGAACATGAACTAGTGTTGTTTTTGTTGACGAAAACTAAAACTAAAACCTTCGTTGACGAAAATGGTGACTTTTCGTCAACGAGAACTAAAACTGAAACTAAAATTAGCAGCAAGACTAAAACTAGACGAAAACTGAAATTATTACAGAAAAAACGAAATAAAAACTGAAACTAAAATATAGTCTTGCTTTCGTTCACGAAAACTAAAACTAAAACCTTCGTTAACGAAAATGTTGACTTTTCGTCAACGAGAACTAAAACTAAAACTAAAATTAGAAGCAAGACTAAAACTAGACGAAAACTAAAATTATTACAGAAAAAACGAAATAAAAACTGAAACTAAAATATGACCCGGGACTAAAACAACACTAACATGAACTGACATAAAGGTAGATCCGGGAGGAGTACAATAGCAAACTGTAAATATGCATCCATCTACATCGATGCCCAAAGCTAGACTCTACTAATACATGCATCTGCATCCTATGATGCAAAGAGCTCGACTGATCATAAACAAACCATGTGCTCCCAACTGTCGGTTAATATACGTCATTTGTACCAAATGACGTATACACTAAAGCTCCCAATATTTACACTCAAGATGGCGGAATGACGCCATGGATACTGCGGTGGGCGGAGCCTAGCGAATTGCGTCATCAAACTTAGACTATATTATTTCTCCACATATATATATATATATATATATATATATATATATATATATATATATATATATATATATAATGCAAGGGGATATTCTTCACGAAGTTTAATCATCTGTCTTGACTTTTCAAAATTCGCTCATGTCATTAAATTTTGCAGAATGTCAGAACTGTTTTAAAGCTAGCCAGGTTTATTTTAAAATAAATCATATTATAAGACGTCGTATGTCAACCCGTGTTAACTTTGGCTTGTCATAAAAAGAGTCCAGGGGTTTTTTAATCGATATATTCTGATACAGCAAAGGCCATGCTTTGTATAGGCACGTACATGGGCGATAAATGTCGCCCACCCCAATCCCTCGACAGGGCCTAGCAATCATGACCTGTTTCATGTAAGAATCAGAGTTTAGAGAGTATAAAATTGGGTGTGCTTTTGAAGCTGATCCCTGTATATATATCGCCAACACGATTTTATAAAAAGATTGTGGATTTGTTCATGTGAAATCGAATGCAAACGTGTGCATGCATGCGTGCTTATGTGCGCGCGTCTGTGTGTGGCTGTGAGCACACTAACACTCGACGGACGCACACTGTCTATGATTGGCCATTGCTCAAAGATGTACATTTGTAAGACCAGCGGTCGGCGACTGGTGGTCCGTGGGGCATTAGTGGTCCGCGAGACAACGCTAGCGCTCGGCCGCAAGAGAATTTGAGACGTTACTTGTTTTCCAAATGTATTTCATATGTATTTATTCATTAGCAATGAACATATTATAAATACTTGAATGTAAGCCATCACGTGATAAAGGGAAAACAATTATTGAGTGTAAGTCCTTATTGGTGATATTTTTTTTTTGAAAAGATACACACTCATAATCACGCACACATACAAATATTACATGGCAATGAAAATTATTAATTGAGTGATCAGCGGAAATAAAGTTATAGATTCACTGATCCGTGAAAATAAATTTACGAAGTTAGTGCTGCGCTAGAATGAAACTTAGGAATTTGCTGGTCTCAGGGAAAATAAACGATCGAGTTTAGTGTTCTCAATGAACATCATAAAACTGATCATTATTGTGCTTGACATTTTTTTGCTTATTTAGGTCAGCGAACATTTCCAAGTATTTAAATTGTTCAAAATATTGTCGACCGCAGCATTATCCGACCCACTGTAACAAGGGCAGGCCGGATAGATGAAACTTGGGATGGGCCAGAGCTCACATCCCATATGAGTTGTTGTTTTTTTAACACGACAAATGAATTCAAGAGATTGCACATATTTGAGCCTCTTTCCTCAGGCTTGCCCTATAACACGGCCCAGAAATAGTCAACCATAGTTCTTCGAGGTTAATTGGTTGCAGTAAGGGAATTTACACTGAGTTAGATTTTTTTTGCTGTAAATGGGATAATTACGAAGGACCATTTGGGAAAAGCTATCTGATATCTTCTAAATACGTTTTTTTTTTTTAAAACCGTTTTAGATCCCCAAGACATTCAATAACACTCTGTAGTCACCATTGCACAAGTATTGCTAGATGTTTTGAGCTAATAAAAGGGAAAAAAACAAATACTATATGTATTTGAACAGCTTTTCCACGTGTTTGGTGGGCGTGTTTCTGTCCAAAGGAACAGCAGCCATATCAATAAGCTAGCAAGTCATATCTACTTTAGGTGTGATGACTATATCTGATTGATTCTCCGGTCAGTGTGGATCGCCATGTCCCATTGAATTGTAACCTTGCCATTCTAGACTACTGTTTGGTGTTCAGGGTTATACCATCAGTCCGTGACTTCAATTGGGGAAGTTCTTGCATGTGTGCAAGTGGATACATCCTGCAGTTCTTTTGTGACCGTAAATAGAATCTGTGTTTAGCTGTTCGGGGCAACAGGAAACCAATCGCTCGATTGTCTCATGAAGATGTACCATCCTATATTATGTGATGTTGGTACCATTCTATATTGTGTGATGTTGGTACCATCCTATATTATGTGATGTTGGTACCATCCTATATTATGTGATGTTGGTACCATCCTATATTGTGTGATGTTGGTATCATCCTATATTATGTGATGTTGGTACCATCCTATATTGTGTGATGTTGGTACCATCCTATATTATGTGATGTTGGTACCATCCTATATTATATGATGTTGGTACCATCCTATATTGTGTGATGTTGGTACCATCCTATATTATGTGATGTTGGTACCATCCTATATTGTGTGATGTTGGTACCATCCTATATTATGTGATGTTGGTACCATCCTATATTGTGTTATGTTGGTACCATCCTATATTGTGTGATGTTGGTACCATCCTATATTATGTGATGTTGGTACCATCCTATATTGTGTGATGTTGGTACCATCCTATATTATGTGATGTTGGTACCATCCTATATTGTGTGATGTTGGTACCATCCTATATTATGTGATGTTGGTACTATCCTATATTATGTGATGTTGGTACCATCCTATATTATGTGATGTTGGTACCATCCTATATTATATGATGTTGGTACCATCCTATATTATGTGATGTTGGTACCATCATATATTATGTGATGTTGGTACCATCCTATATTATGTGATGTTGGTACCATCTAGTGGAGAGACAATGATCTTGTGCAGCAATTACGAAAACTTCATTTCGTTTTTCAGTCCTTAGGATTCCAGCCATTATTGTGTTTATTGCTATTATTTGTATGTACATAGCTGTTTTATCGTCTATAAAACCAGGATACATTTGATCCACGATACAAAGAAGCCGCGCTACATGTGAGCCACGATACATTGAAGCCGCGATACAGTGAAGTGATACAGTGAAGTGATACAGTGAAGTGAAACAGTGAAGTGATACAGTAAAGCGATACAGTGAAGTGATACAGTGAAGTGATACAGTGAAGTGATACAGTGAAGCGATACAGTGAAGTGATACAGTGAAGTGATACAGTGAAGTGAAACAGTGAAGCAGCGATACAGTTACGCTGTGATACAGTGAAGTGTTACAGTAAAGTGAAACAGCGAGGCAGCGATACAGTTACGCTGTGATACAGTGAAGCCGTGTCAGACGAAGTACAGTGTGGCTTGAGCCGACCGAATTAAAATAATATCAATAGGAACGGTCTCTCTTTCTAATAATCAGAGAGTGCGGAATTATTTTGTCTGTCAGAGCTGGTGGTCTGGTGGTCTGGGATACTGGAAACTTCGACCGTGGTCTGTTCCGTTAAAGTTTAAAAAAAAAAACAATAATAGAGTGGAAGGGAGATGGGTATACCGGTTGTTTACATCTAAAAATAGCCCATCGTCAGTCCAGCTTATTAAAATTAAGCACAGATAATCGATATTCAGGACACATTGTGGGACGGTCATTGGCGGTCAGTGGGTTTCCTGACGCCAGTTTTAAATAGTCCACACGTTTTGTATTGAAAGTGGATGTCTCGGTCAGTCTGTTGGCTCAGACTCCAGTCCATCTTGTCTCTGTCCATTTCATTTTTTTTTAAATCAAAGTCCTATTTGTTGAAGTTGAATCATGTATCTGTCATGTTTGTTTAATCAAATCGTTTTACTTTGCTCTTTTTGTTGAGTTGAATCATGTATCTGTGATGTTTGTTTAATCAAAACGTTTTACTTTGCTCTTTTTGTTGAGTTGAATCATGTATCTGTGATGTTTGTTTAATCAAAACGTTTTACTTTGCTCTTTTTGTTGAGTTGAATCATGTATCTGTGATGTTTGTCTGATCAAAACGTTTTACTTTGCTCTTTTTGTTGAGTTGAATCATGTATCTGTGATGTTTGTTTGATCAAAACGTTTTACTTTGCTCTTTTTGTTGAGTTGAATCATGTATCTGTGATGTTTGTTTGATCAAAACGTTTTACTTTGCTCTTTTTGTTGAGTTGAATCATGTATCTGTGATGTTTGTTTAATCAAATCGTTTTACTTTGCTCTTTTTGTTGAGTTGAATCATGTATCTGTGATGTTTGTTTGATCAAAACGTTTTACTTTGCTCTTTTTGTTGAGTTGAATCATGTATCTGTGATGTTTGTTTAATCAAATCGTTTTACTTTGCTCTATTTGTTGAGTTGAATCATGTAGTTTCTTTTATCAATTGAATCAAATCTTTCAGTCTGTCTGGTATTATCTCTTCCCTGTTCAGTGGAACTCTGAAAGTCTTAACAGTTTCATCCTGCCGTGTGTTTAATAACCGATATCAACTCACAGTTCATTAGAACATGTCCATAATGATCGTGTAAACTTAATTTGTGTGTCATGCCTCACCTAAGTATGTCTAAATTCTCAAACCCCTTTTATTTTAACTTTTTTTTAAAAATAAAAATGACCGTTATTTATCAATGAATGGAGTCTTTAAAAAAAAATAATTTGCTGTTATCTAAAAAGTTTTTTTTAGAATGAATAGTTTTCCTTAAGGAAGAAGTCACTGGAAATAGTCAGAAAGCACATCAATTAATTTTTTTTAATCATTTTATAAAGAAATAACAATTTAAAATACCCCTTACAACAATCGAATTATTCCCCCCTCCCCTTAAACACACACACACACACACACACACACCACTAACACCAACATGAGGGGAGAACGGGGGGGGGGCAAAATTGGTAAACACAGCACTACACATCACAACACAGCACAACACAGTACAACACCTTCATCGCAAAGCTATTTATGTCCATATATATAGATCTCACTATAAAGATGCACATGTACAAACGTTATAAAGATGTTTATGTAGAGGTTTCACTATAAGAGATGTCCATGTACAAACGTTATAAAGATGTTTATGTAGAGGTTTCACTATAAGAGATGCCCATGTACAAACGTTATACAGATGTTTATGTAGAGGTTTCACTATAAGAGATGCCCATGTACAAACGTTATAAAGATGTTTATGTAGAGGTTTCACTATAAGAGATGTCCATGTACAAACGTTATAAAGATGTTTATGTAGAGGTTTCACTATAAGAGATGTCCATGTACAAACGTTATAAAGATGTTTATGTAGAGGTTTCACTATAGCGATGTCCAAATAAAGATGTACATATAGCGATAAGTGGGTGCGGAGGCGGGGGGCACTGAGAATCTTTCAAAACCAAGCCCCCCCCCATATTTGCTAATAAACGACGAGGCAGTGGGCAGTAATATTTGCTCAAGCTGCCATGTTGCCTCCTTCTCCCCCCCTCCCCTCCTTGCGATGGGCCTGTTCGGATCCATGTCACACTCTCTCTCTCACACACACTATCATTATGAGGTCGCTATGTCTAAAAAACCGTGAAATAAATCAGGTTCATGTTTGCTGAAGAACTGAAAATATTTCCAGTGGTGGTTCGTAGCGAGTGATGGGGGGGGGGGGAATATATCCATATTTAAAAGTGTTAGCACACAGACAACCCCCCCCCCCCGGGCCAAGAAAATCCACTGTAGACACCGAGCGTGACTATTGATTACGGAGTTGTGTAAATGTCTTTCTGTCAGACCAAACGGTAGTTTCTTTAACAAGTTTCCACTTCAAATTTCTCTTCCCCAGGACCAACTGTTATAATGAACTTGATGGGTTTTTTTTCTTTTTCGTTTTTTTTTTCTTAAATTTTTGAGAGAGAGAGAAAAAAAAATTTGCTGAGCACACAATGTGTGTATATATTGATTGACAAAATCAGTCTGCTTGTTTGTTTCAATATTTTTTTTGTTTTTGCCTGATGACATTTTTTAATTTGTTTTACTAACGTTTTTTAAAGGAGATGATGAAGAAGTGTCTTGTTGACTTTTTAAGTTGAAAGTTGACATATGACTGTTTAGTGGAATATTGACATATGACTTTTTAGTGGAATGTTGACATATGACTGTTTTATGACATGACTTATGAAAATCATTTTTTTATTTTCTAAATTTTAAATATTTTTTTTTTATATTGGTTGAACATCTAGGTAGGTAATTTAGGTTGGTCATTTCGGTTGGACATTTAGGTTGGTAATCTAGGTTGGACATTTAGGTTGGTCTTCTAGGTTGGACATTTAGGTTGGTAATCTATGTTGGTCATTTAGGTTGGTCATCTAGGTTAGTCATTTAGGTTGGTCATCTAGGTTGGACATTTAGGTTGGTCATTTAGGTTGGACATTTAGGTTGGTAATCTAGGTTGGTCATTTAGGTTGGTCATCTAGGTTGGACATTTCGGTTGGTCATTTAGGTTGGTCATCTAGGTTGGACATTTAGGTTGGTCATCTAGGTTGGTCATTTAGGTTGGTCATCTAGGTTGGACATTTAGGTTGGTCATCTAGGTTGGACATTTAGGTTGGTAATCTAGGTTGGTCATTTAGGTTGGTAATCTAGGTTGGTCATTTAGGTTGGTCATCTAGGTTGGTCATTTAGGTTGGTCATCTAGGTTGGTCATTTAGGTTGGTCATCTAGGTTGGACATTTAGGTTGGTAATCTAGGTTGGTCATTTAGGTTGGTCATCTAGGTTGGACATTTAGGTTGGTAATCTAGGTTGGTCATTTAGGTTGGTCATCTAGGTTGGTCATTTAGCTATGTTTATTTATGTGATGTGACTCATTGGTCAAAGTTTTAGGTCACAGAGCTTGCAAGTCATTTTATTGATTCTCCGACATAGCATCCTGAGAAATTATTGTCTACTTCAGGGGTTCTCAGAGATGTAGCAGAGGCACTACTGCTAGATAATGAGAGAGAGAAAGAGAGAGAGAGAGGGGAGAGAGAAAGAGAAAGAGAGAGAGAGGGGGGAGAGAGAGAAAGAGAGAGAGAAAGAGAGAGAGAGAGAAAGAGAGAGAGAGAGAGAGCGAGAGAGAGAGAGAGAGAGAGAGAGAGAGAGAGAGAGTAAGAGATTGACTCAATCGCGACTTGAAGATCATACAAAAGATACAATGAAAGGTTCAATTAATTGAAGCAGCCTATTTTTGATGAGAGAAATCACATAATTAAATGGAGACCTGCGCCACGGATGGGGAGTGGGGGTGGGGGACTCACCAGAGTGAACGTGTCAGGTCCACACGACAGAAAATTGAAGTATTTTTTGTGACAACTCAATCCAGGCTTTGAAACATTTTGTTGCGAGATATGATCACCCTTAAAACTTCCCCTGTCGGAACCCACATAATATTTAGGACGGTTCTGTATGTGAGCGAAATTTAAAGATTAACTGAAATTCAAATGAAAGGAACTTTTGTTAGTTTGTTTCTGGTGGAAAATGTTGCAGAGTATGTTGGACCGTCGGCCATTACAGTTACTGCTCAAACAAAAGGGCTCTATGCTATTTATCTGATGTTCCTTTGGTCTGTTCAAAGTGACCGTTCGGAATTAGTATATTACCCTAGAGTGAACGTCAGACTATAACGCATTTTTTCTTATCTCAGTAGAAACATTTGTCAACGTGTAATTCTTAGTTGGCATTTTTAGAAAAAAAAAATATCTCGCGTTGTCAAATGGTTTGGATAATCCTTGCAACAGTAATCTAGAGAGATGCTAATTGTCTAACGTTAACCAGAAAGATATTGCAAACAGATTATAATTTATTTTTGAGAGGCGAACATATCATTACCGACATCAAACACGTTCATGTCTATAATAATTTAAACTTACAGTAAAGAAAACCCCAATGCGATAATTTCTTTCTCAGTCAAAAAAAAAAGTAATTATGAGCTGTTCTTAAGTTGTTTTTTTTTTTGTTGTTGTTTGTTTGGGGGGGGGGGCGGCATAGGCAATGGTACACATGGGTCTCAGTGATAAAAATGCAATAAAAACCTTTTCTTGCTACTCTTGGGTCCCTAATGATTTTTTTACTGCGGCCCCCCTCAGAACACCCCTCTCCCCCCCAGCTGTTAAGTCACTTTTGCCTAGGGCGTCTAAACCAGCGGTCAGACAACATTTCCTTGTGGTAACCAGATTGTTAGCACAGTGGGCCTGCCAGAATGTGAAACTTACCCATAACATTTCTAGAAGAACTAGTAAAACATAACTGAGGTCAAGACGGTCCACTCACCCCCTCCCTCCCAGGAGAACTAATACAACATAGCTGTAGGGGTATGATGGTGGTTTCCAATAATTTTTCTTAGAGACAACGTCGCGTGCTAAACTTTAAATTTCTTTTGGACTATGGCTAAACGAATGTCCAGACAGTGGAACCACTGGTCAGTGGCAGCTCTAGGCAGCCGAATTACTTTGCGTGTCCATTTGAACAAAAAAAGTAATAATGCCTTTTCTTCAGTTGTGTGTTTGGGGGGGGGGGGTGAGAGGCAGAATGCATTTTTTTAAAGTAACTATTTACTTGTTCTGTTCACTAAAACTATTTCTGGCGCCTCTAATCTATAAATGTCTTACAGTGTTGAAGTATTTCCTATTATAAGAGGATCTCAATCTAGTAATCACTAACAACCCCATGCCATGTCTAATTGGTGTGTTGATCCACATATCACTGTAAACCAGTGTTTGCCACCTCTTTTGTTTTAAAATCCACCTAAACCTTTCTTAAAAAGTGTATCTCTTCCCCCCCCTCCCCCCTCCTTCACTTTAGGTAGCAAATCGTCAGGGCCACACTGCACTAAGGTTCAAATAGGTGCAAAACGCCCTCTGGCGGCAGACTATCGGGGACGATTTATGATTTATCATACCCTTTAAAAAACAGAATTTTGAAAGAAAGAAAAAAAAAATAGTATGTTAAATCAAGAGGGAGGCAGCACCGAATACTGGTTGCACCCGGGCGCAGATAGGGTAGACTGTGATACTGCATATAGTCTATACATGTATATATATTATGTTTTTTTTTTAATTCAAATGATAAACTATTCATAAAATTTTCGCTGAATGTTTTGTTTTATAAGAGATCACTGGGACATAGTTAAGGAAATGCAACAAGTAACATTTCAAAATGTAACTTTTTAATTGCTTTTTTGTTTGTAACTAAAACCTCCCGCACACTCTCCAGTGAAACACAATTTTAAAACATTTTTTTTTAAAATCGAAATTTGTACGCCGTCAGGGCGTGGTCTCGGATGGGGGGAAGGGTGGAAGGTGGAAGGTGGGAGATGGGAGGTGGAAGGTGGGGAATGCCTATGAAGAAAATCTGAACAATAAGTTATGACTGTCTGTGGATGAGTGATTGGTGCGAACAGTTTTGTTGTTGTTTTATTTATTTATTTAATTTTAACTGAGCCTACAGAGGCGTGCCCCTTAAGTTTGATTGGTTGGTACTGCTGGAAGGTAAGTGCCCCTTAAGTTTGATTGGTTGGTACTGCTGGAAGGTAAGTGCCCCTTAAGTTTGATTGGTTGGTACTGCTGGAAGGTAAGTGCCCCTTAAGTTTGATTGGTTGGTACTGCTGGAAGGTAAGTGCCCCTTAAGTTTGATTGGTTGGTACTGCTGGAAGGTAAGTGCCTCTTAAGTTTGATTGGTTAGTTCCGCTGGGTGGTAAGGAAAGGAGTGGGACAGCGTGCGATCTGTGTGTGTGTGGGGGCCAGCGGGGCCGCCCCCCCCCCTGCTTTTTGTCTGCCGCCCCCTGCTTATTTGTTCTACTTAGTAAAATGTATTGCCTGGTCCCCCCTGCTATTGCCTGGCCCCTGCTGTAGAATGCCTGGCCCCTGCTGTAGAATTTTCACGCTACGGGGCTGGTGTGGGCAACTTATCTTGTATCGGTCACTATGTACTTCTACATGCCCCGTTTCCCCCCCCCCCCCCAAAACTTACATCAACAACGTTACAAATAAAAACTCCTTCAGAGCCCTCTATTTCCCCCCATTAGAGTGTTACTATACATATTTGATGAGTATTAATTGACTTCATTTTTTTCCTCCTTCTGTTTCTTTTAAGCACACGCACACACACACACACACACACACACACACACAATTTACAAAAGTAATACAGACGAACTTGAAATGTTTTTCACCCAACTTTATTTAACTTAGCAAATGAAAACATTCACTTCAACTAAACATTCACTTCAACTAAACATTCACTTCAACTAAACATTCACTTCAACTAAACATTCACTTCAACTAAACATTCACTTCAACTAAACATTCACTTCAACTAAACATTTACAAACCAGCGTCTTAAAAAGTTAAAAAAAGAAGGAAATCTCCTTAAATATCGACCACCCTTGAGACAATTGAAATATTTGACTGGAAAGGATAAGAGAAGGTATTTTTTATTTAGCATCTTCCTATATAATAGACCAGGCATATATATGGGCTAACACTGTGATTCATTTTATTGCATACACATACATTGTGTAATACATATATAGTGGCCAATGATGCCCATATGAACCAAAGGAATTTTTTTTTTTTTGGATTGGCAGTTAGACATACATGCACTGATAAATGAATCGGCCGATGAATCGACACATTTATAGGTAATGAGATAGACCTACAGACTGAAAGGCAGACAGAAGATGGACACATGGATAGACTAACAAATGAATGGATGGATGAATAGATGGGGGGGGGGGAAAGGTTGATATATAGATCAGGGTGTTTGGATGGGCAGATGAATGGATGCATGGATAGATTTGGAGAGATAGATAGACAGCCAGACAGACAAACAGATTGATATATAGATAGATAGATTTATAGATAGATAGATAGATAGATAGATAGATAGATAGATAGATAGATAGATAAGATAGGTAGTTAGATAGATAGATAGATAGATAGATAGACAGACAGACAGACAGACAGACAGACAGACAGATAGATAGATAAATAGATAGATAGATAGATAGATAGATAGATAGATAGATAGATAGATAGATAGATAGATAGATAGATAGATAGATAGATAGATAGATAGATAGATAGATAGATAGATAGATAGATAGATAGATAGATAGATAGATAGATAGATAGATAGATAGATAGATAGATAG
Organism: Bulinus truncatus; assembly: GCA_021962125.1. Lineage (NCBI taxonomy): Eukaryota > Metazoa > Mollusca > Gastropoda > Planorbidae > Bulinus > Bulinus truncatus. The sequence continues at coordinate 763,962 of JAGDYQ010000164.1, forward strand.
ATAGATAGATAGATACTAACTCACATCTCTCCCCTGAACTTCTAGACTGAAGTAATTTTATTGCTCAACTCCAGCGGATGGAATCGAATAAAAAACCTGACCTATCTGTTGAATTCACTTTTTTTTTCTCTTCACTGAGTCTTAAGTCTAAAGTGTAATGCCAGAGGAAGATTTGACTACAAACAATGGCAGCTAAATCTGTCCAGGACAAAATCTAGGTCAAGCGTTATTGATCTGTGTCCCATTCACTATACTCCAAGTGATTTCATTCAAGAATTTGTTTATTTTTTTTTTAATTCACTGGTGGTCTCAAAATGAAATATCGTCCATTTTGTTTTCCACCCATTCCCGTCATGTATTCCTTCTCTCACTCTCTCTTTTATCCCGCCTCCCCCTTGTCTACATTCGGGAAAGTCCTGATATTAAACAACGCAAAAAAAAAAAAGAGACGAAAAACGCACCCCCACCCCTCCCCCCACCCTTTTCCCTCCATTAAGCCATTAAAATTTAATCAAATCAGTGACCCACTCCTTCTAATTATACAACAAAGACCCCACCCATTCACTTACCCTCATTGAAGAAATATGTCTATATTATTTTATTTAATATTATATATATATACATATACAATATGTATCTAACATTGGTGTTATGTAACAAACTAGCAGCCTCCCTTCATTCCTGTATAACGGATCTTAATTTAAACATTACCACCACCACCACCAACCCTCCCTCAATCTCTTCCTTGCTCCAAATATATCTTTTTTTCTCTAAATCTACCCTTATATCACTTAACCTTCACAGGACCTCTCTCCCTCTCTCTTCCCCTCTCTCTCTCTCCTCTCCCCCACTCTCTCCTCTCTCCCCCCACTTACTCTCTCTCTCTCTCTCTCTCTCTCTTTTCATTCTATCACTCTCATTACAAATGATATTCGTGCCTGCAATTGTCCTGTTTATCACCGATCGATACCGGTTCCATCAATTCCCATTGTACATCAAGTCATTGTTTTAATTAGTTCTTACAATTTGTTGCTTGCTGTATGCTCCATGCATGACTGACTTCATTTGATCGTTCTGACCCGATGCCCAAGTTAATTAAACATGCTTTATAAAACAAACATTTTTTTTCCTGTTTTTGCACTCTCACTGTTTTTATGTTTCTAGTTGGTGGTGGGGTCCAAACTTTTTAACCTGCCGCAGGTATCGATGCTAGTCTGACGTAAAGCCCTGGAGGCGTGGCTCAGGCCAAACGACTTTTGTCTCCTATACCCCACCTGGTATTACAGTAGCTTGCCCCCCAACCCACCCCCCACCCCCATCCCAACTTCGGACGAACCCATTAAAGTTTCAACTTTATTTACACTTCTATATTTATTTTTTGCGTGTATAGGGCCATCGTGGTATATGAAGTTTAGAATTCACCTGTTTCTATAACCTCGGCATATGAAGGGAATGTGGGGTTAGCACAACGCCCAGCCGCCTTTAGTTACCCGACTTAAAAGTCAGGTATCCATTTAAAGCTGGGTGGACTTGTTGAACCACTTTGATAATAATTTGACCTGGAAAAAATTCTTATGGTTCTCACCGAGGGTTGAACCCAGAACTCTCAGGTCGACAGTCGAGTAAACGCCATAACATGAGATAATGTACTTAATATTTAATGTAAAAGTAATTTTTCGGGCCCCCTCCCTCAAGCTGGGACCCGGGGGAACTTTCAAATTTGTGCCCCCCTCCCTAGTTACGCCTCTGTTTTAGTATAGTATCAATAATTATAATATGTGAGGTCAAGCACGAGTCATTTTGGAAATAAAAAGCAGGAACATAATTCAACGGTCAAAGTTCAATTGGAGTTATACACAAGTTTGCGTACTTCACGGTGGCTTTAAATATGCTGAAGAGTGATCTTCAACGTGGAGGGGGGGTGTGGCTAGCATTAACAATGGTCATTAATGAAGGGGAAGCTCGGAAAACAGATATCGGGGGGGGGGAATATGGTGTTGGATAACAATCGGTTAAAGACTGCTTTGTTCTAAAAAGAAGGAATAATTGTTTATTACCAGCTGGGTTTTTTTTTCACTTTCGAAAACAAACTGTTGCTTTTGGGTTTTTGTTTAATCATTCTTCTCAACAATGTTTCAAACTATTAAATGACAGATTGAAAACCATTTTCATAGTAACTACACACTTATAATCATCATGTTTGAAGCTCTATTTTTATATAATGTGCTCTAGTATCATAGGTGTGCTTGGGTGGGACAGAGTGTAAGGGTGTTGTGTGCCGACCACATCCGTCACCACCGCCAGCTGTGAATACTGCGATCTCGGATAGTCCTCATTGACCACTGTACCACCACTCTCGCAAGAAAGGGTTTTTTTTTCCCTGACTAGAAAACCCCAATGAACTATCCCCCGTAGATCATGGAATATCTCTCAGACCAGGATGGAGAGTTCATACAAATATGCCAAAATATTTATATGATACTCTCTAAAAAAAATGAGTTTTTATTCTATTATGGTCGACTGCATTTGATTTAGACTGACTTTTGTATAATATCTACATTTACTTGTAATTATTATAGTCTTATATTTTTGAATATATGTATTATTATTATTATCGGAATACTGCAATACATTTTTAATGCAGTTTAAATTCAGTCTGCTGAAATGCATTATTTTTCATCGCATCTTAAAAAACAAAAAACCTACAGCTAAGGGGAAAAAAAATAGAGCTAAGGGGGAAAACATAAAAACTGACCTGGTGAATAATCAATACAAATTTTCAAACGAGCACTTAAAAAGAAAATATCCAAGGCAGACTTAGTTAATACAAGAAAAAAAAATGCACGCGCTGGGATTTGTTAATGACGTCATAAGGTTAAAAATAATACACATCCTTGATAATTGAAACAACAACCATCAGTAAAATGACCAAACTAAATTGTAATTACGGCAATTAAAGGTTGGCTGGTTCTATGATACAAATCTCGCGTCTCAGGCTTGATATATAAATCTTTGGGGTTGAATGCTGGGGAATGGTGATGTAAGTGAAATGTGGGAGATGGTTAGACTGGAATAGTGCAATATAAGTGTGTGTGTGCGTGTGTGTGTGTGTGTGTGTGTGTGAAGTCCCTGTAAGGATGAGATTAACTCTCTTAGATCCTATAAACCACTAATGGGACGGTTTTTATGGTGCCCTTCTTTCATCCCCACCGTAGTCGATTTTGCAATGGCCATGGAGGCACCATGGGAACTTGAGCCAGGACCTGACAAATGTCCATGGTCCTCACCGGAGATCGAACCAGGTACCTTCAAGTCGATAGTCGAGCAGGTGAAGTGTAGAATTCGTCTGTTTCCGTAACCACGGCATATGCAGGAGTTGTGTGGTTAGCACAAAGCCCACACGTATTTATTTCCCCAACTTACGCCAAGTACCCATTTATAGCTGGGTTGTCTCGAGAGACGTACAACCAGCTTTAACCAGGACCAGGGAAAATACCATTAGTTCTCACCGAGGATCGAACCCGGGCATGGGCGCAACCAATGTACGGGTCGTGTGGGTCCGGACCCTACCAAAAATCAAGCCCACTGGTTTTCGACCCTACTAAAATTTGGGGGGCAGACATACCAATTTTCATCTTCCCTAATATTTTGGACCCTACCAACTTCAACATACTGGTTGCGCCCCTGGACCCGGGGGCTCTCATATCGACAGTCGAGTGCTCTACACAGCTCGGCCATCCGTCCCTGGGGGTGTGGGGCTAATATGGCTGAAAGGGGAGATGAGAATTGGTTACAGTTAATCGATTAAAAAAAAAGAAGAAAGATCAACTATTGTGGTGTCCGCAAAACGCACTGGGTCTGGGGGACCAGCTTTAGCATATGGGAAACCATGCACGCAATATTAATAGCTCGTAACACTGTACGCGAAAGTTTAACAAGACAACCGCTGAAACTATAGTTGGATTCAATAAACAATATTGATTGAGCAATAAAAAAAAAGTGAGACGGAAATAAAAGCGAACAAAAATATTCATCAACAAAGGCAATCAAACAAATAATAAAAGAAGAGAAAAAAATTGTGGCTTAAAAAATAAGGAACATGAAGAAATATTAACAGAACAGTGGTAATAAAACAAGGAACATAGATAAATATTTATATGAAAGTGGTAATAAAAGAAGGAACATGGATAAATATTAACAGAACAGTGGCAATAAAACAAGGAACATGGCTAAATATTAACAGACCAGTGGTAATAAAACAAGGAACATGGATAAATATTAACAGAACAGTGGTAATAAAGCAAGGAACATGGATAAATATTAACAGAACAGTGGTAATAAAACAAGGAACATGGCAAAAATCATGGAACAGTGGTTAATAAAACAGGGAACAAAAACAAAAATTCCGTAAAAGGAGTATTTGGCTAGGGTTGGCTTCAAGCCCAAGCCATCTTTGCTGAAGGGGGCTATGGTTGGGGGGGGGGTAAAGTATCTTTAGGGATCTTAAGAATATTTTTCTGTTTCATTTTTTTTTGCATTGTCCAAGTGCCTGTTATTTTGGCCATTACCAAAATGTTGGTGGTAAAAAATGGTTATTAGTGAGCTAAGCGTTCCTATTTATCCGGCTCGAGGAAGGAGGGAAAGAAGAAAACAGCTCCATTGAAGTATAAGAAAGCACTAAAAGGAAAAGACAATTTTATTTTTATTTTTATTTTTTTGGAGGTGAAGCTACGACCTCAACTGAAGGTGGTAAAGATAAAAGCTGAGTTCAATAGATTGTTTGCCCCTGACCAACATTTGTATTGCCGGTTATCGTTCTTTTATTGGATTTCAGAGAGGAAAGGGAGTCCACCACCACCACCACCACTTCCCCCCCCACCACCAACACCTCCCTCCCCCCACCACCACCAACTACCACCCTCAGAGTTTTATTTGTTTAATAGCGAAAGGGGGTAAGAATGGAACAAGCTTTTGAGCATCACATGAAAAGACTCTGTTTTATTGTTATACAGTTTTTGTTCTATCGGCCGTTTAGCACAGTGGAAAAGAAAACAAGCAATTAAGCCTGTTCCATTCTGGACACAGGACGTGTCAGCGCATTTTCAGTACGTTTGTTATCTTTCAGTAAATATTTGTAAATTTTGGAAATGTTTATAAATTCAATTGTGTAATGCATATATCTGAAAAAAGATATTAAAAGGACAAGTCTGTCATGTTGAATAACTGTTACAAAAATAAATAACGATTACGCCCCTTTGATTAGCTTTTATTATTTATATTTAAAATATAAGCAAAACGGTACATAACACTCTCTTATATTTTGGCCCTGAGAGGTCAAAGCGCGAAATGGACTTTTGATGTACACTTGGAAGGCCAAGACCTACACAATGATATATACATCATGGGTCTAGGACTTATGGTTGCTGAGATATAGGGCGGTCCATTATTAATATAGCTTATATAGTAAAAAACGGTACTTTATAAGCCCCCTTTTACGGCCCTGAGAGGTCAGATCGCGAAATGGAAAAAAGCTATTTCTTGGCAGGCCAAGACCTACAAAATGATATATACATCATGGGTCTAGGACTTATGGTTATTGAGATCTAGGGTGATGACAGACAGACAGACAAAACGGGGACAATAGAGCATTTTTTTTCGAAAATGCTCTAAAAAATGAAAGTTTTGTTCAATCAATTTCAAAGTTTTCACTGTTAGTTTAATAAAAAACAATACACCTGGCTTATTTGTAATGTCTTGGGTTGCTGTAGTTGTTGTTGTTTTAATTGATTAGTTTCTGGCCATTTTTTTTTAGGGATGTGTCGAGGTGGAGCAGTTGTTGGGTGGGAGGAAGGAGGGGGGGCATTGGTTGATGGAGGTGGAGCTATTAGTGGGGTAGATGTGAAGCTATTGGTAGGTAGATGTGAAGCTATTGGTAGGTAGATGTGAAGCTATTGGTAGGTAGATGTGAAGCTATTGGTAGGTAGATGTGAAGCTATTGGTAGGTAGATGTGAAGCTATTGGTAGGTAGATGTGAAGCTATTGGTAGGTAGATGTGAAGCTATTGGTAGGTAGATGTGAAGCTATTGGTAGGTAGATGTGAAGCTGTTGGTAGGTAGATGTGAAGCTATTGGTAGGTAGATGTGAAGCTATTGGTAGGTAGATGTGAAGCTATTGGTAGGTAGATGTGAAGCTTGTGCGTATCGGAAGAGCTGTCGTTTGAGTAAGGTGGAGATATTGTTGGGTAGAGTTGGAGATAGTTGGGTAGAGGTGGAGATATTGTTGGTTAGAGGTGGAAATATTGTCGGGTAGAGTTATAGATAGTTGGGTAGAGGTGGAGGTGGAGATATTGTTGGGTAGAAGTGGATATAGTTGGGTACAGGGGGAGATATTGTTGGGTAGAGTTGGAGATATTGTTGGCTAGAGGTGGACGAAGGTCCTATTTAGTGGGCAAAGAGGGGAGTTCAACAGTTTCGTGATCAGAGGCAGCCTTAGCATTATGGTTAAATACGAGGGGGCATCTGTCGAGTATCAATTGAGGGCCTAGAGTATCTTTAGGCTATAAAACAGCTTATATCACGAGGCCTAGGCTGGTTGCCCTAATATCCATCCCTTGAAGTCACAACTAATTGGACGGCGATGGAGCCTTTTGACCAATCAAATACTTTGTTTACATTCCGAAACCGTTTTTTCTTTCCTGTTTTGGCTGCTAAAATAAAATTTTAGTCCTGAATTAAAATAACTCGATTGATTTACCTCACAATACAATGTCTCGGTCCACTACTCTCTCTCTCTCTCTCTCTCTCTCTCTCTCTCTCTCTCTCTCTCTCTCTCTCTCTCTTTCTCTCTCTCTCTCTCTCGCCCTTGATTCAAACCTCTTAAATACTTAATGTCTCCAGTAGCTAGAACCGCGACATTTTTTTTATAGTTTTATCTGCGTGCAGTGGATGTATGTGTGTGTGTGTGTGTGTGCGTGACAGGCGCAGTACAGTATGTTCACTGTTCAGACTTGCCTGCTGTTAAGAGTCAATGGAAATTGGGAGGGGGTATGCATAGATATAATGGGTTTACAAGTTCTAGTGTTGTTTTCGTTGACGAAAACTAAAACTAAAACCTTCGTTGACGAAAAAGTTGACTTTTCGTCAACGAGAACTAAAACTAAAACTAAAATTCGAAGCAAGACTAAAACTAGACGAAAACTGAAATTATTACAGAAAAAACGAAATAAAAACTGAAACTAAAATATAGTGTTGCTTTCGTTCCGATTTTTTCATGATTTTATTACCATTTAAAGATGCAATAAGTTGTAGAAATAATTAAAAAAAACACCATTTCGATGGAAATATCTCACATTTTGGTCTTTGTGTTTCATGTTTGAAAACCGCATAAACTATTCGAAACTGTAGATTTAAAAAAAAAAAAACATTAATCGGAATTGAGACACCGGCAAGACGCAATTTCAAATTCTTGATTTCTACTTTCAATATAACGCAGAAGCGAGACCGCTATTATTTTATTAGACGCCTAGAAAGGCAAAAAAAATAGAAGTAGAAGAAGCTGAGATGTAGTTCGCGTGAGAAGCGGCACAGGGAAAGTTTTGAGGACGAGAAATTAAAGGGGTTAAAAAAAAATAATAATAAATAAGATAGGTATTGTCAGAGTTGGATTCTGTTAGCGCCACTCACGTGACACACAGTTTGGTTTGAAAGTTATTTTCAAAGCGTATTTTTGGATGACGTCATTACATGCTAATTTCGTTTGCTTTCAATATTTCAATTTTAAAAAGTGCACTTGTGCTTTTGACAGTTTAAGATGTTTGTACAAGTGTGTGAGTTTGTGCGAATATCTTTGAGAATGGGATTTCTATTTTTTTTATTTTTTAAATTATGTTTTATTTATGCAATCAGTAGCTAAAAATCATGGAAAGACATAATTTTATTAAAGCAAGCCAAAAAAAAAAAAATTCACAAAACCTAATGTAGTATATTACCTCATGCTCAGAACGGCGGCAAACTAAATTAAAACCCCTGATTCTACACCCACCCACCATTGGGCACAGTCATTTGAAAGCAGATCTATGTACCCGACGTGGTTCCTGGCATGCGTTCGGGTTACACCTCGCCTCCCCGACCTCTTGTGGTGGTCTTGAAATATTGTTTTGATTTTTTTTGTTTTTTTTTATAGAAATGTGGTTAAATACAACCGGGACTATAGTTGAATCGAATCAAATCATCTCAGAAAATGTGTAGGCAAAATACAACCGGGACTATAGTTGAATCGAACCAAATCATCTCAGAAAATGTGTAGGCAAAATAGCCCGAGTCGGTTGCATTGTAGAAAGGAGAACCAGCCCTCATTTCCCCATTAGCAGTCAATAGTTGACATCACGTGATGAGGTTGGTACATCCACGGCCATTATAGCCTGGGTGGGGGGGGGAGAGGGGGGATGGAGCTTGGTGGGGGACGTGGAAAGGGATCTCCAGAGATGGTAGTCACGGTCCTAAATATAGGTCTGGAAGATAATTATTTATCTTCCTTTTACAAGGATCTCTTATTTCAATGGCTAACGGTGTGTGTGTGTGTGTGTGTGTGTGTGTGTGTGAGGGAGGGGGGTGGTGAAAGTCACGAGTTCAGATCCTCCATGTGGGCCAGTAATCGTCGAGAGAGAGAGAGAGAGGAATGTGTTATGACGTCAGTGGTGATTGTTCAGCCGTTAAATTTATTTTCGGTTTAAATTTGAGCATCATTTAAAAAAAAAATGTCAATAGTGGGATCGATATACAATCAAGTGTCTGTGGGTGGGTGGGTGGGGGGAGGGGGAAGGAGGAAGAATGTATATTGTATTATAAACATAGTGTAGCTTACAATATTCCAACAATTTTTTTTTTGTCTATGTTGACCTATTGTCTTTTATTTCAATTGTAGGTTTACGTTTCCTTTCCTAAAGTATAGAATGACATTTAATTTAACGTCTTTTTTTTCTTAAATCTATTGTGACAAGATTCAAAATAGCACAGTGACCCCGAGCAATCAAACACAATCATTCTAAAAATGAACATCAAGCATATGAGGACTGCAGATTTGTTCCCAGCAATCAAATCTCTTTAACTTTCTAATAGATTTACATATGGCACACCATGATTTCTAATACTTACTTGTTTTGTTTTTTTTTTGGTATAGAAATTTCTTCATTGTGAATCACCTATACAGCGTCAGTATTTAGGGAATTCTTCATGTCTATGTTTCTAGGTATTGATTAATTTATAAGTTTTATACCCAAGCGGTTGTTTTGGTGGTGTTGTTGTTTGCTGTTGTTAGTAAGACAAAAAGTCCAACTTACCTCATCCAATGATATGTCGGTTTTGATGACACACCCATCATCTACTTCCTGTTGTACGTAGTACTTGCTGTACGGCCCGTCCAGAGTTCGCCGTGGACGCGCGTTCGTCACCTTGGAAACCATGCGTATATTCCAGCCCACGTACCGCGAGAACTTCCTCGGGACGTGCGAGATGTCGGTGTAGAAGAGCCTCATGGTCAGGTACTTCCCCGTGGTGTCCGCCTCCATCATCCACGCCTGCTTGTCCCTGTCGTAGCAGTGGGCGCCGTGCTGCTTGGCGCCCCTGTTCAGAACGTTGAGGTACACCTCGCTCACGGACACCACCGATATCATCTCCACCTTCACCCTCAGGGTGGACCTGCCCCTGGACAGCCGGTGGACCGAGGCGCCGATGGTGAACGGCTCCCCTAGGCCAGAAGCGTCCAGCACTTGCTCCAGATCGCCCGAGTCGAAAGTCCCTTCGTCCCCTAAGATGATCCTATAACGCACGTAACATAGATGATCGAAGCTGGTATGTCTCTGTAATTGAACCTCCACACTTCCGTCCGCCTCTGCAACACTGTTATCCGGGAACAATGAAATGCTCCAATCGGAAAGCCCGAACATGAAATACGTCGACTCCATCCGGTCCCCATATTCATTTTTCGAGCTACTGCTGTTCGTACTTCCTTCTTTGGGTAATCTCAGAAAGCACTCGTATATGCTGTGGATGTTTCTCATCTCCACTTCCACCAAAAGGTCACCCGACTCTTGCAGAAAGTTCCGTTTGATGAGATCGTCGATTTCCGTGAAGGTCTTTCGGCCGAACACATTGGCCTCAGGAGAAAATTCGCAACTTTTTTCGATGAAGCTGACATTTTTAGTGAAATGATCCCTGGGTTTAAAAAAAAAATGATTAAGTAAAATAATTATACAGCTAAAACATTTTGAAAGTAATAAATGACAATAAACTAAAGAACAAATAATAGCAGTACATTTAAAGAAAAAAATATACCATCCATTGAAAAAAATAAAAGATAACAAACAGATTTTTAAAAAAAATAAATCAACAATAATGAACAATGTACAACAATAATGAACAATGTACAACAATAATGAACTCTGCTTTGATTTCAATTATTTGAAATGCGTGATCTGCTAAACAAACTGAATCAACATGTTTCAATAATCAGGTAGATAGCACTGTTCAAAAGAGATAAAGGTTATCAATATGAACTGAATAGCAACTGCCCCGGGGTGGGGGGTAGGCGTTGGAGCAGATCGATCAGAAAAAAGAGCTATTTTTTTTATCTTATTTATGCTTACACATTTTTTTTTTGTACATGTATACACAAACAAACATGAACATTTTAAATTCCAATTTCCTAGGGTATAAATGAATATAATTTATAACATCATAGCATTTGTGGCACAGCCAGCGAAGAATACCGCCCTGGTCCTATGACCGTGCCGATGAATACTAGAGTGGTGAAACTGTCGTCCCACCCCCCACCCCCCCCCACCCCCCACCGCCGGGGAGGGGAATCTTCTAAACCCCACCTAGTTACATCACTGCATATCAATAGCGTTTTGAGACTTAAGTTTTGTGGTATTTCTAGAAAATTAAACTCCAGTAAAATTACAGCCACCAAAGGCTTATTATGCTATGTGATTTAATAACAAAAAAAAAAGAGATTTGTTTAGTATAAAACTGACGAATGTGTTGTCATAGAAACTCGTTATTTATTTTTGAATAAACATGTCACGTGTATTCAAATAGCACTTCAGTCAGGGTCGGCTTTTGATTGTGCGGGGCGCGCCTTAAAAGAATTCAGTTGCATTCAAACTGCATATACACACGCTTACGCACGCACACACATACATATATATATATAATGCAAAAAGTTATAGTGAATACCCGATAAGCTGAGAGTAGATTACGCTTGAGCGGCATAGGGTCCGATTGAAGGTAGTAGGCTCAATTCGCTTGAGACCGGCCCCTGGCTTGTGTCCGCACTTATACCAGTGTGATGGTGTTTCAGCGAACATCATGTCGGGCACACCAGCACTGAGAAATGCGCTCAATGTTGCACTAAATTTCATTTTCATGCACACCAAATCTGATAAACACCATCTTTGTTTAAACAAACATCATGTGGTGCACACAAGCACTAAGAAATGCAGTCTATGTTTAAACAAACCTGTTAATGACAGTGAAAGAAAAATCCATGCGACATCTCAATCCCTGGGACGGAGTCTGCAGTCTGAGAAATGCCCCGATGTGTCTATCAGTACGGACGAAGCTGACGTTCCACCGCTGATAGCCGTATACAAAGTCCTGATAGATTAAATAAACAGAATAAAAAGTTCACATTTATAAACAAAAAATTGTTAAGAAAAAGAAATACTGCATTACTATACTGCAATCTTAACCGTTCTAATTCCTTCTTTCATTGCAGTTTTTTTAAAACATGTTCTAAACTAACAGCTACAACATGTTACACTGTTTAATGAAATTTGCATTTTATGTATATTACTTCACAATAAACACCCTTTCGCTCTTCTTGGTCCGGTCCTTTTTATGAAATTTTAGAACCCATTGTGGCTAGCGATTTAAAAAATGTGCCCATCCTCTTCTTCCAAACTAAATCGTATTTTGCAACATAACGTCTTCAATATATCTCATTTTGTTATACGTGTTCCAAATGTCGTATTTCGCAACATAACGTCTTCAATAGATCTTACTTTGTTATAAGTGTTCCAAATGTCGTAGTTTGCAATATATGTTTTATTATTAAATCTGTGGTTGTACTTTATGATATCCTCTAAACCAGTGTTTCTTAAAGTGTGTGCCGCGTCCCAGTGAGTATCTTGGACGAATCTCAGGTGTGAAAAATAGTTACCTCCTCGCCCAGCCACTTTGACTTCAGGCGCTCCACACCACTCGGCTATCCGTCCACCCAGGAGGGTTGCACAGATGCGTAGCAAAGGGGAGGAGGTATGGGGGGGGCATCATGCCCTGGGCGCTACTCACTTAGGGGCGTCAAATGGTATATTTTACATATAATATTACATGGTTTTCAAAATGTGGGGGGGGGGGGGGCTAAAAAGGTATTAAAAAGGTATTGTGCCCCGGGAGCGAGTTAAGCTCACTACGGCCCTGGTGTTGTGACAAAATTAAAATTAGCTAAGTAAAAGTTTCTAAATCTTTATTACAAAAAAAAAAGGTAAATTTATGTAAAAAGTTAAAGAAGATTTTCTTCTCATTCTTTTGTCATATGCTTTTCTTTGTGGGTGAGTAGCGAAAACAGAACAGCTTTTATTGTGGGTCGCGAAACCAAATCTTGTCATCATGGGTCTTGAAGTGTGAAAGTTTGAGTGCCAACTGATTAAGGCAATGTTTGTATGAAGCAATATTCGCATTAAACTCTGTGCGTACTACACTACACTGTCCTAAACCGCTAGTACGGGTTTCAGAAATCGGATATTTAATCTATTCAAACATATATGACATGTCTTATTTCGGTCACCCGACCAACACACACGCACACACACACACACAATTTATTTCACGAGTGATATCCATAAAGGATGACTGCTCACCAGAGACTCCATCAACCGTTCAGCCAGACTTGTGTACTAGAAACAGTTATTGCACCGTCTCAGAAATTGCCCCAATAAAAGGACGAAAATAATAATAAGTTACTGGCGGGCAATGTAAACCACGGAGAAAGTTGGCCGGTACACGTCGGGTCGCACGATGACCTTTTGAACCGTAGGAACTCAGTTACTTTCACATGCCCTATTTTAGGTCAATTGTATTTCATATAGCAGACTCTTGTAGATGTTAAAACTCCTAAAGTAAGACTTTTGTCGAGGTTTTTATTTTTGGTCTACAAATGCATTCACCCTCTGTAGAGTTTTACGTCAATGAATCTCAAACTACGGTAAGTTAACTGTCTCATTTTCTAGATCAGAGTTTCCCAAACTTTCGTAAGTCTGTGTACCCCTGGAAAAAAAATTGCCTATTGCTTTTACGGAGATTGTTCCCTGTCATTTCATTGTTTCCTGTCATTTCATTGTTTCCTGTCATTTCATTGTTCCCTGTCATTTCATTGTTTCCTGTCATTTCATTGTTTCCTGTCATTTCATTGTTTCCTGTCATTTCATTGTTCCCTGTCATTTCATTGTTTCCTGTCATTTCATTGTTTCCTGTCATTTCATTGTTTCCTGTCATTTCATTGTTTCCTGTCATTTCATTGTTTCCTGTCATTTCATTGTTTTCGCTTAACTCGCGGATGTTTCCCCGATGTTCTTAGCCCTGGTGATGCGCTTACCCCGGCCACATTTTTCGCATTCCCCTTGTGATGCAATTACCCGGTCAGACTTTTCGCTTACCCCTTGTGGTGCGTACCTTCCTAAGAGGAAGCATGATGTATTAGAGTGTTATTAGACCATTGTCATAATGGTGGCCAAACTCACATCTTGGCACCGCATGCGGTGCGGCTCCCGAGTATCCGATTATTTGTCTATTATTCGATTACATTTTTTTTTGTTTACATAAAATCGATTAACTGTTCATGCCGTTTCTCTTCAAAGTATTTATTTACTATTTTAATTAAAACCGGATTGTGGCTCTCGTCGACCTCATAAAGTGGCCATCTCTGAATTATAATGAATGAATGTGAATAACACCACACACACCCAACCACCACTTACTTCCGTAATAGCACTGGGTAGGCCTGCGGGGCTCTGTTATAAATATTGATTTTAAAAAAGAGGGATTTAAAAAAAAAACGAGAAACGAATAATCCAGATTAGTAAAACGCGATACTGTGACATACATTATAAAACAGTTGAAAGTGCTTTATACTTCTTATATGTACTTTTTTTTTTACATGTGGAATTTATTCTCAACGTTTAACCATTTGAAAGGTATTATTCTATTCATAAATATCACGTGGTCTTATCCAGCAGACGACATTGATCAGAACGCCAACTTCATCTGAATCCATCGTCTTTACAATGGCCTTCACCTTTCAATTAATGCTTCAACTCATGCATTGCTGTCTTTCGAGTAACCTTTGACCTTCGGCAGAAACAATCATTGTTTAAGGCAGTGGTCGGCAAACTTATCAGCCAAAGAGCCAAATATGAACATTACAACAATTAAAAAAAAAATTGGGAGCCAAATCTGCTTTTATTACACTAAATGAGTAGTGCACTAAATAAGTCGTACACTAAATAATACTAAATGCCAGAGCCGCACTTAAGGAGCCAAAGAGCCACATGCGGCTCCTGAGCCGCACTTTGTCGACCACTGGTTTAAGGTAAGCTCATACTTTTTTTTTTTTGGTCTGGTTTACAAAAAAATGACGGACAAATAATTTCTTCATACAAGAATAGCATATTAAATTGATTTCAACATAACATAAGGTTTGTTCGAGCAGTTGTACATTACTGGGTTGCTTGCATATGTTGGGAAGACCTCGGTAAACTGACCTCTATATTTTCATATCTCTCTCTCTCTCTCTCTCTCTTTCTCTCTCTCTCTCTCTCTCTCTCTCTCACTCTCTCTCTAGGATATTTTTAGACTAATATGTATTGGACCTATGATGTAAATGTTTAGACCTTTAGGTTATATTCTCATGCATGCATATACATTTTAAAACTAGATTATCATGCATCTGCATAAATGTTTATTTTTCATACTTTTGAGTAAATGTCTGGCGTAAATTCCCTCAAAATTCGACCAGGTAATAAAAATGTGAAGACTTGAGCGTTGAAACGGTCGTTCAGTTTGACGAAGCGACACAATTTGGCCATGGTCGGTCCTCGGGACATTCTGGGTTTGTAGGTCACTTTGGTCTCATAGACAATGTACAGGTGTGCCTGAAATAGATTTGTGTGGGACATTTTGTGGTCAATAAAGGAATAACTAGCAATGCGTGACATTCTTAAGTAACATGTGAGTAAAATTTACATAAAAATATAACACCATGTGACAAACAAAATTATCAGTCTGTATATTATGTGCGTGTGTGCGTATATACATACGTACACACATACATGTAAACTTCTATATGTATGTATGTATGTATGTAAAAGGATACAATTGCTTAGAACTGCACAAGTTGCGTTCGAATTGGGATATACATTTTAAAAGTATACATTTACTTTTAACTACAGTTTTCTATTCTCAAATTACATCCACTTAAAACAAGTTTAAGCGATTTCGGAGAATTGGGCTGTTTTTTAAAACCAATTTTCAATTTTTCAATAATCAAAGGATATAAAAAAAATAAAACGTTTATTTTTTCTTGATAAAATCTTAGTATTTGTAAAACAAAATTGACATTACAGAAATTGATACTGTTTTGTTTTAATTGTTAAGATAAATATTATTTTCTAAATATTTCCAATTTAAATTTTAAATAAAATTTGCAATGATATCGACCAAGTCGCAAACTTCTTTTGCTTTGAACTAAAAAAAACTACTTTAGATTAGGTGTGTGCAACAGCGGCTTAGTAAACACAATCGTTGTTTTTATAAAGAGACAATCAGAATATAATGTTTTGTGGTGCAGCCGCTTCATCATCTGTAATCATTCTGATTATGGTACAAAAAAAATTAGAGATGAATAAAGAATCGCCTAAAGTGGCAATATATTTTTTTTCAAGCTTCCTTCCCTTAAAATACCACATGTAATTCAGTGAGTGGGTGTGTCACATCAGAGCTGGCAACTTGGATATGTGTTACCAGTGGTAGACTATCGGAGTGTTCCTGCATTAGCTGCAACTATTTCAAAGTAAATTTTTAGTTCAACATGTTCATCATTAGCTTTGTTTGACGACTAAACATTCGAATTCAAAAGAACTATATAATGACTGTGGCTTCACTTTACCGATAGCCGAGTTAGAGACTCGATCTTCTGACCCGTCATCATGAGATCATCAATTGTTGATAACTAAGAATGTTTTAAATGTATCTTACGGAGGTTGGTTAAAATACCGTTTCTTGACGTACAAAACAATGCAGCAGTTTATAGCAATATATAGCTGTGTACAGCAGTGTATTGCAGAATTCAGAAGTGTATTACATTATATTGCAGTGTATACAAATTGTTAGCAGTATATAGAAGTGTAAAGCAGTATATAGCAGTGTAAAGTATTTCATAACAGTGTAAAGCAGTATATAGCTGTATATAGCCGTGTAAAGAAGTATGTAGCCGCGTAAAGCAATATATAACAGTGTAAAGCAGTATATAGCAGTGTAAAGCTGTATATTGCAGTATATAGCAGTGTAGAGCAATGTATAACAGTGTAAAGCAGTATATTGCAGTGTATAGCAGTATATTGCAGTGTATAGCAGTATATTGCAGTGTATAGCAGTATATTGCAGTGTACAGAGTATATTGCAGTGTATAGCAGTATATTACAGTGTACAGAGTATATTGCAGTGTATAGCAGTATATTGCAGTGTATAGCAATATATTGCAGTGTATAGCAGTATATTGCAGTGTATAGCAGTATATTGCAGTGTATAGCAGTATATTGTAGTGTATAGCAGTATATTGCAGTGTATAGCAGTATATTGCAGTGTATAGCAGTATATTGCAGTGTATAGCAGTATATTGTAGTGTATAGCAGTATATTGCAGTGTATAGCAGTAAATTGTAGTGTATAGCAGTATATTGCAGTGTATAGCAGTAAATTGCAGTGTATAGCAGTATATAACAGTGTTATCAATAGATACGTTGTTAGTTTTTTGTTTTTTTTGTGTGCGTCTATAAACAATGTAATCGAGCATGGTGTGCGTCTATAAACAATGTAATCGAGCATGGTGTGCGTCTATAAACAATGTAATCGAGCATGGTGTGCCTCTATAAACAATGTAATCGAGCATGGTGTGCCTCTATAAACAATGTAATCGAGCATGGTGTGCCTATATAAACAATGTAATCGAGCATTGTGTGTCTCTATAAACAATGTAATCGAGCATGGTGTGCCTCTATAAACAATGTAATCGAGCATGGTGTGCCTCTGTAAACAATGTAATCGAGCATGGTGTGCCTCTATAAACAATGTAATCGAGCATGGTGTGCCTCTATAAACAATGTAATCGAGCATGGTGTGCCTCTATAAACAATGTAATCGAGCATTGTATGTCTCTATAAACAATGTAATCGAGCATGGTGTGCCTGTATAAACAATGTAATGGAGGCTGGTGGTCATCATTGATATACTCTATTTTATTTTTTTTTATATCTTGCCCCTCTTTTTTATTTTTATCTCTCTATACATAATTTATAAAGATGGATGAATGAACACAAAATGTGTCCAGGTTTCCCTTTGACAGATACATGATCCGAATGCTATAAAACAATGTCAACAACTGACAAGTCTTTCTAAATGTTATTGGAATGTGTGTTGTCAAGTGATGGTCCGTATGGGAGTGAACTCTTGAAGCAAATAAAAAGTTTTCTTGATTTAATGCGACAGTCTATTGGAAGGTGTCGTTTTCCAATCAAAATGATCTTTGATATCAGATATTGAACATAAACACTATCGGCAATAACGCACAAAACAATACCTGTTACATCGTGGGGGGAACCGGGGTGAATGGTCGCTTGTTTACATATGGCTGGGCGCTTCCACATCTTGGATGTACATGTATTAGAATATTGGATTGTATTGGAAGATGTCGCATATTGTTTGATGCTTTGTGAAACAAGTATTGGGACAGGTAGACGGAAAAGATCAGAGAAATGTTCAAAGATAAGAGAAAAGATCAGAGCAGACCTGTCCTGACCGACATAGACAGCCAGTACAGACAGACAGTATAGACAGACAGTATAGAGAGATAATATAAACAGACAGTGTTGAATGAAAGTATAGACAGACAGTATAAACAGACAGTTTAGACAGACAATATAGACAGATGGATACTGTATCATTACATTGTATTTCAAATGTCATTCCCCTAACGAATATTTACAGTCAAAAGAGTTAGCTTTTATTACTTCACACCACCAGAGTTAGCTTTTATTACTTCACACCACCACTTCACACCATTGCTTCCCCATTACTTCACACCACCACTTCACACCATTACTTCACACGCCAACTTTACACCATTATGTCACAAAACCCTTCATTCTGTTGTCTATATCAGGGGGTTGTCACACCTGAGGTCGCTGGGAATCGAATTCCGGGTTTTTTTATAGAGTCAAAACTTACCGTAAATAGCCACAAAACTGACAACCTTCTTCAAACTCTTGGTTGCTTTAAAATGAAAATTATATGTCGCTTCGTAAACTCTGGATAACCTTTCTAGTACCCCTTAGGGTACGCGTACCATCGACTGAGAACCGCGGGCCCGTACCAGAGATTCTCAAGATTATATACAATGTTTTTAACTTTCTTTAAGCTTTTTTTTAATGGTTCTGGTTCTGAAAAGGAATGTTCTATACTGTGGTCCATTGGGCCTACTTATTTCCCTGGTTCTGAGACAGAATGTTCTATACTGTGGTCCATTGGGCATACTTATTGCCCTGGTTCTGAGACAGAATGTTCTATACTGTGGTCCATTGGGCCTACTTATTTCCCTGGTTCTGAGACAGAATGTTCTATACTGTGGTCCATTGGGCCTACTTATTACCATGGTTCTGAAACCGAACGTTCTATACTGTGGTTCACACGGCCTACTTATTTCCCAGGTTCTGAGACCGAATGTTCTATACTGTGGTCCATTGGGCCTACTTATTTCCCTTGTTCTGAGATCGAATGTTCTATAACTGTGGTCCATAGGGCCTACTTATTGCCCTGGTTCTGAGAACGAATGTTCTATGCTGTGGTCCATCGGGCCTACTTATTACCATGTTTCTGAAACCGAATGTTCTGATGTGTGGCCCATTGGGCCTAGTGTTGTTTTCGTTGACGAAAACTAAAACTAAAACCTTCGTTGACGAAAATGTTGACTTTTCGTCAACGATAACTAAAACTAAAACTAAAATTAGCAGCAAGACTAAAACTAGACGAAAACTGAAATTATTACAGAAAAAACGAAATAAAAACTGAAACTAAAATATAGTGTTGCTTTCGTTCACGAAAACTAAAACTAAAACCTTCGTTAACGAAAATGTTGACTTTTCGTCAACGAGAACTAAAACTAAAACTAAAATTAGAAGCAAGACTAAAACTAGACGAAAACTAAAATTATTACAGAAAAAACGAAATAAAAACTGAAACTAAAATATAGTGTTGCTTTCGTTCACGAAAACTAAAACTAAAACCTTCGTTAACGAAAATGTTGACTTTTCGTCAACGAGAACTAAAACTAAAACTAAAATTAGAAGCAAGACTAAAACTAGACGAAAACTAAAATTATTACAGAAAAAACGAAATAAAAACTGAAACTAAAATATGACCTGGGACTAAAACAACACTAATTGGGCCTACTTATTACCATGGTTCTGAAACCGAATGTTCTGTGCTGTGGTCCATAGGGCCTACTTATTTCCCTTGTTCTGAGATCGAATGTTCTATAACTGTGGTCCACATGACCTACTTATTGCTCTGGTTCTGAGACCGAATGTTCTTGCTGGGGTCCACATGACCTACTTATTGCCCTGTCAAGATCGGGATGTTACGGTTGGAGTCTTTCTCTTTTTACGCCATTAATTGAAATTGTTTATGTACAGGACCGAAAAATAAAATCATTGAAAATTTATATTTTTTAAATGTCCAGAGAGAATACACGTATTTATAAATTCTGAATCTAATCAATTTTATATTTTTTTTTCTGTGTATTTTTTTAACTAGTGGCATACGAAAATAATTGTTACAGAAAAAAAAAAAAAGAATTTCACAACAGATATTAAGTCTTTCTGCTAATCATGTCTTCACACTGATGAGAAAATGAATATGTGCAGTCGTTTATTTTTTTTTAAATCTTGTTAGTTTGTGTAGTTATTTCAAAATGAAATAATTTATTATCATAAATTTAGGCTAGTATGCTAATGGTTTTATTTTAATGTTTAAAAACAGGGGCCACCACTCAGTGACGATGCTGGAAATTCGAAAACACACTCAATGAATCCGTATAAAATTTTTTATTTGTTGTTTCCTACTTACTGTCAAGTCGGGGCAACTTTCAGTAATCAAGGAATTCCAATATTTTTTTTTCTCCCAAGTTATCAGATGATGGTGTGTAATTATGTGCACGTGTCAAATTTCTGCCTTGTTGACATTTTTTAAAATTTGTATACGTTTCCTTCTGTTTAAAATTTGAATATGTTTCCCTTTGTTTAAACTTTGTATATGTTTCCCTCTGTTTAAACTTTGTACATGTTTCCCTCTGTTTAAACTTTGTATATGTTTCCCTCTGTTTAAACTTTGTATATGTTTCCCTCTGTTTAAACTTTGTATATGTTTCCCTCTGTTTAAACTTTGTACATGTTTCCCTCTGTTTAAACTTTGTATATGTTTCCCTCTGTTTAAACTTTGTACATGTTTCCCTCTGTTTAAACTTTGTATATGTTTCCCTTTGTTTAAACTTTGTATATGTTTCCCTTTGTTTAAACTTTGTATATGTTTCCCTTTGTTTAAACTTTGTATGTGTTTCCCTTTGATTAAACTTTGTAGCAATTGTTCCACTCAAACTATTTCAGTGTATCAAGCTAGCCCTACACGTTAAATATATTCTCTCAGTTTGTATACATTGTGTTCACTCCATAACTATAAGGTATTGTCATATAAATCTGTTTCCAGAGTTTCCTTTTTTTATATATCTCCCTCCTATTTGTATGTACATATGTAAGTATGTATGTATGTGTACATGTAAGTATGCATGTAAGTATTTAAGTATGTAAGTGTGGATGTAAGTATATGTGTATGTATGTATATATGTATGTATTATGTATTGCGTATGTATGTATGAATTAATGTTTTCCCCTCAATAAAATATAAATCTATTGTTCTTTTCAATAGTATGCTATAAATAACAAAATAATATTTGAGTGTGTTCTAAATTTACATTTTATGAAACATGGAACGGACTAAGGTAACTTTGGGCCTAAGGCTTAATATCGAAAAAAAAAGGGGGGGGCGGCCTAACAATGGGAACAAAAAAAAGACAAAACAAATCACAAGTGTGAGACAGTTAGATTAGGGCCTATTTTTGTGCAGGCCCTAAGGCTGAACCCCTTTTAAGTCTCATGGTTAAAGCAGCCCCTACATGATTTACATGAAAGAAAGTGTGTGGTTCGTTTCAAAGACACGTCGTGCAAGGCTGCCGTCAGCTAGAGTTGAGACCTTAACCAGCTCCACCTTCTGGGGCCCCTCTGATCCCTCCCACCAAAGTCATAGTATACCAGATGACAGTACCGACGGGCTTCCATTGGGTTAAGGGCTCCTCTGAAATGCTCGGGATGCACACTCACACACACAGACACCTTGCGATAGTTTTAGATTCATCTACAAAAAATATTATCAACCTGGGGTGAATAGGGTGATCCATAGACGAGATCTTGATACACAACATTTAGACATGTACACAAGTGTGTTTTGGTGAATAGGGTGATCCGCATTCCAGATCTTGATACAGAACATTTAGACATGTACATAAGTGTGTTTTGAGGTATGTTTGATTGAACATTAAAGTCATTGGTTTAATTATTGTATACTTCACATTACATTGTGCCTGTAAATGCCTAAATCTATAATAATTTTCGAGGGGTAAGGCACTCGACTGTCGACCTGAGGGCACCGGGTTCGATCGCCATTGAGAAACAACAAGGGCATTGTGCACGTCATGGTGTAAGTTCCTACAAGCCTGCCTATATGATTCACGGGTTCACCTCCAGGAATGTCCATTCACTTACCTGTGTCTCCCGTGGCCACAGCCATGGAAATCTAGATATAGCATCAGGAAGGACAACCAATATTTTAAAAAATACGGTTTAGGCTGACACACAATCAAGTGTTTAGCGTTAGTCTTCATGTTTAATAGCAGTTTTGTACATTTGGTACTTATGTTTTTATGAAATAAACACAAACGCAATTAAAGTTTGAAAACTTTTAATAACAAATTTTTTAATTTAAAATCTTTATTTTGTCAATTTATTTATTTTTCGTTTTTTCATTGGTTTTTCATGAACCGTTTCATTCAATTGCTTAACATAATTTTTAGACGAACAATTAAAAAATTTAACAGAAATAAGTTCTTTTAAATTATGATTGAAATTACAAACATTTTCTTCAATCAGCAATGACTCATCAATTGTTACTCTATCAACAATTTTAACAAACAATTTTTTTTATTTGTTTGTCCTAGAAATAGTTTCAGACTATTTGCTGATCTTTTCAATGAATTGAATACTTTCCAATTTTGTAGGCAAGTAGAGAAGGTGTACTCAGATGGCTTCAATAGCCCTCCTCTGTTGACATCGTTCAAAAAAACATCCAGCTTTTTCAATCTTAATTCGTCAATGTCTTTAAATTTTTCATCGACTAATATTTCTCTACAGCTGGTACACTTATTCTGATGAATGATGGAATGTGCAATTGCTCCTGCAACATAATATATTGTTGATGCTTCATCGTCATTAGGGCTTTCCGAAATTTTTAAACAATCTAAAATTGCATTTACATTTTCATCCGTACCAGCTGGCAAGCTTTTAACATCATCAATGAAATCATCGATCTCGCTAATATTCAATTTTTGAATGACTTAACAGAGACATCATTTTTATCTTGGTGTTGCTATCTGCAACTTGCCGAACTGAGACAAAATAATTGCCCCCTGACATTTGGCGCAACCATCCAAATCTCAACTCTATGGGGTCCGACTGCAGATGACCAAGGAGGATGAATTTCAAGTCTGTCTCACTCATCAAATATTTGCAACAATTAGCAAGAGCAGAACATGTTTGACCAACAGCCAAATAAGTCTCACGACTGAGTCCTTTTGTTTTTGCGTTTTGCCAGCTGTGTAGGAAATCACGAAATTCTAAGAGAAATTCTATTTTCCAATCAGAGGAAGATTTTACTGGATCCATGTGGTAGTTTCTTTTTCTTTTCCCCTTCGAACAAGTTTTTACATTTAAAACTTCCCAGAGTTTGGTGATAATACCCACAAACCAAGCTGTTGCACTCCATTCAACTTTATTTTCATGCTCCACATAATATTTTAAAGCATTCACAGTCGATTCGCAAAACACTGACGATGAGAGTTTGACAGACATTTTCTCAATATTTGTAGGATTTAGTACTTTCGCATTCAGCTTGTATGCTTTTTTAACAACCATGTTCAGCTCCAAGTTGTAAAGATCCTCAATGTGCTGAAAATCGGCTGATGAATCAGGTGCTGCAATGTTATTGTTGCAAAATTTCGGAAAGACAAAGGATCGTCGATTCAAAAAGTTATTGTATATTTTTTTTTAAATTGTGGACTGCATCGAAAATTAAAAACATTGGCTGATTAGTCCATTTGTTTTCAATAGATGGTTTAATCGTGCCTCCACAAAGTTCTTGAATATAAAACTTTCTGTTAACAGCTGCATTGTCAACCGAAATGCCAATTACAGAATCCCCTGCTCGGTGCACCATTTCCATCACTTCTGTGTAACATTGATGCATTTGGCCAGCAGTCAAATTATGGATAGGGTAGAGAGCTACCATATCTCTAAATTTATGACAAAGAGATTTAACCATAAAACACAGAAGAGTAGAAGCTTGTTCGCCTTCAGCTGTCAATCCATGAAACTTGCCGGAAAAGTATTCAACACGCTTGGCCACATATATTTCATCGATTATGATTGTGCACATTCTTTCCAGCTGGTTTAATGTGCTAACACGAAGTGTGAGGTAACTTGTGTTATCAAGCCCTGTTTTTTCATTTACTCGTCTTGTTAGTTTTTTTAAAGTGTTTATTGAAGGCAGGTTCAAAACTTCACTTTCCAATATTTTAGAGTAAGATGCAGTGCCTGATGCATATACCAGATATGACCAAATAATGGTTTGTGGTGTGTATGTTCTCGCATGTTTGTTCACCCCCACCTATTTCAACTGATCGACAAGAAATTGTATTTGTTGAAAAACAGGATTTGAATCTTCATAAAAAGTCATCATTTTTTTCAAATTTGATTTTGCTTCTTGCTTGATCTCATCAAAGGTTTCATGAAATGGAGTTTCATCAAAACATTTTAAACGAGCAAGCAAATTCAACAACTGGCTCATTGTTTCCAAATTGGAAGAACAAATATCGTTTGAAAATGATTTAGATAATTGTTTTCCTTTGTGATGTAGTGATATGTCGAATGATTTTGAAATTGAAATTGATGATTTAATAAACAAAATGTTATTCTGAAATTCCAACAAATAAATATATAAATGTTCATTTTGAATATGGAGTTGATATCCAGAAGGTATTTTCTCTTTACTTAATTTTTCTTTTAGATCAACTAAAGATAACTTGTTTATGACATCATTTTCATTAAACAAGTATTCCAACTCCATCATTTGATTTTCAACAACTTCTTGTCGAGCTGATGACGAAGACCTCATTGTTGTTCTACGGTGCTTTGGAGTTGATAAGTATGATGGTGCATTCTGAAAAATACTTGGCACTGCATCCTCTTTTAATTTAATTTTTGGTCTAACAGGTTTATTGGATTCACATCTTTTCTTTGATCGAGACATGTTTGTATCTTTTACATCACTAACAAAATCACTTGGCAAGAAATGGAGCGAACACATTTTTGAATATTTCCCAGGCTGAAAATTTTGGCAAGGATTAGCTCTAATCCATTTTTCACATAATTCCACATTGTTTAATGGATACGAATGAAAAGAAACTCCTTTACTTTCCGCTTTTTCAACACTGTCTTATCCACTTTTGCATTCGTATGCAGAACACTTATTGACCATTTTCTTAGTTATTTATTATATTTAAAATTAGATTTATAAACCAAAACAATTATTATACGTAAATTTTACCGAGAAAAAGAGAAATTTTAGAAAAACAACAGTAATAACACAAAATAAAACCCGAATAAACAATGGACGAACGAAAACAAGCAAGCATGTATATAATAGTGCAACTTTGTTTAACCCTTGCGTCAGCCTAAACCGTACACGGCTAGAATGAAATTTTGTTTGGTTGTCTATCCTGGTGTTATATCTAGATATCCATGCCACAGCACTATCTGATATGGTGGGGGGGGGGGGGGGGGGTAAAAGAAGAGCTCAACAAAAAAAACCATCCAGTTAGTTAGTGGTTTATAAGATCTAAGAGATAAACATCGCATCTTTTCAGAGAGTTCACAAAATGAAATAAAATTGAGTAGCGCGTGCAGAATTCAGAAATTTAAATAAATATGTATATCGAATTTTCTTCTAGATAACCTTTTCTCACTAAACGAATGACGCAGCTGAAGTAAGTAAAATGATTAAACCAGTTTCACCTCCATATTTTAAGACCTTATAGCACGGCAATGGTCGATCAATGTTGTTGTCTTTTACCCTTCATAATGACATGGATATCTGGCTCTTTGTTGACAAGGAGATGATGTTAGTTTCACGGGAAAATGACGAGACTGTACTGTACTGGATTGTAAGAGTCTATTATTTTACAAATGAACTTCTTTATCCGTGTGAAATGTTTATTATAGTTAGTCTGAATAATCTGAATACATGAGTGTATTTATTTGCTACTCAAATATGTGCGTGTGTGTGTGTTGGTGATATATTCTTATGGATATGCAAACTGGGTAATCGCTCATGGCAACACCAGAGGCGTAGCGAGGGGTGGGCAAGAGGGGGGGCATCGTGCCCCGGGCGCTACTCACAAAGGGGCGCCAAATGGTATATGTTACATACGATATTATATGGTTTTCTAATGGGGGGGGGGCGCTAAAAATTTATGTAAAAGGTATTGTGCCCCGGACGCCAGTTAAGTTCGCTACGGTACTAGGCAACACACGGCTCCCTGCCAGTATCAATTCCAATCAAGTCTGAAGCTAAAAGGGAAGCTACTGATAATTTTTTTCCATTGGAGTACCTAAACAATAGACTGTGTGTCAATAGTTAGACATTTGTTCCATCGTGTCTATCATCACCTCATGGATATCCTGTATGTTGTTTTCATCCGCTTGGTCAAGATGGTTGTAGTGTCTATCGCACGTTGACGAAATGGCGGTGTACAAAAATACAGTTTGATTCGCAGCTTCCTTTCTGTTGACGTAAACGTTACGTTACGATTATTTTATGAATGTATTCTGCGCTTACTGCTTACTTCATAACATTGATGTTTACAGAATCTTGAGTATAGACAACAGTTCGTTATTTAAATACAGAAACACAATAATTTCCTTGTACACATAAGTTACGTCTTAACTTAAGACTTTCATTCACCATGTAGGCTAATATTAATTATTCGTTTATTCCTATTATAAATAAAAAAACTATACGTTAAATCAAACAAATCCTATCGGTACATTAAAATCTCCAATATACATTTTAAAAATGATATCGATACAGTAAAGTCTCCGCTATTTTTCCCTCTCATTACATTAGGGTTTACAGTAAAATGTCATTATTAATAGTAAAACTGAAGCTAAAATAGTGCAGGTGTGCTCGGACTAAGTGTTATGCCTGTTCGTAATGTCAACTCGCAGTTTTAGCCAGTTGTTCAACGTAAAGTCTACATTATGTTAGCCAGTTGTTCAACGTAAAGTCTACAGTATATTACTTTTTTTATCCGCTCAAATGACGGAGATAAAAGTCGAAAAGTCTTAAAGACTCTGTTTTATTAATTATATTGTTTCTACTAGTGACGGAAGGTCCCCGCTATAACTCCCGCGGTGATCCTATGGCCATTGCACTATCGGCAACGGTGGGTTTGCAGGATCTAAGAGATTTCATCTCATCCTAACAGGGACTTCACACACCAGTGATCTAACAGGACTACAGCTGAATTCCCCATAGGCCTGTTTCAATTACTACTACGACATAACAATACCCACGTATACACGCAAACACTCTCACATCTCAGGCATGCACACATGTACACATACTCCATTAAAGATGTACACACACACTCCCTTGAACACATACAGACAGTCGCTGACAGACTTATGTACAGTGGCGCTTCGAAACTCGGATAAAAAAAAGTAATTTGTATAGATAGATATATATATATACAATTATCTCGCCCACTCAGTGACGAGCTGAGGCTTGGTGAACGGACGTCCTAGAGACATCAATGACCTCAAAATATGGGCTTTGTGTGGGCTCGGTGCAACAGCCCACTCCGCACAGGAGCCGCTCCACACATTATAAGGGCACCCCCCCCCCACAACCATGAAAACACATTTTTTGTTCTCTCATTTATAACTCTGATGTATTTCTCTGTATTTTACACAATGTTTTACTATCCTAAAGCGACACCTTTAACTTGATTCACCTTTCAGCTTAGACTTAAATACTTGTACAAATCATATGCCAGCTCTTTTAAATAACAAGACAATTACTGTAGAGGATTTACTGGCTCATTTATAGAAACATGAAACTACTACACAGTACTGTGTTATGAACAGAGGCGTACCTAGGGTATGGGGAGGGGAGGGTCCAAATTCAAAAGCAGCCCCTGGCCCCAGCTTGAGGGATCCCCTAAATTTTTTTACATTAAATATTAAGTACATTATCTCATGTCATGGTGTCGAATGTCAAAATGCAGGGTCCCCCGAAGAGGCCAAGGCCCCCCCCCCGGCCCCCCAAATCCCTAGGTTTGGCACTGGTTATGAAAACAAGATTTGACAATGTTCAGTCCAGCATCATGTAAATATTTTCCATAGCTAAAATTTGATATTGCCGCGGCATTCATTTGTGTATTAACGCTTTTTTTTACATTTGAAATGTTTAAAAAAATAAATAGAGGGAAATTCAATTTGTTTTGTCAATATCTGTCTGGGGCGACAACTCCAGCCTTTATTTGAAAGGAGACGATGAATGAATTATTCCAAAGGGGGCATCACTACAATGGAGCCATTGGAAACAGACTGTGTGTCACTGTGAATAACCTCTGGTCTTGTGTCGAATATTTTCTAAACACTTCACCTATGACGAGACTGTATTATGCTGGAGTGTAAGAGTCTTAGATTGAACGAATGAGCGAGCTTCTGAACCCATGTGAAAAGTTTAAAGATATTGAATAATCTAAATTTATGAATATATTTATTAGCTACCCACATGTGTGTGTGTGTGTGTGTGTGTTTTGGTGATTTTTTTATAACAGCACTGATGGATATGCAAACTGGCTAACCGCTAAAGACACACATACACACACATACACACAAACACACACACCTTCTGTTAAAAGCCCCCCCCTTTCAAATATCAATTTCTATACATTCTGATCACTGGCGGCGGAGCAGGGGGGGCAGCGGCCCCCCCTAAAACTTTTAAGGGGTGGCGGCGCCCCCCCTTGAATTTCCAGTCTGCCCCCCCTAAAATTTTAACTTTTTAAACTCTGTAATTCATTTTAGTTTATATGTATCATTTTCATTTTCATAATTCATTTGATTTATTTCTTAAATTTAATATTTGAAAGAAATTATAATTAATTGACATTTTACAGTAATCACATTATTGAGAGTTGTTGTGGCATATTTTAAAATTAGTTGCAAGTACCCGGCTTTGCCCGGGTTTAAAATAATGTTTTCTGTTTATTTAAGAAGCGTAATTTGACGTTTAATTAAGATTTAAAATAAGACGTGTAAAAAAGGGTTTATTTGCATGCAAATTGCAATAAAAGGGTACATTTATCTTAAAGCAATGTGATACACAACATTTTTGGCAGTTCCTCTCTCTCTCCCTCCCTCTTTTCCTCCCTCTCTCTCCTCCCTCTCTCTCTCCCCTCCCTCTCTCTCCCTCTTTCCCTCCCTCTCTCCCTCCCTCCCTTCCCCCCTCTCTCTCTCCCTCCCTCCCTCTCTCTCTCCCTCCCTCTTTTCCTCCCCTCTCTCTCCTCCCTCTCTCTCCCTCCCCCTCTCTCTCCCTCTTTCCCTCCCTCTCTCCCTCCCTCCCTTCCCCTCTCTCTCTCCCTCCCTCTCTCCCTCTTTCCCTCCCTCTCTCCCTCTCTCTCTCTCTCTTAGGCATGACTGTATCAAAAGATGACAATTCATATGGATGAAGGAATGGAATGTAATAATGTAGTAAGTAATGTGATATTTGGTTCCCCGTACCGATCATATTTATAGTAAGTTAGCTATGTGGGAGAGAAGCTCGTAAAACCTGAAATCGGGGTAAAAGTTTGCCAATTTTCATATCTTTGATATCCAAAATAATTAATTACAATTAAAGTACCCATTGAGATGGAACGAAACCTGTTTAAGAACATTCCCCATGTAATTTTGTGTACGTTTACCCAGTGGCGCAACCAGCAAAAAATGCTGGGGGGGGGGGGGGCTCACATATTGAAAAAAGACAGTTTGACAGTCTTTTTTGTAACTTTATAACGTAAATTATGTATTGATGATTCGGCTTGGGGGGGTGGCTCAAGCCCCCCCCCAAGCCCCCTCGGTTGCGCCACTGCGTGTATAAAATTTCACGTTATTTGGTTGTCTGGATCTTGAGTTTTAAGGGAACAGACAGACAGATAGCAAATACGTCTTATAAGTTATGAGAAGTATTGTCATCTACCGAATGACGGCAAATGTAATTTTTAAAGAAAATACAATTATTTATTATCTTTTCATAAATTACTTTTTGTTTATTGAGTTTCCCGTTTCCGGTTTCATATTCATCATCATTTATGATAATTATCAGTAATTTTCTGATCAAATTTCACTATTAAATTTGTAAACAAACTGACATTACGAATCAGTTGACGACAGAAGTGCTCAATGTTCATTTTTATCTTTTTTAATATATTATTTTGTAATAATATCGATTAAATACTTGCTACAGAATTACTATATTCTATTATAGAATTAAGGGGGTAAAATTTGTCTTTCGGTCATATTTTGTCTTGCCCCTCCTTAAATTTTCAAGGGGGGGCGGCGCCCCCCCTTGAATTTTGGCTTGCCCCCCCTTAAAATATTTCGTTCCGCCGCCGGTGATTCTGATACTATATGGGAGATCCACTGATACTTTTTCTTAGGGGCCCCAAAACACTCTTAGTTGTTCTTAGTTATGGCTCCAGATAAATTCCATGCCTCGCTGTACATCAGGTTATGAAAGTATAACCTTTTATTATACACGGGCAGTTTCGTGCGTTTAGTAAATAAAACATTTTTTTTTTTAAATTAACTAGCAGAGCTTTTTTTCTATAATTGAAACTCCAAATATTTACTGTGGGTCAATTCTACAGTTACCAAATACAAACACAATTGATCGCTCACACAAATTAGGTCATTGAAAAAAAAATAGCCCATTTGCCAGTGAGCAGTGCTTGTTATTCCTAGCGCTACTGACAGTTTGTTTTTATACAGACAGCTTTTGGGGTGATGAGTGACACGAACAGTCGGGCTCCTGGTCCGACAGAGCATTCTTTACCGATAAAATCAATGAACATTAAGTCAACATTGATCGCTGGCACGAACGCACGCACGCACACACACACATTCACACACACACACACACACAAACACAGTTATACACACAAACGCACGCGCATACCCACTCACATCACCAGCGTCAATTCTAGCAAAACAAAATCTTTCAATTTAACATATACACACTAAAAAAAACAGACTAGGAATAAAGATGTGTCGTTAAGAATTTTCTGTCTTTCACTTTGGAATTCAACTAAGTAGGTCATCTCTAAATTATTAACTAGTAATGCAAATAAAAAAGACGAAAGGCCGAACAGAATCATTGGCCATGCTGTTTATATCCGTATTTTTAGAGCATTTTCGAAAAAAAATGCTCTATTGTCCCCGTTTTGTCTGTCTGTCCGTCATCACCCTAGATCTCAACAACCATAAGTCCTAGACCCATGATGTATATATCATTTTGTAGGTCTTGGCCTGCCAAGAAATGACTTTTTTTCATTTCGCGATCTGACCTCTCAGGGCCGTAAAAAGGGGCCTTAGTACCGTTTTTTACTATATAAGCTATATTAATAAAGGAGCGCTTTATCTCAGCAACTATAAGTCCTAGACCCATGATGTATATATCATTTTGTAGGTCTTGGCCTGCCATGTGTACATCAAAAGTTCATTTCGCGATAGGACCTCTAAGGGCCGGGCTTCAGGGCTCCTAAGGGGCTTATATATTATATATACACCTTGTACGTTCAATAACCCGTTCATTTGGTGCGAAATACTGCAGCACGTAGTTTCACCAAGATTTATTAAGAAACTCATCAAATGAAATAGTAAGATTGTGTTCTGATTTTAATTGAAAGTATCAGAGCTATGCAACAATTGATGGAGTTTCCGGACGATTAAATGACTATAATTTCGAATGTTTTCAATTATGAGTTCTATTTCAGTAACCACAAACCACTTGTAGTTAGATTTAAGAGACAATAATTTTTTTTCAAATATAAAGAAACGTCTTTATAATATTTTTTTTACAAATATATGCATTACACAATTGAATTTATAAACATTTCCAAAATTTACAAATATTTACTGAAAGCTAACAAACGTACTGATACATAACATGAAAATGCGCTAACACGTCCTGTGTCCAGAATGGAACAGGCTTAATTGCTTGTTTAAAGTACAATCAGTCTTGAGCAATCACAATTCATAAAGCCTGTTTATTATATCGCTGATGTATAAATAAAGATAATTTTTTGACTATGAAATATATATTTTTTTTTAATCTTGTTTCATTTTTAATCACAAAGGGAATTTACTTTTATTACATTAACAAATAAGTTTTAATTTTTTAAAAAAAATCTTATGTTTCTTTGATGTTTTTTTTTATACAGAGCGGGCCGAAAAAAATGAGAACAATGCGTAGAAAGTAATATAATTATATCAAAGTTTGTTTTGCTGTATGCATAATATCTTAAATTGCTTACTCATTTACTTACTTGCCCGTTCAGATATATGACGTCAATTGTTCGACATTTTTCCGGGCGCCATTTCGGATTTTAATGTGACAATTGTTTACAAAAGAAAATTAAAATTTTTTTCCCAAGAATGACAAAAGTTACATCGACTTCATTGAGCCAGACATGTGGCCACCAAACAGTCCTGATTTAAACCCAGTAGATTATGCCATATGGCGTGCTTTGCAAGAAAAGGTCTACCTTCGACGAAAATTTACCAAATTGGAGCAGCTGAAGTTGGCAATAATTGAAGAGTGGAAAAATCTGGGACAGAGATGTATTGACAGTAGCATAATGGAGTGGCGTCTACGCTTAGAAAAAAGTTGCTCAAAAGCAATGAGGACACATTGAACAGGATTTCTGATTGGCTAAATACTTTGCAAACAAAATTACATGAAACAATACAATTAATTAAATTTTTTTTTTTTAATTCGTATGTTATAAGATGTTCTCAAAGCCGACCCGTGGTGGCAGCTTAGGAGAGTCGAGCAGGTGCTAATTGCCCAGTTCCTATTGGCGCGTACTTTGGGAGGTTGATGCCCAATGTTGACACCCTTTGCAGACACTGCAGGGAGGTGGAGGAAACCGTAGATCATTTGCTTTTCGAGTGTCCCGGACTGGCGGACCACAGGGTGGACCAGTCAGGAAGCTTGCTGGCCATTGGGCTTTATGGCAGTCTCCAGATGTTGAGAGACACAGCAAGTCTGATCTCACGGGCTCTAAGAGATTAAGTCTCAGCCCGCAGTTTCACTGAGAGAGTTCAGAGAGAGAGAGTGAAAGATGTTCTCTCTTTTTTTGGCCCACCCTATATATCTTTGGTCACGAGTTTTGTGTTTTGTTTTGTTTTCGAAATAAATAGTTCTTGAGCTAAATATTTACATTTCTTCTGTTTTGATGCATGTATATATATCTTTTTTTTATATATAATTTACTTTATTTAATACGTGCTAATGTAAAGATAGTTATTTCGTACTTTAAAAAGAATAACTTATTACTGTTTAAAGTGTCATTTATAGTTTTAACCATCATATAAGTTCTATCTCTACAATTTTTAGCATGACTCCTGACTCATCTATAGTTTTAAACAAGACTTCAGTATTACTTATTGTTTCAGCCATGACACCACTGCATGGAACCAACATTTATTTTCTATTCTTTAGTTTTTTTTAAACCAGAATGACCAGTGCTGTGTGCAGCTCAACGAAGCCTCACGGGGAAATGACCAGCACTTCCCATTAGTGAGCCCATTCAGTAATGAACTGACCAACACGGGGCACGTAAAATGCTACTTGGGTTTTTAGCGAGGTTCAGTTTGATCAGGGGGACGGCACTTTGTTTGATCAGGGGGACAGTACTTTGTTTGATCAGGGGACAGTACTTTGTTTGATCAGGGGACTGTACTTTGTTTGCAATTCGATCCTCTTTGAGAATTCACTAGGAAAAAATAAATGTGTATCTGTCCCTCCTCCCCCCACCCCCTTTTTTTTCCTTCTCCCTCCCCCCTTCCCCCCAGGGGCACACGGGGGGGGGAGTACATTTATCGACTTGGAAACATCTTTATTTAGATCTGCGTGTGGGCGAATGTAAGAGTTTACAATATAATTACCATGTTATGTCTTAAGGGAGTATGTTACAAAAATAGACAGAGATAGTATATTCCTGATTGATAGTTTATAATTCAAGCCGTTCTTATTGATAGGCAAATTAATTAACCGCCTAAAGGGGGGGGGGCTCTTCTAGTGTCAATTTCTATCAGACCCCCACACAAGCACTTTACCATAAGGTCCACACATATTTATGGAAGTCTCTGCCTATGGGCCCCCCACAGACTTATGGTAGTCTCTGCCTATGGGCCCCAAATGACTTATGGAACTCTCTGCCTATGGGCCCCCACAGACTTATGGAACTCTCTGCCTATGGGCCCCCACAGACTTATGGAACTCTCTGCCTATGGGCCCCCACAGACTTATGAACGGCCCTACTTACAATCATTTTTTGTTTGTTTTATAAACATCTTTATTTTTAATTGAAATTGTGCTTAAACGGGTACGCAATCTTTTTAAAGCAAGGGGTTGGTTATAAGACCGTTAAATTCAACTTTTATCCACTTTTTTAACTGTGATAGATATAATTCTTTATAAATAAGTGCCTGAACCACAATCCATCGAAGTTCAACTCATTACAACAGTTCAAATCTAAATGGTAACATCTTTGAGAAGTCTCACAATGTTGAGAACGAGATTAGACAGTTCGGTGAAAACCATAACATAAACCCAAAAGGAAATGCAATCCTCAATTAATTTACTGCCGGGTCAAAGGTGACAGTATGGCAGTGAGCATGAATATCTGGGTGCAGGATAGGAGTGCATAAAAAGAAAAATAGAGAAAAAAAAAAGCTTTTAAAAGAGGAACAACGCTGATAGCCATTTGAGAGTATATACAGTCGATTTCGCTTAATTGGGACAAATCGGGACCGAGGCTTTTTGTCCCAATTAAGCGGCTGTCCCAATTAAACATACACATTTACTATTGGCTTCTTGGTTTGGTTTCTTTGAGATTTGTCCCAAATAAGCGGCTGTCCCAACTAAGCGGTGTCCCAATTAAGCGGAATCCACTGTATATGGAACCAGTATGTTAAGGCCAAAGATAAGGTGATTGATTGTATGTAGGTTAATCGGAGGGGGGGGAGAGGGAGGGGGGGGGGGAAGGGATACCGAGCAGCACGAATCACCAAATCATTGAGTAATTGGCAAAGGGGAAGAGGGGGGTGTGTTTACTAATGGATAGAAAGTTTGCGGTAAAATGTATTTGTACTAATTGTATACATTTATTTCTACTCATTGATCACAAGCAAAAACCCTAAGATCCTAATCAGTGGCGTCGCTAATAACTTTAGTGAGGAAGGAATTTAATGAACGAACTACTACCCCACCCCTCCACACACACACACACACTAGTCGGGTTTCCTTAAGTACAAAGGGGAGCCCTCCCACACAATGGGGTGCCGCCAGTGCATACAATACTTGTGAAGTCTCTTATGGTATCATATGTATAACATGGTGTATCTCTTGGTTATACATTGAACAGAAAACCAATACCGATGTTTTTTTACCCCCCCCCCCTTTCCCAGCATCGCCGAGTCTTCATTTTCCATTGAGGTCAAGGGTCGGCGTGGGTGACTAGTGTCGCTGTGCCCCCCAGCCCACCTGCCACAATGGCCCCCGCCACACCGCTACCGGGCATCATATATTGAACAGGTCTTCAAGAGAAGGTTGGGAAGAGACTATACCCAGGGTTCAAAGACGTGGCTAAGTCATTGGGGAAGGGATGGGGGGGGCCGCAGGGCGAGGCGTGAGTGTTGCCGCGGTCATAACTCTTAAAGAAAAATGTATTGGTGGTTTTGATGCTGCATACATAGACAAAACCGAAATGCATTTATATATT
Organism: Bulinus truncatus; assembly: GCA_021962125.1. Classification (NCBI taxonomy): domain Eukaryota; kingdom Metazoa; phylum Mollusca; class Gastropoda; family Planorbidae; genus Bulinus; species Bulinus truncatus. The sequence goes on from JAGDYQ010000164.1 coordinate 799,787, forward strand.
TGTATAAATAATAAGGCTAATAACATATACGGTAATACCGTAACGGTATATATATAGATGAAAGTTTTGTAATATATATATATATATATATATATATATATATATATATATATTAGGGTGGCCCAAAATAACTTTTTGTCAAATTTTTTTGGAGCATTTTGTTTTTTATGTTTCCTATAAAAACGTGGAAAACTTGAGAAGGTTCCGGGAAATTCTAGAAATCTCTAGAAGTTTTGATTTTCATATAAAAAGCCAGTTTCACCAGTGCATTTCAATTTAGTTATAAAATTCAAGTGTTATAAGATCAAATGTTGCGGCTATATAAATATCATTCATTTCGTTATGACTAATAGGTCAAAAAGTGTTGTTCATTTAACTGGCATAGAAGTTGACACAACTCCTGTTTATTGGGCTAGATACTTCCCCCAATTGAGCCTACTGGCCAATGGTATGTTTACAAACACAGCCGTCTGGCAGTCAGTTGGTACTATTTTTTCATGAACTGTTTCTTTGCTTGTATACTGTCCAGTTGACATGCCAATGTTTATTGGGCTAGGTACTTCCCCTAATTTTGACTACTGGCCAATGGTATGTTTACAAACACAGCCATCTTCAATAAGACATTTGGGTGTAGTAAAACTGGATCGGATGTGCTGATATTCAAGACGTTTTGGCCAAAAATAAGAAAGACAGAATTTAGTATATACCACGATTAAATGAAGGAGTCATCACATTTTGTTCAAATATCATCCAAAAGAAAGACAACTCAAGATATTTGCCACGTGAAGATTACAAAGAATTTCTGACTCTGAATATTATCTTCCTGGGAAGAATCCCCCCCCCCCTTGGGGTGCGTTTTCGTGTTTCAGGAGCAAGGTGGATGTCTAAAATAATCATGAAGATTTATCTCTTCTGTCATCATTTCAAGCTGACTAAGCCTGAAGACAGATCAATTGCAGAATTTGATATCTTTGCTTCCTTTCTGAAGGCAACAGCAGTAGTCTCTTCCTTGAAAGTTGTCAATGACTGCGCCGAGCGGGGAAATTGCACTGGCATCATCATTCAACTCTTCTCTCACCAAATCAGAGGAGGAAAAGCAGTACTTGCTCCAAATTGTTCAAAGAGTTTCCAGATGGAAAAAATATCAACTGTGCTGAAGAGATAGCAACTTGTTGGTTGAACTTGAAGACCTTCATGATTCAGAAAGCACAGACTAAAAAACTTTTAAAGTGTATTATTTGAATGGCGAACTTAGAAGTACTCTGCAATACAGTCAGGTTAATGTGTCATGCAACTAGTATTATTTTATTGTTTTATTCCTACTGTGTAATATAATTGTTCTTTGTATAAAAAAACAACATTTTAAACCTAGCAAAATTTTCATTTAATGTAACTGCCGAATACCATAAAACACGAGATAACAAGTGCACTGAGGCAGTATTTATAGGAGCCCTAATGGTGTGAAAGTTGGTATATACATGTTTTAAATCACAGTGAACCAGAACACTAAAATGCTCATGATAAAAAATCAATTTTATTTTTTCCATTATAAAGTGAGCCACTGACCCATTATAAATATCTTTATATATATATATATATATATATATATATATATATATATATATATATATATATATATAGAGAGAGAGAGAGAGAGAGAGAGAGAGAGAGAGAGAGCAGCAGTTTGATAATTTATAGTAAGCATTGTTAGGAGTGGAGCAAAACAAGAGCTGCCAACTCTCATCAAGTAAAAAAAAAACTACATGAAGAGCAGTGTGCACAAGTGGCAACAGACCACTCATGTGAATTGAGTTGTTGAATCAATACAGTTTATGGCGCAGGATAATTGGGATGCACACTGTTAAGATGTACACAAACATAACCAATGAACCATTTTTTTTTTACATAACTATATGATGGACAAAAAGAAACATGTTTTCGGCGTCCACCTCAAACCATCCACCCTTTTTGCATTCCGGTGATTCTAGTCACCTTACAGAGCCTCGAGAGAAGAATCTTATTCCAGTGGTATGAAAATTAGCGTTTTTTTTTTTTTCGCTAATTAAATTCCGATAGTAATCAAAATTATCTAAAGACTACCCCAGCTTCCGGTTTTAAAATTCCTTTATTTTTATTTTTTATTCAAATGTCTGCACCCTCTTTCTGAAAAAAATATATTAAAACATTTCCGGAAAAAAAACGAAAGCTTCTTTCTGCTAATACATGTGAAATACGAAATGATTTACAAGAAAGGTTAAAAACAATATTATTAGTAATATTTCAAGGAAATCTCCACTCCACTTATTCATATTTGAGAGTTTATAATCAGCATCGCTGCCTCGGTAGTTACAGTTGTAATGTTTATTCCACTACCTCGGCAGATATGTAGTGTCCTTTCTGCATCACACCTTAGCCGATACTCTACTTCGCGCGTCTACGGGGCGCGAACCCGTTATCTGTACTAGGGTCGCCGCGGGGTGGGTCCAGCCAGGGCATGTTGTAAGGCATTTTGACTGGGTGACATAGGAGAAAAAAGAGTGTGAGGTCTTCCTTTAGAATAGGCAAATGCCGCCAAGTTACTATGTTCAAGTAAGCTATGATATCCGATTAGAAGTTTGAACTCTAAACTTTAAACAGCAGAAGGAGATTCCAAAAATAAAATTATAAATATCAAATATCATATATATATATATATATATATATATATATATATTTAACTATCTTTTCAAAAAGAAGAGTAAAAATTAGGGGCAATAACTGTAGAAACTCATGAAACACTACGTTCTCAAACTATTTAATGGCGAAGTCACCGTACTACTTATTCATGCTCTCTTACAGTACTCAGTAATAAGAGATATAAACTTTAAAACGACTGCATTCACTAGAGCATTTTTAAAATATTAAAAACTAAGCATGTCAAACTATAAGTGTCCGAAAGTCGAGGTTACCAGGCGACAAAATCTCTTCCATGTAGCCCAGGTATATGGTATACAGTTAAAAAAATAATGTGAAGGCAGGTGACCTTGCCCTCAGGGGTAATGTTACATAAAGTGACTTCGCAATTGGTGTGTGTGTTTGTGTGTGTGTGAGATCAGAGACGACCACATAGCAGCTCGGACAGACCTGAGATAGACTTCCTCGTCAGGTGGAGATTGTCGGGGAGGAGGAGAGGGAGGGGCAAGACTAACGGGCAGCCCCGTAGCCAAGGGGGGGGGCACTGGGGGCGTGCCCCCCCCCCCGCTTAAAAAGAAGAAAAAGAGGGAAAAAATAAAGAAAAAGTAATTAAAATGAGGAGATACCCCCTTGCTGGGTATTGGTGCCCCCTACTTATCTTGACCTGGCTACGGGCCTGCTAACGGGTATGCTCTAAGAGTCAAGGCCGATTCAGTGTCAGTGATAGAAGTGTCAATAGAGTCACTAACGAGACCTGATACTAACTTTGATTCAAACTTACCTTCAAATTGTCTCGTAATCTCCCGCATTAAATGAAGTTGTATGCGCAGAAATGAATGTTAGTTTTTACTGTTCTATCCATGAAGAAGTTACGTCTGCTGATAGCACCGGGAACGTTCAAGCCGAATTGGTTTATCTGTTTTCTTTTTTTAAATACTTTTCGCTAATCACTTAGTCAACACCAATATATATGTGGTAAACACGTAGAAACTATTCTCTATTCACTTATATAAGTAATAAAGTCAGTATATGTAACTATTCTTACATCACTCAGTCATATAATCAGCACATTGTAACTAAACCTTTATAACCAAGAACTATAGGCACCAACAGGAACTTCTACTCAGTCATATAGTCGGGAAATATTTTATTATTACTAATTCAAATTGTCCACAAATCGGACTGAATATTATTTTCAAATTATCATTGGATTAGCTTCTGCATGTAGCCTGTTCTTTTAACACTTAGTCATTTAGCCTTCACATGAGACATATTCTCAGTTTTATGGTCAGTATATAGAACTATTGCATTATCACTAGATCAATTAGTCAACACTTAGCTTTTTAATAATCAAATGCAACCTTACTATTACTCAGCAGTCAGTACACAGAACTTTTCTAATGCACAGAACTACTCTAGTACACAGAACTATTCTAGTACACAGAACTTTTCTAGTTCACAGAGCTATTCTAGTACACTGAACTATTCTAGTACACAGAACTATTCTAGTGCACAGAACTATTCTAGTACACAGAACTATTCTAGTGCACAGAGCTATTCTAGTATACTGAACTATTCTATCACTAGATCCAACAGTCAACAAATAAAACCTATTCTCGTATCACCAAGTCATATAGTCGTCACTCCTTAGAACTTATTTTCACTAAGTAGCCGACAACTCACCACCATGCGGCCAGTCACTGTACTCACAATGAAACAGAAATTGAACCAGCAGAAGTATTCCACCAATTGCCAATCATCGGCCAGTCCCTCGTATATAATGCGTTTATTGACGAGCGGTTGGTGTCAGAGGTCACGGCGAGAAGCGCGCGACAACCCACGCACGCGCGGTTTGAAAAAAAAAAACGATATCGCTGTAAGAGACAATAAAAAAAAAAGGGGAGAGGAATAACAACTACAAAACATGTTGTGCGGATAGACGCTGGAGTTGTATTGTTGAGTGTACATAGCTGGGTACAACCACTTTATTATCTCGAGTGATCGTTATTCTTAACTGCAGAACAAAGCAAGCAATACGTGATAGCTTGAAGCGAACGTGCGAATAGAATCGCACCAGTGTGTGCTGTAGTGTAGAATTGACTCGATAATGGCAGTGTGTACATATAACCTCAGTCTGATCTCTTAGACTCCACAATTTTTTCTATCTATGCCACACTACCTTTTTTTTCAAAAGTCTATAAAATGTCTACCTTTGAGTAGATTAACATTGTTTTACTTGCTGAGCCTTAAACAACTAAAATCTCCGCTAAAAAATGAACTGTAAGTCTTTGCCTAAGTCACCTCATTCAATTCTGTAAGTATTTGCCTAGGTCACCTCATTCACTTCTGTAAGACTCTGCCTAGGTCATCTTACTTACTTCTGTAAGACTCTACCTAGGTCACCTCATTCACTTCTGTAAGACTCTGCCTAGGTCATCTTATTTACTTCTGTAAGACTCTACCTAGGTCATCTCATTCACTTCTGTAAGTCTCTGCCTAGGTCATCTCATTTACTTCTGTAAGTCTTTGCCTAAGTCACCTCATTTACTTCCGTAAGTCTCTGCCTAGGTCATCTCATTCACTTCTGTAAGTCTTTGCCTAGGTCACCTCATTTACTTCTGTAAGTCTTTGCCTAGGTCACCTCATTCACTTCTGTAAGTCTTTGCCTAGGTCACCTCATTTACTTCTGTAAGTCTTTGCCTAGGTCACCTCATTTACTTCTGTAAATCTTTGCCTAGGTCACCTCATTTACTTCTGTAAGACTCTGCCTAGGTCACCTCATTTACTTCTGTACGTCTTTGCCTAGGTCACCTCATTCACTTCTGTAAGACTCTACCTAGGTCATCTCATTCACTTCTGTAAGACCGTACCTACGACCACATTCATTTCTCTGCCTAAAGCCCCCATTTATTTATTAGGGCCCCCAGATATATAAGACCGGCTTTGTGTAATTATATACAAGTGTGCTGCCAAAGGAAGAACAAAACCAGAGAATGTAATACGATAGTAATGTCAAATATGCACAAATTGGCACATACACACAAAGTCTAAATATTTTATTCATATCGGTTACGTGTGTGTGATACAAACTCTGGACCACTTTAAAAAAAAAAACAACAACAGAGAATGTGGTAGTAAAGGGACGTTATTAGCTTTTCAGTCGCATTTTTTAAATAAATTATTCCCCCCTTGACCACAATGATGCATCTCTATTGATTACATGTCAGTGCCAGGAAAGAGTTTTGCAATTTCTCCACTAAACAATTTTGGCTTTCAATTCCACTGCACCGTGGCACAATGGCGAGTACAGAAAATGGGCTAAGGAGGTTAAATGCCGCTAGAGGACATCTCAGCAAGTCATTAGCCACTTTAAAGGGGGTTGGGGGTGGGGATCAGGAATACACTATAACCTTTACACATAGGTGATGTAGCTTACCGTCACAAACTGGTGTCCACACTGGCACTTCGACTTGACTTCCAGATATTGATTCAGAAATGCAGCATATGCTTAGGAGGGTTGGGTGTGCAGAATGTGAAGGGCGGGGGACGGGGGGGGGGGTAAATGATCAGAAATATTCTCGGCACTTACAGTCGCTCATTAGTCCCTAGGCAGAGACCATCAGATATGTGTGGCGGGGGGGGGGCTCCTAGCCATAGCGGTTTTTTGGGAACCCTAGTTAAATGTACATTTTGGGCCCCATCGAAAAAAAAATACGCTGTTAAGGCCAGAGCAATCAAATATTAGACCTTTTTATAGTCCTAGGAAATTAGGGCCCCCTTTGACTCCTTCTCACAAAAACAAAACAAAAAACGAACGAAGTCATTAAAGTCCAGGTCTCCAAAAAAAGTATTTAAGTACCCCTTTCTTACTGCAGGGTGACCTCCTAACAGTTTTAGATAGAAACATTTAGAAATCATCATTTGTCTCATTTTGTCAAGCTTTGGGATATCGATTATTTATTTTGTTATTCCTGCTTATATTACATGTAATCGTTTATTTATTTTTCTGTAATTTAGACGGGCCCTTTTTTGTGAGGAAGGCAGACATGAAGCCCCCAAAGATCCAAGTTTGTAAGGGGGGGCTCGACTTTTTGGGTGGCGGACCTGGTATTGTGATGTATTATATTATTATTTCTTGTTAATGAAATGTAAAATATTTTCAGTGCCCATCAATAACATTTTGCGAAAGATAACCGATGAATTGAGTCTATAAGGTTTATTTACGAATGATCTCCCCTTAAATAACAAAAACTTGTTAGACCCTCGACCATAAAACACAATATTTGATAAGGGATCATCCATTTTTTATTATATAACGCCTTGGTATTGCTGAAGTGTGACCAGCAATGATAAAGAATCGTAAAAAAAAAAGAATCACATAATAAATGTATGGTCCCTCACTTAAATTTGACAAAAGAGAATTGTAACGTAGGCCTATATGTTACTATTGTTACATGGGCGAGACGCAGGCCCGTAGCCAGGTCAAAGTAAGCATGGGGCACCAATACCCAGCAAGGGGGCAGTTTTTCTCATTTTAGTTACTTTTCCTTTATTTTTTCCTCTTTTTCTTTTTTAAGCGGGGGGGGGCACTCCACACCTAGCGGGGGGCACGGCCCCCCAGTGCCCCCCCCCTTAGCTACGGGGCTGGCGAGACGGTTAATCTTTTAATACTCTTTTTATTTATTAAAATATTAATATTTATATCGAAGGATTAATCTAAGTATAAGGTAGTAATTTTTTTTTCTCTTTATCCCTATTGAACCGAAACCGACCGTCGGGGAGGGGGAAGGGGGAGGGGGAGGGATACGCATTTCCCTTTCTACAAACTCCATCATGTATTTTATTTTTGCACACTCAACACTTCCCATGCTGCGATATACATTAACGCAGGGCCGTTTTAAGGTCATCGTAGGCCCTAGGCACTTTCAAAGTCGTAGGCCCTCCCCGACTTCATTTTAAATATTTTTCAAGAATGCCCCCGAGCCTGGCAGGGGCCCAGCAATTTACATGGTGTAATAAAGAGTGATAGTTGTTATTTTTTTTAAATTAAAAGAGGGGCCTCGCAAGCATCCGTTAAATTGGGCCCGTAATTCGTAAGGCCGGCGATGTTTCGCTAGATCGTATCAGACATGCTAAGTTCACAGTGAACGGTTGAGACTTTTCACATCTTATATTATATTGTATACATTTTAAAATTTAAATTGTTTATTTTTCAAAATTGTAATGACTAAAAATAGTTCCAAGGGAGTTTGTATATACTAGTAGTCTAGTACACTGTATATTAAATTTTATTTTTATTAAATACGCCATATTCATATTTCGTACACATTCAATTTATTTCATTGATTGGAAAATTAAAAGTTTCGCCAAATTTAATTAGTTTCTACATATTAAATCAGTTTTGCTTTAGAGAGTATCATAAAACATTTTGGCATGATATTTGTATGAACTCTCCTTCCTGGTCTGAAAGACATATCATGATCCACAGGGGATGGATCATAGGGGTTCTCTAGTCAGGAAAAAAACCCATTACTTGCGAGGGTGGTGGTACTGTGGTCAAGAGGACTATCCGAGACCGCAGTATTCACAGCTGGCGGTGGTGACGGATGTGGTCGGCACACAACACCCTTCCACTCCGTCCCACTCAAGCACACCTGCGCAGCCTGTCTTTTCGGGCAGAGGGTACAGGCACACTACACCCTCCCCTCTGTCCGAGTGGCAGGAAAAACCCCTTTCCTTGCCATTCTGACCGATCGGCAGTACACACACCCTGCTGGTCTGGCCAGTTTGAGTAAGGATTAAAACCCATCTTTCTGCCATCCCTGCAGATGATAGCGGGCACACTCACCCCGCCGCTCTGTAGGGGTGGCAGACGTGCATCAGCGCCGCCAACAATGCTGGTGTGGTAGGCACACTACACCCTACCATGCTGGCAATGGCGGCGTTAAAAAAAAAATTTTTAAAAAGTGTTTAAATAACTAAAACAATTAATGTTAATTATCTTCTATGTGAATGACATTAAGGGCGCCAGGCCCATTTTAAGGTCATCGTAGGTCCTAGGCACTTTCAAAGTCGTAGGCTCTCACCGAATTGTAATGTATTTCAAGAATGCGCCAGCACTTCTTTGCGATTTGAAATCTAAATAAACTTTCCGCATTGGTAATTGTTCTCTTCAGACTCTATGCAGTGATGGCGTAGTAATTCCGGTGTTTCAACATGCGCTTCACATTCGTTGTTTATCGTTAATCGTGTGCTTCTTTTTTCTTACGCAATTTTAAAAAGTAATGAAAATAATTTTAAATAACCATGTCTGATGGATACAAGAGGAAACACGAGAGTGGATTTAAGAAGTTGAAGAAAAAGGAGGAGAAAGAGAAAGCATTGAACAAAAAAATTGGAGTTCGTTGCTGCAATTTACCAGCAGAGACTGGTTGCTTTACTGGTAAAACTGATAATGACATTTCATTTACTTATTCGGCCACAATGTACATGAACAATCCTGCAAAACCAGAAATAATGTTGCTGGAGTGTGCCGAAAAAAGTGAAACAACCAAAAACAAGTGTTACAAAGGAAAAGGCAGTGCTTTTTTTGTGCCGGTACGCACCGGCATGGCGTAACGGCACCTTTTTCAATGTGGGGGAAAAAAATATTACTTTCTATGTATTTTAACGTTTATTATTAATTTATTATATTATTAATTTGTTACCATTGAATTATTTTAAAATTGCGCGCAATAAGAATTAAAATAGGTGCGAACTGGTAGTTAAAAGTTAGTCAGTTCATCACTGAATACCGGCACCTATTTTTTTTTTACAAAAAAAGCACTGGGAAAAGGTATCTGCAAATTATGTTATTGGTCATGTTGAAGTTGCTGTGTTTGATTTGCCTCCTGACTCAGACTGTATATTAGGGTCAGCAGGAGATGCCGGTTTGAAGCATGAGTTGCATGACAAAGAATACAGTTATTCAAGTGACCCAGCTGATTGGGAGATAACTGCACATCTAAGAATTTATTATGCTGAATATCTTCCTTCACAAAATTTGGAGTCAGATTTTACATTAAAGGGTAGACAATTAGGTGACAAGATCAGATATGCACGCAAAAAATATTTTGCTTGAACGTTAACAAATGGTGAAATTGTCACGCGGGACTGGCTTCTCTATTCTCCTTCAACGGGTTAAGTGTTTTGTTATGTGTGCAAGCTGTTTGACAACAACGCCGGTTTTACAAATCAGTTTATCGATGGTTTAGATGACTGGAAAAACGCCATAGCAAGGATTACATCACATGAGAAGTCGAAGGACCATATTACTGCTCTGTCAAGGATGTTAGAATGTCAACTGGCATCTAGAATTGACGAAAAACTAAAAAAAAAAAAAGCGAAAATTGTGCAAATACTGGACTGATGTTCTCAAGCGAATAGTTGCTGTGATAAGATTTCTTGCTGAAAGAGGGTTAGCTTTTCACGGTGACAGCCATTTACAAAACTGTTATAACTAGGGAGCGACCGATATGCCTTTTTACCGATAGTCCGATACCGATATTATCCCCCAGCATTTTTACCTATACCGATACCGATATTTTTCTTTTTAGGGGCTGTCCATTATTTATGTCAACAAATTTTTGGCGATTTTCACCCCCCCTCTCCCCCTTGTCAACAACTTGTCAAACTTCCAGAGACCCCCCTATAAAATTACGTCAACATTTGATTACCCCCCTCCTAAAAAAGGTGGCTTCCATAATGTTTATGTGGCAAAATTAGTAGGAATATAGTTAGTTTAATTAAAATACTGAATGTTAAGCGAGTGTGTAACACAGAACTACAAAAGCTGCTTAATTTTCCTATTTATTAAGTAATTATATTAAATTTAAAAAAGTAACATTGTTAACGTCAACTTTTCTTGACCTCCCCTCTCCCCCTTGTCAACAATTGTCAAAAATGTTCTGACCCCCCTCCCCCCCCTATTTTGTTGACGTAATTAATGGACAGCCCCTTAAGCAACAACAATGCCAAACACGTGTTATTCTCGTATTTCAACCCATGTTCACATATTTTGTAACACTTCGCCCACGCGTGTCTTTACCCCCCCCCCCAGATACCGATATTTACAGCTAATGACGTATGTCAACCCATGCTTACCCCTTCCCTGTCATATTTCGTGACACTTCGCCCACACGTATGTCTTGTTCCCCCCCCCCCCCCAACTTCCCATCCCAACAAAAAATACGCACAGATGTTCACTAATTGTATCATTCAAGGTCATACGTTAGAATTAAGAAATGCCAATCCTATTGTTTCAAGGTCATATCTCTGATGTAGACGTCACAATTTCTGTGTACGGGTTTTTTTTTTCCTTTTTTTTTAAAATCATGTCTGATCTGGTTATAGAATTGGGTTATTTACTGATTTTTTTTTTCTGCAACTCTGTTGTGAAAAAAAAACAACAATGTATCGGCAGCCAAAAAACGGCCGGTCCGACAGTTAACCCATAGTGCCAATATCGGTTCGACTATCGGTCGCTCCCTACAACAATCGGCCGATCCGATATTAACCGATAGTGCCAATATCGGTCCGATACCGATACCGATCCGATTATCGGTCGCTCCCTAGTTATAATACTGGAAATTACCTTGGTTGCACTGACCTTTAAGCTGAATTTGATCCCTTTCAAAGGAACACATTGATAGACATGGAAAACCCGGAAAGGGAAATGTATCATATCTTTCTGCCAGTATATGTGATGAATTTATTGAGTTAATGGGATCCAAAGTATTGACGTAGACACTGTCTGAAATTAAGAATTCTAAATATTATGGAATCAGTATCGATTCCACTCCTGACATCAGTCATGTGGATCAGGTGACAGTTGTTGTTCGCTATGTTCTCAAAAGTGGAACAGTTGTAGAGCGTTTTCTTCAGTTCATTCCAAGTGAACAACACGACGGTAAATACCTTATCGATCTGTTGGTGAGTACTCTCAGACTTCATGGTATAGATATCGGCAATTGCAGATCGCAGTCCTATGACAATGCGAGTAATATGAGTGGGATTTATTCGGTAGTATAAGCTAGATTTAGAGAGATTAATAAATTAGCGGAGTGGGTGTCAGAGCTTTGTGTGCACCATATATGTGTGGGTGTGTTCATGCGTGTGCACTTCAATCAGAATACAAAATACCGACATGACATGCAGCTTGACCCAAATCTTGTACGCGTCAACATCCGGTCTGTGTAATTCCACGCATGAGAACCATTCTTATGGAGTGACTGACTAGGCCACGGCCAAAGTGATGTACTAATTCTAATCAAATATGATGCTATCAAGGCAACCGGCGAGTGATGTTCATGTTTAGCTCACAGCCCCCACCCCACAACCTCCACCCCTAATATTTTTGAAAAAAATCCGCATTGCCAGAGCATTGATTCTCTGGGAATAAAAAGAAAAACATTTTAAAATGATGTTTATTTTAGAAGTATCCCTTTTTTATATCAATTTTTTTTTACTAGGAGCCTTAAAACCCCTAAGGAGGCTTACGTCAGGATAAGATTGAGTGTATATCTACATGCGTGTGTTTGAGAGAGAGAGAGAGAGAGAGAGAGAGAGAGAGAGAGAGTAAGAGAGAGAGAGAGAGAGAGAGAGAGATATGAAAAGAATTGTTCGATTCTCCACCATCTAATTGTTCTTTCAGACTCACGACTCTTCAGGATACAGAAAAAGGTCGATTGCGTTTTCTTAAAATCTACTTTTTGCAACAGGTGTCGCCACGCTCATACTGAATAGTTGATGTAGAAGTGAATTACTCTCTCTCTCTCTCTCTCTCTCTCTCTCTCTCTCTCTCTCTCTCTCTCTCTCTCTCTCTCTCTCTCTCTCTCTCTCTCTCTCTCTCTCTCTCTCTCTCTCTCTCTCTCTCTCTCTCTTACTATCTACTACTTCCCATTTTCATCTCTACCGCATTCGATATGTTTACATATCAACATAAAAATTGACAAACATTGCCTACCGCAATGCTCGAAGCTCGAAACTAACAAGGCTTATTATTGAACGTCTATAAAAGTAACACAGCATAATGAATCCCTATAAAAGTAACACAGCATATTTGCCCCACTTAACATTTTTACTTTATTGCTCTATATTTATTGAGACTGTGATTGCAAGGATGGAAAGTGTGTGGGGGTGGGGGTTGGCGTCGACCTCCGAGACAGCTGTTGATATATTTATTAATTTTTTAATATCAGATTTTTCAAGACAAGAAATTTTCTGTTGTTGTGAAATGTAATTAAACTAAAGGAGAGCACACGTTTTACTTCCTTTGTTTGTTTGTTTTTTTCGTACGCTCAGTCGATGTGTGTATTTTATTATCATTCTATTAGGCCTGGTAGCTCTATGTGTAGCTCTTGTGTTCGCTCATTGTTGACAGATGACACGATAATAACAATAGTAGCCTACTGCCTCAAAATTAGTCAAAAAGACCTTTTTTTAAAAAAAAAAATAACGTTTTGGTGTGTTATATTGATTATCGATGACGTATTCACATTCATTTTTAATGATACACGTGTTACTGGTAAGTTACTACAATTGTAGAAAATTGTAACGCCATGCACGAGAGATCGAATTACATCTCCAGGGAGAGAGGAGATAACTCTTGTAAGTGCACAAAGTGAAATTCACAAGCGTTATCTGTTCCTTTTTTTTTCTGGCTTGCGTATTTTGTAGACTATAAAAACGTGGACATTTTAATACCCAAATAATATTTGATTTGATCAAATGAAAGCCTTAATCCACATTTAGGGCATTGATGGTTTGAATCTCAAGAATTTACAATAACCAGCAACAACATGATTGTAAAAGATTGATTATTGGACCCATTCTTGTTTCAGGGCTTCAGTGAAAAAAAAGGGGGGGGGCCCGAAAATGTGCAGGAACCCCGGGACTTTTAGGGCGGAGGGGCAGATTTAAAATCGGGCGCGCCGGGTACGCACCTGTGACTACAAGTTGTGAGGGAGGGGTAAGAAAGCTAACATTTATACAGAATTTGTAACCTTTTAGATGTCAGTCTTTTTAGGGCAGGGGCCCAATTTTTCTTCTGTGCCTTGGGGCCTCTTGTTAGCCCGCCTCGGGTAAGGGGCGCGGCTTTAGAAATGTGTTGTTATTAAAAGTCGTATATTTATTTATTTTTTTTTTTGGGAGGAGAGGAGCCCAATTTGTCGGGATGTTTCATCATTTGGGGGAGGGGGGTATGTGGCGGCACCTTTGAATTTATTTACCAGACTGACAAGAAAAATGAAGGTTATTATGTTTAGAGTTGTTCTTACGTATTTGAGCAACCGATTAGAGCCCCCCCCCCCACACCGCTCCCCCACCACAACCACACACACACACTGCTAAAAGGGCCATTTACTTACCAAGTTCTAGCATTAAATCGGATTTTGCAGCATCCATAAGAATATTGTTTGACCTGGACCCCCCCCCCCCCTTAATATATCCAAAGGTCTGTGCCACGGGCTCTCCGGGACCTGTGTGAACGGCCCCGACCAGGATAGACAGAGGATTTGAGAGCAGAATTGACATATAAAACATCTAAAAGTGTGTAGGTACTCTATGTAAAATAGATAGAAAAAGATAGTGATGTGCGTATAATAAACCCCTATCCATTATTAGACTGGTGCCTTCATACTGATGTTGGTTGCTAAGGGGCCGTTCACTTGATTTTTACCCTCCCCCCTTCCAACGTTTTTTTTTTACCATTCCCTGTCAGTCTCCCTCTTCGGCATCCCCAACCATGGTGTTAGGCTACTTATTTAAATGACCCACACACACACACATTTTCCTTTTTTTTTAGAACGATGGGTGGGGTACCACTATGGAGATAGCCAAACCTTTCTTTTCATTATTGAGTGTTTATGTAATTTTAATGAGTGTTTATATAATTAATTTTTTACTGCATTGATAAACTAATTAAAATAATTCTTAAAATTGGAAAGACAAATAATGCAAAGAAAAATTAAAATCGCTTTCGAAATGGACTTGAAAACACCTGAAAACTTTCTTTTTTAAAATTAGCTAGACCTAATGCTGCAAAAGACACGTATGCTGATGAACAAATCAATTCCTTATTTTATTTATATTTTCCTTAATCAAAGCGAAAGCTTAAAATATCAAGATTTATTGTGAATTTTCTGATCAAATTGTAACTATTGATTTAGACATACATGTTCGATGACATCATGAATGAATCATAGCCTCATGAATTCTTTCCCGTACAAGTGCGCAAGCGCAATGACATTCTGGTACGGGCTCCACAAACCAATATGGCGCCCATCACTGAGAAGGAAGATAAGATGGGCAACTTCAATGAGGAAAGCGGTGCAGATGATTCAGAAAATTTATGGTTAGTCTAAATAGAACAGCTTTCAACATACATTGTTGTCGAAAACGTCATGCTTAATTCTTGAACACTTGTAAAATATGAAGAATGTGTACCCCTTTTGTTGACATTCCAAAACTTCATACCGTACTATTTCTTATTCGAATGATTCTATTATTTTTTTTTTTTTTTCTGATCAGAAGTTATACTAATTAAAATAAAGGTCTTACATCAATAGAATGTATAAAGTTTGATCCGGTCATAACTATTTTAAATGCAAATCAATTAAACTATGACAATGATGGAAATCAAATGTATTATTGGGCCTACATTATGAGTCACTTGGACTGGAGTAGTTACAGACTAGTTTGTTTGCTAAAAAGATTTCCTCTTGTCATGAATTGATTGTATTTTAAAGGGAAATATATGCATTAGTTCTGATTTTTTTCTTATATATAGCCTTTATTGGAATATGTTAAAAAAAAAGTATAGTTCCTTTAGCCCTGAAAGCTAAAGGCATTAATCATTATTATAAGTCTTATAGGCTACTGGGACAGAAGAAGTGTAGAATTCATATGTTTTTGTTACAGCATTTAAAGGGATTGTATGGTTAGCACAGTGCCCAGTGGCCTTTACTTCCCCAACTAAAGTCTGGTACCTATTTAAAGCTGGGTTGACTTAAGGCGAAAAATTCCCTTGATTCACTGAGCCCTGATGATTGAACCTGGGTCTCTCTGGTCCTACACTGTGCCATCCATCTCTTGCAATATGTATACTCTTCTAAATAAATGTAACTTGGATTTATATATATGGCTGTAGTCTTTAAATTTGGCTATAGCCACTATTTTAAAGTAATTACAAAATATGCCAATGCTAATAGTTATAATTATAAGTGTATAATATACAAAACACGAAAATGTTTGTGGATGCAGTTCGCAAATACGCTATGTCCACAATAAAAAAAAAAAGCCAGCCAGGACTGGATACTTAAGTTCATCATCACTGTTCTTTTGTTTGCTTTGAGAAGACATACTTCCTTAAGCAGGCAATGAAAATAGCTCCATAGGCTGTTTGTGTATACAAATGTTATGCTTTGGTTTTATCATCTTTATTTTAATAGAACAGAATTTGACAATAAATATAAACATTTATTTATGCAATGTGTGATTTTTATTTCATTTTTATTGAAATATCATTAATGTTATCCAACAAGATACTATTCAGTGTACAGGGTTTTAAACAATATGTGTACTGGGTATGAAGAAAATTATGTCATTGTATGACTACTATTGACTACATGATTATTTTTTCATAATTAGATATTAACTATTAATTATGTTATGATTTGTTAGATCTACTTTATTTAACAAAAAATATTTTATTTTGTAAAAACCAAAGGAAAATCAAAACACTGGACTGATTGATTCGCTAAAAATTAGTTGAAAATATTGTGTGAGGGGCAATACTGTTGTCTCATAAAGAAACCAAATATGGCAAATATCAATCTTAGAATATTACTGTTTGAATAGTTAAATGTTAAGACCTATTTATGAAATATGTATTAACAACTACACTAGAAATTAGAAGATTGATCAAAGGTCAAAGCCACATACATTCTTTTATCAGTACCAATAATCTAAATATTTCATGGACATGTGCACTGACTTATTGATCAAACAACTAGACTATACATTAATTAGTTAAAATTAATGACTTTTAAAAAATTTCTATATCTTAAATTGCCAGCTTATTTCATTAAATGCAAAGAAAAAAAAAAGCCATAAATTTTGTCATCTTTCTTTAACTCCTAATAAAAGGTGTACACATTACAAACTAAATAATAAATAAATGTAACTTTTATGTCAGTTAATACTTTGAAACGATGTATATAAAAATAAATCCATACTTTATTTGCATGTAAAAGCACATATGTAAATCTTTGAAAGAATTTTTATAAATTGCATCACCAACATTTTTTGTGGACATCAATATTTTTATACATTTTAAGCCTCAGATACACAGAAATGAGAACTTGAGATTTTAAAAACTTTATCAAATGAATCATTTGAAACTATTTAAGACTTTCAAATTATTGATGCAATAAAAAGCATACAATACATCAAATCACACGTTCCAATTATTATGTATACAATATTTTGGTTAATAATAAGAATTTTTTTTTTTTAAATAAATTAGATGAATTCATTGACTGTTTGAAACATTTCATTTATACTCCCAAATGATCAGTTATAAACCTTCAGATTGATGATAAATGATTCTCTTTGCAAAAAAGTTGTTAACTCTTAAGCCTGAACTTGATTAATTTTTAAGCATGTAAATTTTCAAATATGTTAAGCAACATATTTAATAAGAGTGCCTGTAGTGTTGTAGTAAAGGAAATGGCAACATATTAAGTATTTATTTATGTAAAAATAAAAGTGATTTGTTAATTTTTGTTTGAAGTTTTGGTAGCAATTACTTACTGTATTATTTCAAATCTGTTTTGATTTCATCTAATATTTACTTTTAAATCTTTCATCATTTCTAATTTCAGGGCTGACATCCTTAGTGAAGTACAGTCAGGATCTGCATCTAAATTACCAACTACTCGAACTGTTTTGGTTTTAGGTAAATATATATCAAGTCTATTCATGCTTCTTAATTTAGATCTCAGATTATTCAACTGATACACATTGATAATAACATACATATATCTTTATTTATACATATATCTTTGTATTATATTTTAGTGATAAATGGAGGCTTATTATTTATTAATCCTGTGATTATTTTTATGTCTTTTAAATCACCAATGCACCATACTTTAGTCAAATATGTTCTGTAAATTTATACATTTATATATAAAAAAAAAATAGAATCCTGCTTCTTTTTTACATCTGTAATATCTGAGTCTTTTTTTTTTTTTAAATATCTAAGATAATTAAATCACTTATTTTTAATTCTTCACATTTTTTCACTCTTTCTTTATTTAGCCTTTTTTTTTTTTTGCTTACATTTCTCTGTAATGTTATATGGTAATGATTTATGTTTTTTCTTTAGGTGACAATGATTCTGGTAAAACTACATTGATCGCCAAACTGCAAGGATTAGAGGAACCAAAGAAAGGATCCGGTCTAGAATATTATTATATTGATGTCAAAGATGAGTACAGAGATGGTGGGTGTTGATGAATTCTTTCACTTATAAATTACAAAGAAATATTAACTCTAATAGCTGGTCATATTCTTTAGTCTCAAGAATTCTGTAATTTTCTACACTGTTGAACTTATTAAGAGAAGTTGTGCCAGATTTAATAATTTACTTTCATTAATCGGTGAAACTTAAAAAAAGCTATCATACAATTCGTAAAGAAATATGAAGTCAATTTGCACTTGTATTTTCAGAGCAAGCTCGATTAAATGTATGGGTGTTAGATGGAGACCCACACCACA
Source organism: Bulinus truncatus (assembly GCA_021962125.1). Classification (NCBI taxonomy): domain Eukaryota; kingdom Metazoa; phylum Mollusca; class Gastropoda; family Planorbidae; genus Bulinus; species Bulinus truncatus. The sequence continues at coordinate 818,279 of JAGDYQ010000164.1, forward strand.
CAGGATTACTTAAGTATGCATTAAAGGAAGATAACTTTAGTGACACTTTAGTCATGTTAGTTGTTTCAATGGCACAGCCATGGGCCCTGCTGGAGACACTCAACAAGTGGGCTGATGTCCTGAGGGAGCATGTTGATAAATTAAGAATTCCTATTGAAAAGATGCAAGAGTATGAACAAAGCTGTAAGTTTTTTTTTATATATATATATAGAAGTGGTTCTCGTTTATTGATATGCTTTTCATGAAAAAGTTTGTAGAAACTACTAATTTGGAGTTTGTAGAAACTACTAATTTTTTTGTCTTTGTTGTTTTTTTAGTAATCAGGGTGTATCAGGCCTATACAGAACCAGGTGATGGGCCTATAGCTACTCAAGGACCTCCACGAGGAGATATTAATCCACTCCACCCCCCAACTTCAGGGTCAGAGGAAGAAAGTGTACTTCCATTAGGAGAGTTGACTTTATCCAAAAATTTAGGAATTCCTATAGTAGTGGTAGTAACAAAGGTGAATAAGTTGGCAGAATTTTAAATTCTATCATATTAATAGTAAAACTATTTAGCTTTTAGTAACTTCAGTAACTTGATTCATTTTTTATAAAGTTTGGATATCTTATGAATTTGAATCTGACGTCATAATTTATCAATGTCTTTTCTTCCACAGAGTGACACTATATCTGTTTTGGAAAAAGACTATGATTATAAAGATGAACATTTCGATTTTATTCAGCAACATATTAGAAAATTTTGTTTAAAGTGTATCCTTTGCATACTCCATCACTTGTGAATGGGAGAGCAATAATGTTTCTGCTTGCAGCTTTTTTTTCCCAACCCACTAAAACCTTGAAAAAAAATATTTGCTTGGAGTAGCAGACTTCAGCAACCTAATCAGTATGTAGAAAACATAAATTTTGAAATTAAAAAATTATGATGCAGACTCACATTATCTCTGAAATGTCACGATGTCTTGAATTTTACACTGAACAGAACTCTATACATTATAATTCTCTAGTTACTTCAAATATTGATCAGATTTAGTTTTGGCCTCAATTGGGGTGCATTCTGTGAAGATATTATTATAAAAAAAAAAATTACTTAAGCCGTGTGTACCTGTTCTCTTATATTTTTGAATTTCTAAACATTTATCATTTCATTGAATTCTTTAACTGAATGACTAGATGGTGCTGCAATGTTTTATACATCAGTGAAAGATGAACGAAATTGTGATTTGTTATACAGATACTTAGTTCATAGAATCTATGGTTTCCCTTTTACATCACCAGCGCTTGTTGTGGATAAAGATTCAGTGTTTGTGTGAGTTGTACAAACAGAATATTGCTTTAGTAGTTCTGTAATAAGATATATTATTAACTTGAGTTGGTTTCAATTATTTTGTCAAGTTTTTTTTTTTCTGGATTCTTTCAGCCCATCAGGGTGGGACAATGAGAAAAAAATTAGTATATTGTATGATAATATGACCAACATGAAACCAGATGATCCATTTGAAGATATCATTACAAAACCTTCTACACGCAAAGTAAGATTTGTGTCCCTATTTAATATTCTTACAATTTAAACATTTTGTTTAGTTTTTTTTTCTATTTGGTAATTAGACTATAATAAATTGCAGAACAATTTTATCTCATATGATTTGTTGTCACTATTTTTTTTTAAATAGTATAGTGTATTATCATATTTTTTATAAGGTTGTCCAGCGAGATGCTGAAGTTACTGCAGAAGATGATCAAATTTTCCTCATGAAGCAGCAGTCGCAATTATCCAAACAGCCGGCCCAAACAGGGACAGGAACACCACCACCAGCCGCAGCTGTTTGTATATTATTTCATTTTTTTTTTTTTTGAGAATTTTTATGGTATATTAGCATGTTTGACCAATTCTTGAGAATTATTTTATTACTTATTTTTAAAGGAATTTCATTTTTTTTTCTCTGCATATGCCAATTTCACTTCCATCAGCAGGAATCTCCTGTTCCACGACTTCAGAGGCCACAAGTTCACAAAACTCCTGAAAGATCACCAGCACCTGCCAGTGTTGGAACACCTGCACGTGGCAAGGTACTGCTAGGCGGCTGTGTATCATATATAGTTGGTTTTATGTACTAGTTAAAGGATTGTTACCTGCCATTATTATTTTTATAAGATTATTTTAAATACTCGTCTGTTAAAAGGATGGCAAGCCACAAGCCGGAAACACAACAGAAGGGATGTTGGCCAACTTTTTCAACAGTTTACTTAGCAAAACACCAGGACAGCCCACTCCAAGTAAGTCAGCTGAATGCTGAATCAACACTTTCTTAAAATGAATTGTTGGGACATTCGTTTTTTTTAAATCTTCAGTTTGTGCGATTTTAAAATCTTTTTTAAAATAATCAATGTTATTTCTGGGGTTACGTGAGGAGTGAACATTAACTTGTATCTCCTTCATTTCTCCAAAGATGTAGCTTCAGTGAGTGGAGCAGAACACATTGGTATGATTTGTTTATAATTTTTTTTTTTTTTTGGCTAAAACCTATGTCTGTGTAGACGGACAGTATTGTGGCATTTTGTTTTTGTTTTGGGTTGTTTTATTTTCCTCCCACGCAGTAGTCTTGTTTTCTATCACAACTTGATTTGATTTTAATGGCAGATTGGAATCTATTGAAATGTACCATTGATCCTTTTATTTTTTTTAACTTCTTAATCAATAGGCTGTCAGTAAATAATTGTTAATCGCAATCTGTCTTTTCAGATAAAGCAGCTGTAACACGTGATGCTGCTGCTGAGTTGGAGAGAATGACAAGAGGCAAAAAGTCCATAGACACCAATAATACATCTACAGACTCTCAAGGCTCCCCATCTTGATGACATCAGCTCCAGACGAATTGCTCTTTAGGTTTCCTTTTATTTACAAGTCAATTTTAGCCAGTGCATTTCTGATCCCAGTCCCACAGCTTTTATCACACACGCAGATGAAGGAATTTGTTTTGTTTATCTATGTATTTAATTTTATAGAGCTCAACTATTTTGACATGCCCCCACAAGGGTAATTGCAGTGTCTTTCCATGAAAGCTTTTTTTTTTTTTTTTTTTTTTTAGAAGAAACAGTAATTTTGCTATTTCCCCTTTGCCCTTCATTTGCTCATATATTTTAATCATTTACACACAATTTTCATTCCAAGCTTGAGGGACTCATGACACAGCACTCAAAAAGATAGACAATAAACCCATAATTATTATTAAGTTTTTGAAATTATGATTTAGTGTATTAAGAAATGGTGTCAGTGGTTTTTTTTAATAGGAAACACCCCCCGCCCCCCCCCCAATAATAATGTTTAGCTTATGATCAACTTATTTTGATTTTCTTTATTGGTTAATAAAGATGTAGATATTTTTTATTATTTATTAATATTTCAATGTAGCTTTTGCTCTTACTGGGATTTAAAATTTTGGTGCAGGAGCTTAGGTTAGGTACTTAACAATGAATGAGTAGGAAGCATATAAATATTACCGTTGGCAAACTGTACATAGAAAAATAATGATGTTAAAAATTTTATTAGTCTTTTTCACCACTTAATTTTACTCATATTTTAAAGAAAATATGTTGTGCAGAACTAGAATTAACTTTTCAATTCATAAATGCTAATGGGCAAGGTCTTCCTTTATTTTTGCAGCTCTGTATTCATAAACTAGTCTTTTGAAGTTGCTTCAAATTTTTGTCCTAATTGTTAAACCATTCATTCTTTTTTTTTTTTTTTTTTTTTAGTACCTTTCTATTTTTGCTACATATTTAGTCTTTCATCCTGACTCCTCCATATCTTTGTCGCACCCCTGCTTTCTTTTGGTGGAGGTTGGGGATGCTATGGCATTATTCCATCTGGTGAATGAGTCTGTTGTTTATTCATCGTTCTTTGGTGATTTGGATGGAAGCTTGTGTTGTTGTGATACAAGAAGTAGTGATCTTTATCTTGGTGTCATGTTCACTAAAGTGTTTGTCATTTGTATATAGATTTTTTTTTTTTTTTGTGTGTTTTTAACTTTAAAAATCCCCTCCCTCCCCCCTCTCCTTTTTTTTTTAAACTTTGGTTTTTTTTTTGTTCAGTAAACTTTGTGTGTCTGGATGATTTTAGTGAATTCTTTGTCTCTCTCTCTCTTTATCTTTCTCTATCAATTTAATAATTTACCTTGTAACAACATTGTGAAAGATCACTCTTTGACTTTGTGCTAGATCACTTCAAGTCTTATTTCATTCTAAGGTTTTTTTTTTGTCTTTATGTGAATTTACTAACTTAATTTAGTTATTTTCACATTTCTAGATATAAAGTTTTGTTTACTTGTGAATTCATTAGCATAATTTTTTATTAAACAATCATATTTCATTACGAGAGAAAAAAAATGTTGTGTACTTATTTCATTATTATTCACTATTTTTCAAAAACATCTTAGGTGATTCAATTTTTTTTTATCTTTTTCCCCAAGCAAAATAGTTGATTTGCAATATAGGGAAAATATGATATAAGATTATGACTATCTTCCTCTATGCTCTTTCTCAAAATATTAAAAATGTTGTACTCTTGGTTTGGAATCGGAGGTCTAAGTTGACTGTAAAAAATCTTTATTCTGATATGAGATAAATCACTGTTGTGTTCTGTGAAAATACCCATAACACTGTCATTTATTTTGCCTCACCATGGAATGTTTATTAATCTAGTGATTTTAATTGTAAATATTTTTTTTTTTAAACCTGCACCGTATATTGTGCTGTTTTTTTTTCTACAATTTAGCTAAAGTAGAAATATATATATGACATAAAAAAGTAATTAAAGGGAAAGTAAATATTTATATTGTAATATTTACTTTTCTTTCTCCTCGTTCATTTATTTATTTATATCTTCTGCATTATAAATTGCCAAAAAAAAATGTCTTGTATTAAAAAAAAAAAAGGTTTCCTTGTTTTTATCAAAAATTGAAAAGACCATGAACTTTTGTTGAACCAATTCTCCATGTTATAAAGGAAAAGCTTTTTGTGAAATGTACCACTTGAAGCTTTCTGTCAGTGTTTTCTCTCTTATGTTTTTTTTTTTTGTCATCAGAATGTTGGCTGAATTGTACATTCAGGTGTTTATGTATATTTTTTTCTTATGATGAATGGTTGTCAGATTAAAAGGTGTAAATTAATATGCCTTCAAAGTTGTAGAGTATATAATGAATATACCATTGAAAGCTTGATTGTTACTGAGTTTCCATGAGACATTTTTTTTTTTTTTTTAATTCCAACAATCTTCTTGTAAATTGTCACTGATGCTATTCTGTTTTATTTTGAATTGTGCTCTCAAGGCATATTTTTTTTTCCGTCAATTTGTGCTTAAATTTTGTTATAGTGAAATGTGATGTGTGCATACAAATGTTTTGAAATCTACTTGAGGGGAGGTTGCTGTTGGCTACAGTTACAAAAAATTGATGTCAGTGTGACATTTCCTTATTGATTTAAGTGGTGTATAATATAGATTAATGAAAATGTTCTTTTCAATGAATTTAAATCCATGAAAAAGTAAATGTTATAAGCCACATCCTTCCGATTAAAGGTGTTTTTTTTTTTTTAATTTATCTTCAGGTGATTTATAATGGAAAAAAAGATTCTTGAATTTTTTAATCTAAATCCCTCTTTTTTCACTTTTTTTTTTCTAAAAAAAAATATTTGAAATTTATATTATAGTAAAGCTATGTTTTTTGAGTGTGTACCTCAGGCTGTATGACTATTGCTTAGAAGAAAAAAAAAATTATAAAATAAAATAGTGAAATTACAGTTTAAAAAAAAAATTATCATTTTTGTCATTGTCTTGATTTTTGTGAATGGCATGATCAGTTTATAGTAAATGTAGCCATATCTTCCAGTGAAAGCACAATGCAGATTAACAATCTATGTTGATTAAAGAGTCCTAGCCCACAACTCCTCAGCTTGCATAAGCAAATGATAATAAAGGCTTGAAATTGTCTAATATAAAACTATACAGAAAATTAACTAAAATCAATTTAGAATAATTCCTATATAATTTTCAATGTTGAATTGCTTGAACAAGTTGTCGAGGCAGTAGGGCTGACTATGTGATCTGTAAAATGAAGCCTCAGAACTTGTGCAATAAAAAGATTAAAAATATAGTCTTGATGTTTTGCGTTTTTTTTTTTTTTTTGACTTGATATAAAAATAATTTACTTAATTTTTTTAAAAAAGATATTTAGAATGTATTTATTTTTTTATGTTACAGAGTATGTTTAGACTTCAGTATTACATTAAACACATTGTGCAGTTAATAGTTGGTAAAAAAAGAAAATACATTTTTAAATTTCCCCTTGTATAAGCCCCCCCTCTCCCCAAAAAAATTCAAGATTCATAATAATCACTCATACACTCATCATACACTTTTTGGGCTTGAAAATTTTGGAAAAAAGGGGTGGCTTATACATGGGGAAATACGGTAATCATTTGAATTCTGACTGCTGTTTTTTAATAACGCAAGTAATGTATTTCACTAAAAACCAAAGAAGTCTTGTAAATATAAAGTAAAAAAAATTACTTTCCCTGGTCGATCTATTGTTTTCATATTTCACCCGAGACTATAATATTGCCTGATCAATAGTATTGTATTGAAGGTTAAATAAACATTAAATGACTGAATAATAACAAAAGTAATTTTAGAGGAAAACGACCAAATAAGATTTTCATCTTTTGATTCCAACTTTCAAACAACAAAGTTCAGTATCCAAGCAAGGAACAAATTTTAAATAATATACATGTAAAGCTACTTTATTTTATTTTTAGCAAGATTTCTGTCCAGACAATAAATAACACGCCAAATATCATGGTGATTTTATTTTTTCTGAAAAATTACTTTACTTTGTCACAAATTTAAATTGCTTTCATTTTATTAGGACAAAAATTGTGACATTAACAAGAGACAAAAATGGAAAGAAATAATAAAAAATGTGCTGAACAACTGCCATATGAAATAAATTTTTCTTGGGATTAACTTAAGAATTTATTTACGTAGATCAGAGGATTTAAAAAAAAAAAATTTGTTAAAAACTTTGCATAGTAAATTAAAAACAAGCAATCAACATATCAAGTGCAATTTAGAAAACAGTGGTAAGGTGGGGGGGGGGTGTGCAAGGTGATCATGATTATGAAAGAAATTGAATTTCTCACCACAACAAAAAAAAACATCTTTTTTTTGACAAAAGGATAACTTTTTGCTAGTAAAATTTTTTTTTAAGGAAATAAAGCACCTTTCAATGCATGCCAACCAAAAAAAATAAAGCAACAATTAAATTTGTCTAATTCATTTTCAAACTGAAAGATGCAGCATATTTTCATTTCACAATTAATAGAAAAGTGTTTTTGAATGTCATACCTGACCAATGAATATAATTTTTTTTTATAATATGACATACTCAATGGCTAAAAATGAATTTCTCAATGAACATTGACCTCATACATTTGTGATTCATTCACTACATGTCATACAACAGTGTGACTCCTCTTACATTGGAGGTTTTTCAACAATATTTTCAAGTGACACAGCTCCCAAATACCAGAAGAGCAGAAAGTAAGCAGAAGAGCATGCTATGATGATGAAGCCAATCCAGAAAACGATGATCTGTAAAGGAGAAAAAAAAACAATCCAAATGAGTCATTTCAGGTAAGACGTTCTTTAAGATAGGCCTTTGTCCATTACTTGTGTAATTAATACCAAAGTTAAAACCTCAAGTGTGTCAAAACATCTACTGTTGAGTTGACAAGCAAGTGACTTATAACAATGGTTCAAATTTAATGTTTCCATGTGTTTAATGTGGTATGTAAAATATTTATATCTTTTTCCCTATACACTTTTGTTTCTATAGCTAAGGGAGGTGGTTGTGGGCCCTTGATCTAATCCATGATGAGAGACATGTCATTATTATCAGATGCTGGTAAACTCCTCCAAGTCCATACAGCTTTAAATGTGTACCAGACATTAGTTGGGAAATATCTTAAAATGTTGTAACTAAATAGATGAATTCTACACTTTTATCTCCCCTGATGATCTTAATGGTTTGTGTAGGAAAACTTAAGTTTACACCTATATCTAAGCTGAGAGAATGTTTCTGAGCATGCAGGATATTAAATCCCTGGCAGTTTCGGTTCATAATTCGAGCATTAAGTGTTCAAAATCGTTAATTATCACCTAATTGTGGGTCTAAGATGATTGTGACCTATTTGTAGATGGTTCTGTTGTGGCAATAGCTTGCTTAAATTTATATACTTATCTGTACAATTTTTTTAACCAAATGCAATGCTTGTTTCCTTATTTACCTATCCTTTGGTTCATATTTCATTTAATAAGCATTACCTGGGGAGTTAGTTCTGTACGTCTATCAGCTCTGGATTTCATTTCTTTAATACCTTTTTTAGATTTTTTCCAATCTTGCTTTCCTACATAAGTTTTAAAAAAAATGTATTCATTCTTTTACTTATATGTCTAAGTAGGTAATATAATCTCAAGTAATAACTAAGTGAAACTCACTAATGAAAGACGTTTATTGATAAAATTTAGTGCAAGGAGAAAGCTTGATGAGACATTTTAGACAGAATTGTGTGTAGTATTTTTAATACAACAATCTTTATTTTCTTAAATCCTTTTTAGGTTACTTAATAAACTGATAAATAATTTTCACATTAAGACTAACATTATATTTTCTAATAGTACAAATTTTTACTAAATAAGATACATGGATATTACTTCAGCAAAAGACAAAATGGATCGAATTACAAACATAGTATATAACTATTATAAAATGCTGTTTCAAAATTTTTTCTATCATGATGACAGTAAGAATAATCTATGAATCTGTGTGCCAATTTCTGACAGTATGACCACACTCCTGAAACCATTGAGATTTTAAACAGATACAACACTACGGAAACCATTACCTTTACCTTTTGTTTCAAATTGATTTATTTCCCTTGGCACAACAAAAAACCTTGGTCATGTCAAAATTTGATAGCTGATAGTAAAGATAACATAAAACAGTAGCGTTTCTAATAAGACAATGATGTTTCAAACTTAAAACTTAATTATTTAAAATCATACAACTCATAAATAAGATCAGTCATTATCATCCTGCCAAAAATAAAGTATTACAGGCAAAAGATCTTTAGTGTTTTCTATAAAGAGCAAAAATTTTATCATATTATTTTGAAGGAAAAATAAAAAGTTTAAATAAATGAAAAAAATACAGCACTAAATCAGAGTCTACGCTTTAAAAAAAAATTAATTATTAAAACTATGAACTTCTTTAATTGGCCTTTAACTTCCTACTCAAATAAAAACAATCCCTTCAATTTTTTTTTTTTCTTCAAATGTGATTCTAAGGGTTCCATTAACTAAAAAATAAAATTGGACCCTATATTTTGTGGAGCAAGAGAAAGAGTATACTTTGAGATTAGTCAGAAAAAAAATTCGTACCTATCTGCTTGCGATATTGATCTACTGGCTGGCAGCGGTTGATGTTAGAATCTTTTTTTCCCATTTAAAAAGTGTCAACATCAACAGTCAAATGAGAATACATCTGTCACAATCGGATGATGACCTTTGGACATTATCAAGTATAGTTGGTGCAAAGTAGAAATATATTTTGGAAAGAAAAACCACTTTAGTTAATGGGTAAAAAAAAAAAAAAAAAACAAGATACATTATGAAAAGAGATAGAAACTAAAAAAAAGAACATATATTAATTTTGGTTTATGGCTCGTAATTAAAATGTTTAATACAGTGATTCTCAAAGAGAGCATGAAAGGCATATAACTTAATGTTTAATACATTTAAGCCTTATGCCTCTGGGGGACAATGGAAGCCTCAGGCTAAAATGTGACCGGGGGGGGGGGGGGGGGAATAATGTTAAGAGCTGTGGAAGACATAAAACTCAAGAAGAATTAATGACTGTTTTATTAAAAAAGCTCTATTCTGTCAATTTAAAACTCCTTTAAGCATAAATGAGTAAATGCTTTGTATAGCATTTTTTTTTACTTTTACAAGTCGAGAGGATGCTAATTGTAATTAGATTCCATTGTATGCATTAAAACTATCTTAGTGGAAAAAGGTTAAGTCCCATGTAATACATTAGCAATTACTAAAGATGATGCTTCATCACTGTGACTAATTTTTAGAGTTTTGCTAAATACTTAAAATAAATAAATGAATGTATATATTTTTTTGGTTGTGCCAAAATCGTTGAACAGAAAACAACCAAACTTGGCATACCACTCAGTTATGAACCTGTTAATGCATGTTGCTAATTATTTTCCTTAAAAGCTATTGGGATTTAGTAATTTAATTTTCTTGTGATACATTTCGGCAACCTATTTTCTTTCCAATGCGCAGTGAGCACACAAATCATAGAACTGAAAAGAGACCATTTCCACATTCAAGACCACATAGACCTATAAAACAGAAAAAAATGGGGATGGATTGGTCCTGCACTCAGGAAGCATCCAGAAGACATTACAAAAATGCTCAGCAATGGAATCTCCAAGAAAAAGGTTGGCTGCCCAAACACCACTTGGAGAAGGTCTTGTGAACAAGAAATGAAGTGTTGCATCTTAATATGACAATTCATTATTAATAATAGTCTAATAGTATATTTAATTATTTATTAATATTTAAGTGTGGCTAACGTATACATTTTATAAATTTAAGGTAATACCTAATCAGTGTCTGACCAGCTATACATTGTCAAACACTTTTACACTTAAGAAAATAGTTTTTTTATGATGAAACTAACTGTGCAATTTATGAAAGAATGTTGAAAAGTATTGAACGGATCATATGCCGTGTTGTCAAACATTTAGGTCAGAGGTCATTAACAGCAAAAAAGCTAGAATCAAAGTAAAATAAAGTTGCAGATTTCGCAATGTTTTTACTTAACCACTGTTGCATTTAGAGTCTAATTTTTTATATTTTAAACTTGTAGATGCCTCAAATTTAATATCACAAAACTAATATTCATTACTGAAAAGCAAAACGCGTTGTTAAATATTTGATTTAATAATGTTTTGTTGCTTTTTTTTGTGCCGCTCTCTAGCGTTATAAGAGTGTTTTTCACTTTCTATTAAAAAAAAAGACAACAAAAACGTGTCAAGTTAGTGAAACGAGTTGCCTTAATATAAGAGAAAGAAACAGCAGCTGTGGATTTAAAAGTATCCTGATAAAGATGCCAGTAAGTTGTTTAAGTCAAAGCTAGGTTTATTATGTTATATTATGTTATTATGTTTTATTTCCATCTTATAATCATATTTGGATGTACGTCACTAGTTACGAATTAAATTATTAATACAAAACTAGTGTCAGTACTGTAACTATGAATATGATCGCTACCAACATTTCATCTAGCCTGGGACAGGGCAGTGACCTTCTGTAATCATGTGTCATAAAATTATAAAGGAAGATGCTGTTTTATCGAAAGGTCTGGTAGCTTCGCCTTCTGTATGTTTGCTGTTCAAAATAGCAGCAAGTCAGCTCACCAAACACACTTAACAAGTTTATGGAATATAATTAAAACACTTTTTTACAGTTTTTATATTACATAATAACATATTAACATGAGTTTACATATAATCACATTAAAGGTTTAAGTCATAAGTGAATTAAATAACTACTTTTATGTGTTTTTTTTTTTTTAGTAATTACCCAGTGCTACAAATTAATAGTAATTACGAGAGATGGGGCATGGCCGCATGGGTGATTGGTTTCTTGATTTACCTAACCCATGACATTTTCAGGTGGCTCATGACCAAAGTTTAAATTTATAAAAAGATCAACAATCTACATAGGTATAATCACAATTCTGTTTCTCTCTATGCTAATATATAATTCAATCATGTGGAGACACAGGTGTTTATTTGTTTAATGACAAGTGATATTTAATTAGAGTTTGGACCCCTACATAAGATATCGGTTTGTAAATCTACAAAGTAAAAGGGGTAATCGTTATATATAATTAATGGTGCTTTACTTCTCTTGTTGTTATCATAGATTTTCTTTGAAACAAAAACTGGTAAAGTGGGTTGCAAAGCAAAAAAGTTTTAGGACCACTCATCTAATGTATTATAATTTAAATTATGACAAACGCTCATTGAATCATCCTATGTCAGCTTATCTCTTGTCTGGGCAGTATGGGGTATACTCTGAATTCTAAAAAAATATCTTTTTTTTTTATAAGAAGTTTTAGTTGTTTCAGAAACAGTACTTATTGTCTTATTTGGGGGTGTTTAATATTTCTGGTTATAATATAATTCTTATTGACATGGTCCTAAAAGTTGTCTTTTGAGTCTTATAAATAAATAGGCTTTTTAAAGAATTTTTAAAAATTCAGATTTTTTTCAACTTTTGATGCATATAAAATCAGCTCAAAAACAGCAGCTCAGCATTCACAATGTACTAAATATGATTAAATTGATTTTTGATGTAATGTATATTTACAATTAAGCAAAATAACATATCTTTTATGACAAGCATCAATTAATGCATTTTAATTTTTTTTCAAACCTATAGTCCCTTGGTGAATGCTCATCACATCATTATCAGCTTGCACCTCTAAGAACACGTTTTACATCATTTCAACATTGCAGACATACTTATGATAAAGAAATAAAACTGTATCGAAATGTAAAAAAAATGACTTATCTATAGTAAAGGGCATTCTTTTGATGATGTAGTAATGTGTTGTTTTTCTTTGTTAAAGCCTAAAGGCAAGCAGGGTACAAAAGGTCAAAAACAGATAGCTGAAGAGAACCAGTCCACTTTGAAATTTTATGTTTATATTATAACAGCTGTAAATGTAAGTACTATTTTACATTATTTATTCTATAACTATTAAAAGCATATGTATTATAAGGCGTATAAAAATATGTCGTTGAGTTTTGGGCAATATTAATGTCTACCAATATATATAGATCATGGATATGATTACTGGCTAGTGACTTGTAATATATTAAGCCTCTACAGAGCAGGAGCCTTAACCCTCCTCACTGAACTGCTTAGAAAGTATAAAATAAAAATAGCAGCACTCCAAGAGATTAGATGGAAAAATTCAGACTAAACAACAGAGTATACTATTTTTTATAGTGGGAACACCACAAATACACTAGCTACAGTATTTTTGGTCATGAAAAACATTCTTAATCAAATAATTTGCTTTAAACCAGCTAATGAAATATTGTGCAGCCTCAGGATACGTGGCGAAATGTTCAACATGACCCTAATCTATGCCCATGCACCCACTGAAGATTCAGAAGGGAATACCAAAGAAGAATTTTAGAATGTCCTAGAAAGGATGTATGAAGAAGCACCTAGACATTAAATTAGTGTTAGGAGACTTTAACGCTAAGATTGGCAAAGAAATAATATACAGACCGACAATTGGAAGCTGCAGCCTACATGAAGAAAGCAATGATAATAGAACATGACTAATTTATTTCGCATCTGTTAAAGGCATGACCGTCACTAGCGCTAAGTTTGCAAACAAAATAATCCACAATGAAACATGGAGGTCACCAGATGGGGTGACAAGAAATCAAATAGATCATGTGCTAATAGACAAGTGACATGGTTCATATAATCAAGATGTCAGACGCTACAGAGGAGGAGATGCAGACACAGACCACATGTTAGTCAAAATAAAGTATAAACAAAAAATATTATTTCACAAAACAAAAGCAAAGATAACAAATTGATTTAAATTTAAAAAACTAATAAAAGAGCCACAAACAAAAGAAAATTATGCGCAGGAAGCACTAACAATAGATAATAAATCTAAATAGCCACTGGGAAAATAATAAACAAATTTAAAAAACACACAGAAAGTGTCATAGGATACATGCCAATAATAAAAAAGATAGAAAAGAGCTCTTAAATTTATATCAGGGTTTTAAAGTGAAGATATATGATTTAGAGAATAAAAAAAATAATGTTTATTTATGTAAAATATTCACCTTTCTATATGACATTTAACAGAAAGTTTATTTTTGCTATGATGGCTCAACAGTAAACTACCTTATTAATTACAAAGAATGTAATTCCAATATGGTTGACTTTTTAAGGCCAACTCCCATAACTAGCGCAAACTCCCAAGTTCAATATAGAGCTTAGTTAAAAGAACCAACATCTTTGTCAAAAAGAGTATTAATTCCCTTGTAGATTTTTGAGGAATAACTCCTGGTTAGAACGAAAAAGCATAAGCTTACATGATTCTGTCTTGTTCCAAAGCAGAGGCTGTCCTTGAAAGAATCGGTTAAAGAATAGCCAAATTATAGTGGCCGCACAATAAAGAGGGGAATCAGGAAACTGATCCATTGCAGTGTCCTTGAAGTCCCCCTAACTACTAAACTTGTTGAATGATGATGACAGTGTTCTACAAATTGTTTAAAATACTTGTATTTTAAACTGAAACATTTTGCACTGCACTGAACTTACATTTGTTTTCTATTATCTTCCAGGTTGTTTATTATTCAGTTTGGTATTTCCTGTACTGGGATCTGTTCACCGCTCGTCCAATAGTAAGTCATTTTATTTTATTTATAGCTACATGTTCATGACTTGCTTGTTTATTTGTTGTTGTTGTTTTCTTATAGTTTTTTTCCCCTACTATCTTTTACTAAAGTCTCAAAACATTTATTCTCGCCAGGTTTTGTCCCTGCTAACAGCTGCCATCTACTTTGGTAGCTACAAGTTTATGTCAAGCATGGCCAAAGCAACCTACCAGAATGGTCAACTAGTTGATGCTGGAACTGATCTTAACATGGAATCTGGCATGGCAGAGTATGTCTTCAGTGTATCAGTTCTTTGTTTAGCTTTTATACTGATCATTGCATAGTTACATTTGCTGGATTTACAATCGTCTTGATTTTATGGTTATCTGAAATATCTAAAGTTTGTGTCAAGATTATATGTTTCTGCCTTTACTGTGAAGTAAATTTACTGAGGACAATTTCCATATACATGAATCGGTTCAAACTTTCTTTCTGGTGAATCGTTTCTTTAACTAATTTATTATTGTACAGTCAGTGCATGCTTGCAAAAATGTTTTTTTTTTCATAATGTGTATTTAATAATTTTTCAGGCACAGCAAGGATTTAATCTTGTTGACAAGTATAGTTCAGACTTTGTCTCTATTATCTGGATATTTTTGGCTCTTTCTCTTACTTGTAAGTTGATTTAATTTAAGTCATTAATGCTTTAATTTTAAGACACTATCTTTTATCCTGAAAAAAAAATCGCTAAAAAATATCCTATCTTTCAAATTATAAGTTTGTAATTATCTAGGTCCATAAATTAAACATAAGCTAAACATTAACTGAATTGAAAGTGTTCATGACTTGACTTGACTTAAATCCTCTGACTCCACGTGGGAGCATAGGGCCTCAACAACGCTCTTCCAGCTGACTCTATTCTGGGCGTCTCTCTTCAGCTGAGCCCACGTCCATCCAGCTGCCTTCATCTCTCACTCAGTGCAGCGTCTCCATGTCTCCTTTGGCCTGCCTGCTCTTCTCTTTCACTGCAGGTTCCATTCTAGCGCCTGCCTTGTGACATTGTCTGGGCTCTTGCGCAGAGTGTGGCCTATCCAGCCCCATTTTCTCTTCCGGATCTCTTGGTCAATGGGGGTCTGCTTTGTTCAAAGGTGGTCGCTGACCACTTTCCTCTTTTGCTTGGTTTGGCTACCAAACATTCTAATGCAGTAGTTTGCTTTTACCTTGATGACTCGATAATTTCTTCATCCTACTCATATTCATATTTAAAAAACAATCCTTCACTCATTCCCAGAGGCATGTACTATAACCAGAGACCATACAAGATATGTTTCAAATGGAACTTCTGAAGTTCAGTGAAAATATGAACTATTCCAATGCAGTTCATTTGGTTGCATTCTGGAGGATCGCTTTCAATACCCAAATCTGAGGTTCATGCTCTTACTTTGATAACACAGATACATTTGAAGAATGGCCTTCGCACAGTGCTCACTGTCACATTTTCAAAAAATCAGTTACTTTTAAAATCCGCTAACCAAGCCTTGTCACACTATCTACAAATTAGTAGGCTTGGAAAGTTTAGTAAGAAAAGCTAAACACATGTTCGTTTGTTTCTTTATGCCTAGCATATTTGGGTTGTACACATTTATATATTAATTTACTTTAGGTGGTCTCAGACTGCCGATAGGTTGCTCACCAATTGCCAAACAGCCTTCACAATAGGCAAAAACTGTAGCAACATTGATCTAAACAAAGTAAAGAACTTAAATATTGTAATTGAAATCAATAATAATCTGATCTTTGAATGTCATATAAATTATTACAATACAGCTTTCCTCTAGAAATAAAACATAAAAAAACAAAAAAAACTTTTCATGGGGAATCGGCCCAGACACTGTTTTATTTTCTCACTGACATTCAATTTTACTATCAATAGAAATTTCCATTTTCACATATTAAATGTGCTATGTTTAGTCTAGCACAGGAAAGTGAGATTAGGTGTTTAATGTGAATGATAATTATTTCAGTTTGTACCTCTTGAAATTTAAATTTCAACTTACAGTAAATACTGAATTTCATTTTATTTTTATAGGTTCCTGCACGAATTTTTCACATTCTGTGGGTGAATTTCTTAGGCCCTTGGTTTTTTGCACCTGCTGAAGAACAAGTGGTGGATGATAAAAAGCAGAAGAAAATGGAGCGAAAGATGAAGCGACAACAAATAATCAGATGAGATAGATTCCTATTATAGACATTTTTTTAAAAAGCGTGTATTTTTTTTTAAAATTAATTTAAATTCACTCCTAAAATGATTTTTTATTGAAAAGTATGCCTACCATAGAGACAATTTTTTTTTTTTTATAGCTTTAGGGTACATTCACACATATTTTATGCAAAAATCATCAATAGTTTACTTCCCCTATCCGTATTAATTATACATGTTATATTGTAAAATTTATGAACCCACCTGACCACCAACTCTTTCTTCATAGAAAAATTTCACTTTTATTTCTTTTTCTTCAATCGAAAATGTGTGCTTAGCATCGACTACCAACACACCTCTCTATCTATATACAGGTGTTATTAAAAAATTAGCCATCCCCCCCCCTTCCTTACGCAATATTTATTTCATGAAAGTGTTGGTTTAAAAAATGTAAACATTCAAAAATAATGCTGAGTTTCCTTGGCCCTAAAGTTTGATTCAAACTAAATAATCATCTTGTTAATCTGCTTTACTCTGATTCAGTAAATCTGGGTTTTTACTTGTGTGCAGATATATAGTAACATTTGCATAACCATAGCCATGCTTTATTTAGGTGATCACTGGTCATAATTTTTTGGCAGCCAATGTTAGACATGTACAGCGATAGGCATTTTGTAAAATACTGCTGCACTGCATTTTTTTTTTTATGGAGTCATGGTTGTTCACCGAATTAAATTTATGTGCCATTCACTCATGTAACGTTTTAATTAATGTAATTATACATAAATATACAGTTCGATCATATTGATTAATTTGTGAATGTATTTGAATGGTTCTGAAGTCTCTGAATTTTTATAATCTTCGGACTTGTTTAATTGTACTTGATTGGTGTGCTTGTTTTTGAGTTAGTTAATTATTATTCCTTTAAAGGTTAAAAACAATTATATGTACATTGTAATGGTTTTTTTTTTTTTGAGTTTGTTAATAATTATTCCTATGAAGTTTAAAAAAATAAATATGTACATTGTTTTTGCTGGAGAATTATTGTTTATAAACCTTTTTTTTTTCAATATTAAATTTTATGGTAAGAATATTTGTGAAAAATTTATGTTTGCCATTTTTGTTGTACTCTACATGAAATTTGAACAAGTTTTTGAGTAGAATACATGTATATATGTACTCTGAGTATTTCATACAAGATAGGTGTAAATTAAATCAAAAGGGTCTAAATAAAAAATTTCTATTCATGACAAAGGAAATATTTATACATGTATATCTTTGTTTGCAATAAAATGATAATGCTCAGAAGAGTTACTATTTAAATTTTATTGCTTGCATCTAAAACTTAGGTGTATAAATAAATGTTACAATGAAGCAAAAAAATAAATAACATTAGTTTTTAACTTTATTTTAATTATGCAGTACAAATCTAAACAATAGATACACTGGTATGTTACAAAAAATTATCATTTACTAATATTTTATGGTTAGATTGTTATTATATTTTCTTATAATAAAAATTGAAGTGATTTTATTTATTCTTTCAGTTTGGTCTTTTTTTTTTTAACTTTCACATGTGCATCAAACCTTCAGTATTAGTTTGAGGTCAGAAGATATTCAAAAACTTATCATCACCACTATTCCATGCAGTCTCATTAAATTCATTCAAGTACATCAATGAGCCATGATCTCTTTTCATTATCAAATACAACTGATGCTAAAGTCAATAATATGTACTGTGAGCCATGGTTGGGTAGTTTGTGATTTAGAGGCAGGGTCACGCACTGCAAAAACATGCAGTTAGGATATGAATAGCAAAGACACAGTAGACACAGAAGTCTATTAACTCTACGGCAATTTTTACAGGCTTGAGCTGTTAACGAAATCAAATAGCCATTTGAAATATCAGGCCAAATATCATCTAGAGGCAGTCACATACAGCCCACACAATAAAAATGCTACAGTTGGGCTAAATATTTCTCATAATGAGAAAGAATTATCAAGGTTATTTTTTTAAGCACCCCCATAGCGATTCATACATGCTTCAGCTAGCAAATGAAATCGAATTGCCATTTTAAAAATATCAGAACCAATTTCAGCATTTTTCAGTGAGAACAATTTCTATAGAGCACATTATAAATCACAGTTTATTGTTAGCTTATTAGGCTGCTGTTGATTCTTTACCATTCAAGCAAGAAATCAGTGGATGACTGACTATACATAATGAATCTTTGGTGCATTTTGGTGTTTTTCTAATCTGTATGATGTAAACAAAGAATATTTTTTTTACCATTAAGAAGACATGACAAATCTGTTTAATTACAACTTTCTTTAATACATGCATTAGTATCTCATGACAAACTCAAAACAAAGAACTATGCATAAACTATGTTGTTTTTTTTTATTGAATTATCCAAAGAGAAAAAAACTTAGTGCTAAAATGTCACAATAACTGATTTTAGACTATACAAATGTGCAAAAAAATCCATAAATTTGGTTATGCACTAATAAATGAGTGTCAATTCAAATATTTATTCATGTAATTAACCTTGAGTAAAAAAAAAGTGTGTTTCTGTTTCCAATTCTCCTAATGTTGTGTCCATTTAATGGACTTCAAATCAATTCCTTCTTGAATCATTTCCCACAATGGACTGAAATGTATTAAAGTATATACATATCAAGAAATTATAAATTTACAGATATTTTATTTTTTATCATTATTTGGCTCAGGATATTTATTATGACTATATACATGCTCTGATTTTATTCCGCTATCATCTTAATTAAAATGTATTCAATTACAATGAATGCTAACCTCATTTCACGCAACTTTCTAACATGTGAAATACATTTATCTATTGTGAAATTGATTTCTTCATCTGTAGTAAATCTTCCGATACCAAATCTGCCCAGAAAGAAAAAAAATCAATTATCACATAACTAAAAATTTCAGACTAAGGAAAGAAGATTAAAAAAGACAAAGAATGTTAGAGAATTACCTAATAGAAGAGTGAGCCAGATCTTCATCAGTTCCAATTGCTCTTAAAACATAAGAAGGTTCCAAAGAAGCTGAAGTGCAGGCACTTAGAAATAAATAATAGCAAAATGATAGCTACAATTTTTCTTTGCAGCCAAGTTATTGGCTGACTTTTTACAAATGTGAAATATTTTATGATCTTAAAACTTTATTTCTAAATTAAGACAAAGTGGAAAAAATAATAAAAATCTCAAATTATTTCTGAGGAAGGTAATTTGTGAGCTGGTTTTTTTTCAATATCTAGCCAAGACAAAGAAAGTCTTGGCTTGAAGGATTAAAAAAAAATTTAGTTGAACGGTAGACATGATCTATTGTTTGTTTTACTCAGATTTTTTTTAAAAAAAAAAAAAGCTCTGTATGGCTAAGATTCCACTGGTCGGAAATTTTGGTATCTGAGAACCTCACAGATTCTGTCTTTGTTTTGATGAAATGACATTCTAATGAAAACTGCATATCACTTTCATTCTGCTGCTAATCACAGTAAATGATTACTTAATCGAATTTGAGACAAACACTCTGTATATGAATTTTCAATTGAAGTATTTAAATTGTTAGTCTTACCAGTCTTATACTAAAGAAATAAAAATAAAATTTATTTGACTATATTTTATGTAATTTTTATTATTATGATGCTAATTTTAAAACAGAAGTCTATATTAAGACTCAATCTTCTGACGCCTAAAGAATAGAAATTAGCAATGTCTTATTTCCAGTCAGCTGATTTGTGCCTTTTCAGATATTTTAGTTTCATGTCAGTGTACAGCACACTGAACATTCTATTCTATTTAGGACAGCTGCCAGATCAATTTTTTATTTATATATTTATTAAGAAACATAGAATATATTTTCTTTTTTCAAAGCCACCATCAACCAAGCCGTGCACCCAGGTGATGCAAAAAGTTCTGCTTGGAAACTTTCAGATAGGTGAATTCTTTCCTTAAATCCTAAGATTACAGTAAGTTTCAAATTACTTTTCCAAAAAAGATCTAGTGTGTATAAAATGTTGAATATAGTCAAATTTTCTTAAATAATAAATGAGAGTAATTGACAACAATTTTAAGCTACATTTCATAGTCATAGACTAAAACAAAAAAATCGCACAATTAAATCCAGCCTCTTTGATAAAAAAAATCTTACCTCCCTGATGAAAGAGCAATATCTTTAAGGGCCATCAGCAGGCTTTCTCCTTCCACATATGCAAATGACAGATTTACACAGCCTGTTTCAGGACACAGAAGAGTTGTTAGATAAATACTTAAAAATGAAACTAACAAAATAAAAAATGTTATAAAGGCTGCCTTACCAGGATAGGTTTCGTCAGGATCACCGTTTCTGATAACTTTTGGGCATGCCTCCATTATTCTGCTCACAAGTCGTTTGGAAAGTGCTTCAATTCTTTTACTATCATACTGTTGAGCATAATAATGGTTTGAAAGTGGAATTTTAAAAAGACATTTTTTGTAGAGTAAATATGACAACTCAAGCGCTGAGATAGAGCTAGACATTACTTCAAAAGTATCTAATAAATATATACATGAAGCAACCTACATCCATTTCCTCTTGAGCCAATTCACAAGCAGCACCAATACCAACTACCAGCGGCGTAGGCACAGTACCACTTCGCATACCTCTCTCCTGCCCACCTCCACTTTGTAAGGGTTCGATTCTGACCCTTGGTCTACGTCTGACATATAATGCACCGATTCCTAATGAACACATTGTGAAATGAGTTTTCATTAAATAATTATCATTATTTACAAGTGAAATTAAAAGTAATACATTTTAAATACAGTCAAATTTTCATACCTTTTGGTCCATAAACTTTATGCCCACTGATAGACATGAGATCAATGTTCATCTTGTTCACATCAAGTGGGATCTTGCCCACTGCCTGAGCAGCATCAGTGTGAAAGAAAACTTTTTTAGATTTACACAAAGCACCTAAAAGTGGGAAATGAAAAGCAACAGAAAACCATAATTCATTGCTTTAAAAAACTAATACGCAAAATCAATCAGCATACTCATAAAACAAGCACAACTTTTAGTGAAAATAAGATGAGAGAGATGTCATTACAGATAATAACTAACAGGATATAAATATTTCTTAACAAACTAAATTATCTTTAATGACTTATTAATAACATTACAAAAAAAAATTCATCCATACTTTCAATGTTTATGAAATTGAAAAGTTTGCAAAACTTTTTTTTTTTACATTTTTTTATTAGCAGTTTATATTTACATGAGTAAAATGAATTTCTTTTGTGCAACGAAATCGGAAAGAGAGTGAGCTTCAAAACATTAAAAAGGTATTAAACAGATTCAATTATTTTAGATCTTCAAGGTAAAAAAAAAGGTTAGCATGAAATTTGGGGGGGGGGGGGGGGAAAGTTGTAAAATGTATTCCTTAAAATCAGGTCTGGGGTGTTGGTCAAAATTGGGTTAAACGATAGAGGTGTCAGTATTTAATGATATCAGACCCTTACAAGGGTGTCAGTTTTTAACCGCCTCCAACAATGTTAATATTTTGTATGATCTATAAAAATATATACATATTAAACAAATTTGTAAATAGATTGTGCAATGCGCATATGTTGTAGTATATAGTAACCTTTGTAATATATCAAAAGAAAATTCAAATATTTTTCAATAGGCATTTGTATACTTCAGTAATTCATTTCTGACAAAAAAATATGCACATACTGGTGGTCTGCAAAATAACTTTGAATGGCCAACATGCACAACTAATTTTAGCACATACCACAATCCACTGTTTTCTTAACGACAAATGCAGCTGTGCGCAGTTTTGGAAGTGAATTTAAAATTGTGTGCAATATATAGCGGTATATAGGCCTACTGAAAATAAATTTGCACACTGTTGTAATGTTTGTGCATGCACATAAGGGTTATGACTTTTTAACTTTTTGTAAAATAAATAATTTCCTATGTCATAAATTGATGAACTTTTGCTCAAAAGTAATGGAAATGGGTTTTATGCTGATTAATTTTTTAAAAAAGTCACTCACAAAATGAAATGTTTATAATGGTATACAAGCAGTGATGGGCAACAATTTAACTAATTAGTAGCACTCAAAATACAAATTGTTGGTCGCTATCTGTTCCTGGGAGAGTCCATCAAAGAGAGACAAGAACGCATAAAGCAAATTGAGAAAGAAGAAACAAGTTTATGGCAAAAGAAATTAAATTTTCCACATTTATCAGTTCAAGTCATACAGGCAAAACCCGATCAAGTGCTGAAGACATATGATAAATGTGTAAAACAAAGAATATATGATCCATGGAATGAAGTTTTTAACATCACAAAAAGATAGTGAATGGCTCGGCAGTGAGGACAAAAGATTGTAACATCTTCAAATTGAAAGTAAAGGACAGATCAGGTATACAACTGGGAAGGCTGCTAGTTGAAAAACTATCCATCCATCCACAAGAAGAAAAATGTCAACGGTAAAGGCAACAGCAACAACGTTAACTTTCGAATCAGAGTCTGAGGCAGAATATCAAGAGTCTGTCCACAAGTACCAGCAAGAACTACAGCAGAACCAAAACTGCAAGCAAATAAGTAATATCTAGCATTGAGGAAATGGATTGATTAATAAGTATTTATTTTTAAACAGGCAATATTTACACAAAAAAATTGGATTATAAATGTCTGTCTTTGTTGTGACAATTTTTTTCAAATTAATATTTTTCTGACAATGACACCTAGCAACGCTAAATTTTGAGACACCCCAGCAAAAAAAAATAAGCATTACCTATATCTGTAATGGGTTGTTTGACACCAATCTCGTTGTTGACTGACATCACAGAGACTAAAACTGTTTCAGGTCGAATGTTTTTCTCAAGTTCCTAAAATTTCAACAGCAGAATTTGATAAAATCAGGTTTCTTTATGTTTAGCTTGCTTATTTTACAAAAAAGTTTTTAATGTTTTCATTTGTCAAGCACAACTTTTAGTTTATTTATCAAATTTTAATATGAGTCATAGCAAAGAAATAATAAATATTATAGCATGAAACATTTATAGAAATTTAAGCGTAGCTGCAAGAATTGTAAAATAAAACTTTCATTTTAAACTTATATCTTTTACTTTCCTAATATTACATTCCCTACCCCCCTCTCCTTTTTTCAAAATTAACTGCCAACTCTCAAATCAGTGGTGAATGGGGGAAAAAAGGATTCAGTGAATTCTGGATGAATGAAAAATTTCGACCTATGAACAAATAAGTATTATAAGGGGAAAAATATAGACATACCTTGAGATCTATAATACCATTAGGTTTGACTCCGAGATAAGATATTTCAAATCCTTCGGCCTCAAGAGCTCTACAGGAATCTAAAACACATTTATGTTCCTAACAAACAAAATATTAAATAACAAATGTTTATTATAAATCTCTTTTGGGAAAAAAGTAACTAACAGCATCTAGATTTCTGATAAAAAGAAGAGGATAGAGTTTCAGAAAGCCTTTCTATTAAAAAAAATTACATGTAGCTTCAAGAAGTAAATTATTTTATTACAAAGTTTTAAAGAAACATTAAAAAACTCTATAATAAATTAAAAACCGCTTTTAAAAGAATTAAACATTAAAAGTAGACTTAGCCACCTATTTCATTTTTTTTTTCTGTTATAAAATAAATATCCATTCATAGTTAAGAAAAGAAGCAATATTGTTGGGTGAGAAAAAACTTACTGTCTGTGTTGTAATAATGTGATTTTTTTTGCTCTTGTAAAATCTTGCTACACCTTTTACAGCTATATTGTTAGACTCTGTTGCTCCACTTGTAAAAATAATTTCCTTTGGATCAGCTCCAATTAAATTTGCCACTTGCTGAGGAAGATTAAGCAACATGAAAATCTGACATTGCTCAGAACTAAAGAAGGCAGAGTAAGAATAATTAATGTTACATGAATTTAGATTTTCTAAGCTTTTCACCTTAATTTTAAGCTAATGATTTTATAATTCTCACTAAATCAATCCAAAATGGATTCATTAACAGTGCATCATAAAATGTAAAAATAAACTGCATACATTGATTAAGTCATACAGTGATAAGCAGTAAGACTATCACACAAACCTAGAAGCCCAAACATAAGATTGATTAGAGTGATTTGAGTTTAAGGTTCCATTGACCCAATAAATGTATTTTGAAGTGAATGAATGAATAACTAAGTCGTTATTTATTTTTGCAAGTTTAGTAAATAATACCTAAATATCTGAGTTCAAGCATTAACAAAGGTAAATAATATCATAAATGGTTATTAAAATTTGGATCTTTAAAACTATTACCTTTCTTGCTTTTTCAACTGCAGCTTCACTTTCCCAGCCATAAGCATGTGTGCGTGAATGAGGATTTCCAAACTGACTCAACATATATGGCATCATTACATCTAATACACGAGGATCCTTCAAAAAATGGATTGCAAAGTTGAATGTGACCATATGAAACCAACATGAATAAGTGTTGCAAATTTTTCAAGAATATATTTAATGATAGTGCTAACTCACGAGGATCAATTATAAAGATATTACAATTCTTACATCTACAAAATTTTTTACCATTTCATTGTAACATAACATAATGTTCTTAGTTTAATATATATTAATTATTATCATTTTTTAAAATATAGCTGTTTATTCAAATACCAAATACTATAAAAGCAATCAGGCCTGAATTTTTTTTTACTTCCACATCCTTTATTACTGCAGAGAACCAAAATGGATAAAACTTAGTTTCCTGTGCTATAATTAGAATAAGTAAGTTCCACTAGCAGTCGACGCACCAAAATTATTTTGTAAAATCAGAGACACAGGCCTATGCTTCAAAATCAGCAGAAAGAAATGTGCCAGAGTAGATATAAGATTATTTGTTGTCTCCTTAACAGACATATTAAGAATATTAGTTTCTGTGTAGTGAACGATGGCTTATGTAGCAGAAGAAGCTTGTCAGATGATGTCAAGTATGAATAGGCTAGAGCTCTAAAAAGAATTTCCAGTCCCTCCTAAGAAATTATAACAAGAAAGAATAATGTGGAGACTAGATAGTTTAATTTATTTTACTATGTACTGCAAAGTGATGGTGTATTAATGATGACTAATACTATAGTGATGTTAAATTCACATATAGTAAGCTACTGATTTCTAAGATATTTACTATTTAAATTCAATATGCAGTACAGCAAAGGACATGAAAAATGATTATCTACCAGAGGAGTAGTTGCTTGTGCATCCAAATAAAGAGGTCGCATATCTTTTGGTGGCATATCTTTTCTTGTGATACTAGTAGCATCTGAAACAAAAGAACAAATTTGATTATGATACCTGATGTTGTTAATTTCCTTTTGATACTATAGTGTCTATAGAAACTATTCAACTATACTACTATCCAGGGACGAGACTAAGTGTTATATAGCAAATTGTCTATAAATATGACTATGACCGGCAACACTCACGCCTCAATTTGTTTTTATTTAGTGTACGTTTTATGAAACAGAGTGGCTACGGTTCTGTCCAGACAGAATCCGTATTTTTTTTTTCCGGGTACCAGCCAGAGATATTGCTCCACACCCTAACCCTATCGGCTATCCAGTAACCCTAATCCTAAACCTAATATAATGGCTGGTACCCGAAAAGAAAATTCGGGCACCAGCCCTATTCCTAACCCTAATATAATGGTGCTGGCTGGTGCCGTAGCCACTTAGTTTATGAAATGTAGATATACAACTAACTTTCGTTTTCTTTTTCTGCAGTAACTGATGCTGTTTGAGTAGTTCTTGACAAAGCACGGGCACTATCCTTCACAAGCTGTCTAGAAACTCTTGAGAACTGACTAAACATTTTGATATGACCTAAGATAAAATAAAAGAAACATAGTTGAACGAAATTACAAAACTACTAAAAAAAATGACATAGAGCTAATTATAGCAACAGACTAAAGAAAATAACACTACATTTGTTTAGCAATTATTTTCATACGTTATCATTATGCAAGAAGTTTGAGGTTAAACTAAATATAAAACAAAACAGAAAATAAATATTCGTTCAGCTCAGATAATAAACCTCGCAGTGCAATGCTAGAGTGAATAGGAAAATGGCTCAGTGATATTATTTTTTAATTGAAAAACTATATTACCAGATGATGGAAGTGTGTATTCTAAATTATATAACCCGAATTATTTTTAGGTACGACTGTACTTCGCAGTGTCAAACTAATATGAAGACTTCTCAAGTCGTTTGATAGTTGCTTTTTTTAAACCCCAAAAAATGTATTTTTTTTTAATGCAATAATGTTAATGTCTTAAATTAAATGAGTATTTGTTAATTCTATAACAAAAAAAAGTACTCTGCAAAGAAAAAAACAATAGATATAATGATTTCTTCGCAATTTAGACTATTTCAAGAAAAGAAAGTTACAGAACAAACTACTCGATAATCTCACAAAATCGTGCTGTTTATTGACTACAAACATAGTACCTAAAAATGGCAGCCTCCATGAAAGACGTTAGTTTTTTTTTTCGTATAATGATAAATATTTACATGCGTTATATATCTAAAGTTAGTTTAAAATGTCTTACCATATTCGCCAAGCTTTCTGAAATGTCTTTTAAGTCTTTCGTAGAGATTTACGTGGTTACCTTTGATTCAAATAACTGAACCTCCATCTTAGTCGTCTTAGAGTAACAGAATCACTGAGAATCAATGCTATTTGCTTGCTCATTCAGTCATTGCCACTTGTGATCTTTTTCTTTGTGTGTGGTGTTAAAGAGACTCCTGTGCTCTATTGAGTCTATTCTTATGACATTGTCCTTAGCCTTAATTTGTATTTGAGGAATTGTTCACGCTATTTTTCTTTTTGTAAGTTGTTGTCAAGTATTGTTGCAGCTACTACACAACAATTACAACACTATAGTAAAGAATATACACTCACACATAAGAGCTCAGTAGTTGTAACATAAAGCTCATCAGTAAAAGCAAACAATTTGTGTACTACTTTTATTGTAAAACCTAGCTCATATATATCCAGTTTCAGTTTATTTGAACATAAATTTGCTCATCTTGCAATGCATCACTCATATATCAAAGCAAATTTTTAAAACAAATTATTCCATGACTTTTGAAACACTCTTAAAGTAAGCTCAACCAACGTTCAACTAAACAAAGATTGTCTGAACTTCTTTATGTTTATATACTTATATTTAATTATAAGACATTGAACAGCTATCTGCCTATACCTTCAAATCTGAGAAGACTAAAAACTCTAACAACTGGGAATCCCACATGTTTTTGTGGGCTTTATTATTAGTCTTTTTTTTTTCTTAACTCCGGAATATCCTGCCTGCCCTTCTCTTACATTGGGCCTTTAAAGTGGAGGTCAGCTTGTTACTTTTGTATTGACAAAAATTATACAAAAATTTATTTTATTTTCTTGGTACAAATCATGAGCAATATTTATCCTTTCCTTGTACAACATCTGCCTCTTTACACATACAAATGCATTATTTCTCTCTCAAATGCCAACCTCATAACTTCTTTTTTTTTTTTTTTTTTCAGAGTGATGCTCAGGTAACATATGAAGACCAACAGAACATAAATCGGTTTGCTCGTACAAATGCTCGTCTCATGGACTTTAAGGAGGAGCTGTCAGCTAAAGAGGTTTGTTTTATGGTTCATTTTATTTTTTTTGATAATATGAAAAACATTATTTATGCAATAATATATTAGAATTTCCATTTTTTTTTTATTTTTTTTTTGGGTGATTATGATTAGGTTAAAAAATTATTTTACATGTTTTGCCAATAATAATGCTAAAAATATTTTGTGTTGCTCATCTAAAATTTTTTGGGGTATTTTCTCAATGATTTTTATTTCTAGAAAGATTTTGAGAATCTGAAAGATGCAGAAGAAGAGCTGTTGATGGTTGTTGATGATTCTGATAAAGTTCCATATCCTTTTGAAATAAAAAATAAAACATTTAACATGCTAAACTTATTTTAATTAATATTCAGTTCTAATGTTTCTAATGAATATATATATATATATATATTAACAAAGGTATATATATATATATATATATATAATGTAGTTAATGCACTTATTTTGTTGAAACTAGTCAAAGTATCAAATGTTAATTATTTGTGTATTCTTCAATATAAAATATTATAGTTCTCTTTGAAAATTATCAATGAATCATAATTCTCATATAATGCAGATAAGAATGCACATATTATGACCCTTAACATTGTTTTACATATCAAATTGGTGAAGTCTTGGTTGAGATGACACTGGAAGAAGCCCAGGCTGCCCTAGAGAAAGCAAAAGAACAATGTCAGCAGGAGATAGAGGCTTTGAAGAAAAAGGCAGAATCTCATAAAGAAATTTTAAACGAGCTTAAAGTATCACTTTACGCCAAATTTGGATCCAACATCAACTTGGATCTGGATGATGAGAGCTAGATTTGTTTTTTAACTTTGAATTGTATCTATAGAAAAGTAGTTTTTACTATTAAATTTTTTTCTATTTGATTTTAGTCTTTATCTTTTACTTTAAAATTTGTGCTGTTTTAATTATTTTACGACCAACCTGATATCCTAGCAGCTATATAATATAACCATTCTTATTAGGACATTTGAGAATAAAACCATTTTACATGCCAGCTATATAATATAACCATTCTTATTAGGACATTAGAGAATAAAACCATTTTACATGCCAGTTATATGCAATAAAATGCTTATTGTCAACAAACATTATTAATAAATATTCTACAGCAAATTACAGAAATTATTGAGTTAGCAAAAATAAAGTTTATTTAGTATGGTTTAATATTATGATATTTTTTATTATTTTATGTCTAGATACATTATATATCTCAAATTTAATAATGTAATACCATGAGAAGCTAGGAAATGTTCAACATATAGTACGGGTGAAATTACGGTAACTTGAATAATACTATTATTATTACATGTACTGGTACTCAATTTTTTTGAGCAACGCGATGAAACAAACCTTTTTTTTTATTACACTATTTATGAAGGTTGGTGATTTTATAGATTCATTCAGATTTCAAATTCAGATACTTTTATAATGAAATTTCAAACTAGGTTCCAAGAAATTTAAACCGCATTATTTCTAGTTATTATTTAATACTAGCTGTACCCTGCAAAACATTTGCACAGAGTTATATCCCCTTAGGCTTGATTGGCAGGAGGTTATTTTTTTGGTTTCGGGCAGATCCAAAGATTTTTTTTTTTCATGATTGTATTTTAAACTGGAATACTGTTATATTAATTCTTTACTTTCGATTTAACGCACGCCAAAATGAATATTATTATATATGATTTAATTGTTAGCAAAAATGTATTGAGAAAACAATGTTTCATCTGAACATTACTGTGATTGAAGACTTTTCATTTGTTTGCAAAACCCTCATTAATACCCTCTTGTCCTTTATTATCTGTTAGGACATTTCTGTTTTGTCCTTTCTTTATAACTTAAGTGTGTAAAGTCCCTGTAAGGATGAGATGAAATCTCTTAGATCCTGTAAACCACTAATGGGACGGTTTTTATGGTACCCTTCTTTCATCCCCACCATAGCCGATAGTGCAATGGCTATGGAGGCACCACAGGAGATATATCGGGAACTTGAGCCAAGACCTGAAAAATTTCCTTGGTCCTTACTGGAGATCGAACCAGGTACCTTCAGGTCGACAGTCAAGCGCTTTACCGCACGACCATTCTTCCCCTATTCATAACTTATGTACCGATAGCCATCCCACAGAACATAGGTAATTGAAGATTTGAACCCACTAACATGCTATACTAATCAGCTTCACTGCAGTTTAGCCACCATAAATTGCTATCATGGCCTCAGTGGTTTCATGAAGTCTGTTAGCTCTATGTAACAAAGTTGGGTATATGCAGTTAGAGAAATATTTGGAATTTGTAATAGGAATAGTGTAAAATGATTGTTATCATGCTATCACAAGTTTTATGACTAAATGATAGATTTCAAATCTTTAGGTACATTTGTTATGTGAGATGGCTACTGCAAATGACTAAGTCCCAGTGCTTGCATAAAAGCTTTTCTTGTTGGTGTAGGCTTTATGTTTGCGACGTTACTCTAGCCTGTTAAAGAATTATAGTTTACCTATGTAAGCAGTTAATTACAGTAACAAAGAAAATTATATCTGGCAGAGCTCGTTTTGGAACAATTACTGCTAAGTGCCACGTACTAAATATGACTCGCCATAATATTTTCCTGGCACACCAAGCTTTTAAAACATCATCAATAATAAATCATATTATTAAGACTACACACATAAAATGTATGGCCCTTGCACGCGCCACGCACTCAGGCATTAGCCATCCCTGTTGTAGGCTGTGAAACCTATGTATTTCACAAAGAAAGATAACTACGTTTTATTTTCTTCTTCTTCTATCCCGTAACCCGTGTATGGGTCGTTGGGGCACCGTTGTTGACCGAAAACTATTTCCCGCCATTTTCTCCGGTCTTGTGCTGCCTTTTGGGAGTCGGCGAACGACAGGCCGGTCCATTCTTTGATGTTGTCTTCCCATCTCTTCTTTTGTCTTCCTCTTGTCCTTTTTCCGTTTGTTGTTCCTTGCATGATTGTCTTTATTTTGCCATGCTTTAATTTTAATGCGATTTGCTTCCCTTTTCTATTTTCGATAATGTCATAATACTAGATCAGTGGTCCCCAACCTTTATCTCGCCATGGACCGGTCAGCGTTTTATAATTTCACTGCGGCTCACTGGAAAAAAAAAAGGGGGGGGGGGGCGTTGATTATAATTCTTCGTCCATGGAAAGTCGCACAATGACAAGAGAGAAAATAAAAAAGGGTGTTTCTTGGGCGGCCCAGTAACATTCGTTCCACGGACCGGTCCCGGGTGTTTGGGACCACTGTACTTGCTGATACATTTTTTTTCCCTCTTGACGAAATATAATAATAAGCAAATAAAAGAATCTTTGTTGGTTTTAGCGGAATACAGTCGATTCCACTTAATTGGGACACATCGGGACCGAGGCTTTTTGTCCCAATTAAGCGGCTGTCCCAATTAAACATACACCTTTACTATTGGCTTCTTGGTTTGGTTTCTTTGAGATTTGTCCCAAATAAGCGGCTGTCCCAACTAAGCGGTGTCCCAATTAAGCGGAATCCACTGTATATTGAAACAGCTAGGACGGTCACAAGAGAAACTTGGTGAAGGTGGTCGGTGAACTTTCAATAGATGTGTGGCGGGTGAATGACGAGCGCAAACAGCCCCCCCCCCCATGCCTCACAGATGGGGGTGAAATGTGATAGCATTGTGTCAGTATTATTGTGGTTTAGATTCATTACATAACGACTTTATGGGTGGGCCAGCCGAAGTGTGACAAGCAATAATTTATGGTGGTAAAAAAGCATTACGTGCGCGCGCGTGAGTGTGTGTGTGGAGGGGGGGCTTGCGATTAAGAAGAAAAAAAAAGCATGACGGAATAAATGAAAGGAACCTATGCCAATATGGTTTGAATCGCGACCCACATTTTGGTTCTTAGATTTGACAGAAGTCTATTAGCCAATGATGCACTTACCATTAAATACACAGGGTGAGGCAGATAGGAATGACTTTTTAAAAATGGTTTTTGATTCTCCAAAATAAAAAGATGACGTGAGAGATGTACGAAACGCAGATACGTTGCAAGATTTGCGCATGAGTTCATCTGTTGCTGTTGCCACGGCTATTCTATGGGATACAAAACTTATATATATCCCTTTATGTTGATGGGAGGGGGGGTTTTTTTGTTTTGGGAGATGTTTTTTTGTTTTTTTTAAAAAATTATTATTTTTAAAAGATTGTGTGGATAGTAACTTGTAAGCTCGATTCCCTTGGAGGAGGTAGGCCTACAAAAAAAATGAGCGAAATAACGCCAGGGAAATAGTCGCACTGCTGCGCAGAGTGGCGTAGTGAGCCACAATTCCTAAAGCAGAGCCGGGGTTATAACAGTTCTCAGTGCCGAGGATAACCCCGGCGGTAAATCGTGCCTTACAAGCTATGGGCATCAAGAGGGTTTGGGGGGGGGGAACCACAAACATTTTTAGCTAAATTTATAATTTAAACTACAGTATGCCATTTTTTAGACATTTTCAAAATTATATATCAAAACGAAAAAAAAGTATTTAGGTTATCATTTCGTGACTTATTCTGCACTTAACGAGATCTTTGTGAAAGAATTGAAAAAAAAAAAGAAGATGCAAATGAAATTGTCTTGTCACACAGGGTTTTATTATTATTTCAGGTTTACCATTTTAAAGCCGTGTCAGTTACGATTTATATAATTTATTCTGACTTAACACAAAGATAAATCATTAAAACAATGAATCAAACCAAACTGGTTCTACACTGTCAAGAAAGATGTGTAAACTAATAAAATAATGTATATCCGAACATAACTGTATAATTTTACACTTCTTTTTCTATGCTTCACGTCATATAAAGTTTATAACACACCATTCCCGACCTCATAGTCTACTGTCCTCTTCTCGACCCCAGACTAGACTTCTCAACTGTCCTCTCTGCCCACTACTCTCTAACTTCTTTTCTTTCTGTCTCTTAACTGTATAACTGTTTCCAGACTCCCAACTATATGCTTCATTAAAACATCCCAGAATGCTAAGGCCTCGACTCTTTTGATTGGTCCATCTATCTGCCTTTGTCGTGTCACTTTTGTCAGCTTAGTTACCAATCTATTTGTAACAAAGAAAGTTTTTTGAACTCTCTTGGCTGTACGTACCCGTATCTTTTGTCACAAAAGAATAATGTGTTTAACCCTGAACTTAAAAATTAAGAAAATACATACGTGTCCCTGGCCTGAACTTTTGAACTGGTTAATTAAAATGGAATTTTCCTACCTAACAGTGGTATAAAGGTTATCGCTATATGGGAATCTATCATTTCGTTACAGAAATGTTACCAGAAGTCGATTACAATTATTTACAATGTAGCTACAATAAGCAAACGTATTGCCTATAATGTCTTTATTATCTTTATCAGGGCCGTCTGGACATTTATATGGGCCAAAGGGCAAACAAGTGAGGCTCGAACCTGTAAACTGCACCATTTAGTTTGAGGCCACAACCAAAGCACCACCGAGTTACCTAGCAACCATATATTAGAGAGTATCTTCGAGTCACCCAGCAAACATCAAAGGGACATAATCCCACATTGAGAATGGGGGTTTATGAGCCCATTGGCAAGAAGTCGTATGAGGACCAGAATTTTCAGGCGACGGGCCTAGTTGTTTATCAACAAGTTGTTGCCTTGTTGTGGCCGGGGGGGGGGGGGAGAGAGACTAAAGTAACTATCCCTGTTCCGCGATAAGATCGTTTTTGTACGAAATAATGAACAGCTACAACCGTATGTTACTCTCACCATAGGCCCCGTTCATTCAACCACAATACTAATGACGCCTCTATTGTCAACAGTCCCTTTACGAAAAGCCTACAAACCTATGCTAAATTCTCACAATGACGTCATCGTCATTTGTTGGTCACGTGATGAATGTTATGATCATGCAGTGACGTAGCTAACTTAAATCACAAACAAGGCGAAGATTAATTAATAGCCATTAAAGATTAATGACCTTTTCTTTTTATATCGTTAACAAAAAAATGTAAATGGACAGACCAAAGGTAGGCACATTAATCTGAGGTATGCAAATAATAAGGGTTTCTGAGCTATAAACAGTTTTTACTTGCAAAAGAATTGAAAAGATCAATACTTCTTTTTTAATTTTTGCTAAAGTAAATTTAAGTCTTCAAACTGCAAGGGTTGTTTAATCGTATTTAGTTCAATAGGTGTTTAAATCTGTTTATAATTGATAAAAACATCAACGCGGGAAAACTGCAACTTAACTTCTTACCCCCCCCCCCACGCTCTTTTTTCTAAACAATATGCACGACCCGCCAGTCTAAAGTCAAATTTAACCTCAAATAATCGAACATAGATAACCCAAATCTTGGCTACAGAAGAACTTAAACCCTACATGCGCTTGATAGTTTTTTTTTACGGTAAAATCTCTTGTGTGTATGTTTGAAGATATTCTGCACACAACCTATGACGTCATGTAGGCCTAATATAAATTATGACGTCAACAGAAAACAATGTACAACGTGTGGGTAAGGGGGGGGTGCAAATTGTTTCGCACTCACGCCCATATTTATCACACATTTTAAATTATTCTTTGTAAATACTTTATGTTTGATGAATCTAGAATGAAAGTTTGTCCGAAAAAAAATTCTATATTGTGCGGTAGTTATATCTTTATTTCAACAACCTAATGGAAGCAATGTTTCCTGTATTAAACGTTACTTTTTATATTTTAATATTATTCTTGTTTCTTTATTATTATTGTTATTATTTTCTATAAGGTTTGATAAGAAAAGGGAGCATGTTATGGTGACATGTCTATTATACACATGGCCTAGTTTGATAGACATGACTAAAGAGCGAGACCTATTTTGATAGAAATGACTGAAGAGCGAGGCATAGTTTGATAGAATTGACTGAAGAGCGAGGCATAGTTTGATAGAATTGACTGAAGAGCGAGGCATAGTTTGATAGACAAGACTGAAGAGCGAGGCATAGTTTGATAGAATTGACCGAAGAGCGAGCAGTGCTCGATTTAAGAGCGAGGCATAAAAAAAAAACCAGTGCCGGGAAAAAAAAAAATAAATGTCTGCAGAACCGGGGATATCCCCGGCATCCCGGCTGTAAATCGAGCCCTGCTGAAGAGATAGACATAGTTTGATAGAAATGGCCGAAGAATGTTGCCTAGTTTGATAGAAATAACGGAAGAGCTCAAGAAAGTATGTTGTATGTAAGTCTGGTACCTGCATTTTTTTTTTTTAAATGTACTGACCAGGTTTCTATATACCTGTGTGAAGAGAATCAACATGTGTACCATTTTGTACTTATATCATGTGACGAAATATTTAACACAGAGAGTTCCTCCGACCCCCACCCACCCCCTTTTTCCAAGCACCACGTGGTTATCTGGGCTTCGGACAATCGCCAACAACTGGAGAACCTCTAATCACACATCAATCAGTTTCTTCAATCATTTTAAAATGCAGATTACTGTGGGCATCAAAGCCCCCCCCCCCTTATCTTTAAGAGCAGAGACCCTTACGTGTTTGAGGCGCACTCCTGGAGGGAGACGCCCCCCCACCCCTCACATACTTAAATTACCTATGGATAAAAAAAAACAACCATACATGCATTACCCCCCCCTCCAAACTGTTATGACCTAGATAAGGCTACCACACTGTTGAACACACTCACACAGCCATTTTAGACTTTGTTACAAAAACACAGACATCACAAGGCAGTCCATACATGGGTCGGAGCGGGGGGAAGGGGTGGAGAGATGAGAGGAAGAGAGGTGTTTTTTTTTTTCTTCTTACCGGTACTCTTGAGATAAGGCGCTACTTTTCTGGATTTTAATGTGCTACTCTTGAGATAAGGCGCTACTTTTCTGGATTTTAATGTGCTACTCTTGAGATAAGGCGCTACTTTTCTGGATTTTAATGTGCTACTCTGCAGATAAGGCGCTAATTTTATAGATTTCAATGTGCAATCAAAATATGATTTTTTTTTTAACGATTGCAGCATAAAGATATGAGACGGCATTTTAATTGCTCTTCTTTGT
Source organism: Bulinus truncatus (assembly GCA_021962125.1). NCBI lineage: Eukaryota > Metazoa > Mollusca > Gastropoda > Planorbidae > Bulinus > Bulinus truncatus. The sequence goes on from JAGDYQ010000164.1 coordinate 854,799, forward strand.
TTAATACGTAAGTTGTGTTTTTTTTTCATTCTTGTGTAATAATTTATAATATAAATATATGTACGTTTTGCAATTAGAGGCCAAAAAAAAATGTCATAAGGTATTTACGACATGAACATTTTATTGTTAATGTCCACTGACGTCGTTGTAGAGGACGCGGGGTCAACGGAGTAAGTGTGTGTGTGTGTGTGAGGGGGAGAATGGGTGGAGGGCCCTGGGATTTGTGGTGCCTTGGCTGGGGGGTGTTGCATTAATTTTTTGGTAGGCCCACCCTTTCAGATTTTTTTTTTCGGGAGGGCACTCAATCTGTTAGCGACGCCACTGCTGATGGCATTACTTAACTTAAAGGACAAAGTTACAGATGGTGGTTATTTCGTTATGTGGAGATAATGTGCGAGCAAAGTTAAATATAGCAAAGCATGTAGCAGCGCTACATTGCTGTTAATGTACTAACAATGAGGGCATGCCGCATGGTGTAGAACGCTCGACTGTCGATATTAAGGTCCCGAGTTCGAGTCCCGGAACTTTTCTCGGCTTAATCGATGTACGTAAGTACACTCAACTTTCAAATCGGGTAGACTACATGACATTTGTTGGGCGGACTACGTGACATTTGTTGGGTGGGCTATGTGGCATTTGTTGGGCGGACTACGTGACATTTGTTGGGTGGGCTATGTGACATTTGTTGGGTAGACTACGTGACATTTGTTGGGCAGACTACACGACATTTGTTGGGAAGACTACATGACACACCATCTATAGAACAGAGGTACGTGAACTCTTCATCTGACTCCAACGGTCCATATCTGTTTTTATTAAGACTTTTAAACTGTTACAAGCGAGTCTTTATGTGACGAATTATAAAAGTTTTCCCCTCGTATTTTTTCTCCTTGTGATTACTACTAAATACGTAATTTTGAAATAATTTGATGATGAAGTTGGTTTTTAAAATTTTTTTATCAACTATGATTTTTTTTTTAATTATATCTTTACTGTGGAACAAAAACGTGTGTGTCGCGGAGACGTTTTTTAACGTCAACTTGAAATATACAACTGGCAGTAAAGTAACCTGCTTCTTCTGTAGGTGGTTAACCGTTGAATGGTTTACATTTTATTCTATTTTTTCTTTCTTAATATGTCAGCTTGCAGAACCGCTTTCGAAAAATTATGTGTACCTGTTTATAAAGCTGCAAAGTTGGGGCTAAAAGAATTGGGGGGGGGGAGTTGGTCGGTTGTCATTGTCTGTCAGGGGCCCCAGATTTTCTGACTGCGGACCTCCAGCTTACTTATGAAAGATTCCGCACACATTTGATGTACATCGCAGCCCATTGGAGAGGAGGTGCAGTACCAAACTATTGTTCTCTGAGATAGGCGGCCCAATAGCTTTACAACGTCTACTATTTGGTGGCCGGACTTTCGACCCCGGACAGTTCGACCTCTCCATCTCGACCCCGCGACACTTCGACCCCACGACACTTCGAGCACGGCACAGTGCGACCCTCTTAACTGATTAAAATAATATTTGAATTATCGTTCCTTTGTTTTAAATATGTTTATTGACTTTGCTTAGATTATATGTTTAATTGTATAAGTATTTTGTTTGAAATGTGTGTTTGAGTTAGTCTTTGTGATGATTTAGCAATGGACACATATTGTGTGAATATGTGACGTAATTTTTCCCACTCTACAATTCTTTTTTTGCCTCCCCCCCCCCTTCCTTTTTGTGATTATAACCAAGCTCAGATAAAATTACATCTTGTCAATCTCAGACCTCACGTCAAGTCTAGCAAAAAGTCAAGCGTGGTTGGTGCTGCTATGCAGATGTAAGAAATTATATACACATAAGTCAGCGAGTAAACGTTATACTGAACCCATCCACCTTATATAATGGTCACTTAGGTCATTTGTGGGAGTGGCTAGAGTGGACACTAACCTTTAGTCAGTGAAGCCTATGTGCGTGTATGGGGCGTGTTTGTGAGATATCAAGTGGGCCAGTGGGTCTTTTTTTTTTTTAATTTTGTAGCGTGCTTAGAGCATAACGGCCATCATCTCAAACTTACAGAAACACACATTTTAAACAGATTTTGAACAACGTTCAAATAGACTAATTTAAAACAAATGTTATTTTAATAATTTTGACAGGGTCGAATTGTACGGGGGGAGGGGGATATAAAATGTCGTGTGGTGTAAGTATCGCGTTGTCGAACTGTCCGGAGTAGAAAGGTCGTGCAATTTATTAATTCATTCGGCATATAAAGAGATTGTGTGGTTAGCGCAATGCCCAGCCGCCTTTACTTCCCCAACTTAAGTCGTGTAACCATTTAAAGCTGGTCGGGTCGGACTTGTGGGAAAGTTCCCTTGGCTCTAAACTAGAATCAAACCCAGGACCCTGTGGTATCCACACCACTCGGTCACCCGTCACACTACCCCTATCCCATAGGCTGACAAATTTTCGGGTCTATGATGGAAAATTTCAAATCGATGAAGACGAGGGTTGGGGGTGTGAAACACTTTGTCTCAGTGAAATCTCAAAGTCCTTACTAATTGTAAATTATTTATCTTTAATATTTAACAGGCATTTTAGAATTATTGTTTTTTATATACAGTGGATTCCGCTTAATTGGGACACCGCTTATTTGGGACAAATCTCAAAGAAACCAAACCAAGAAGCCAATAGTAAATTTGTATGTTTTATTGGGACAGCCGCTTAATTGGGACAAAAAGCCTCGGCCGCGATGTGTCCCAATTAAGCGGAATCGACTGTATATATAAACGCTTATATTAATGAAAAAAAATTGGACAATTGCGTAACCCAAGAGTTGCTGCCAAAACTCTAAAACTCGTCTCTGGACAAGCTTCATTATTGTGAAGTCCACCTGTCAAAGAGACACGACCATTAATAACACATACACACACACACACACACACCACACTCACATACAAGGACTAATCGATCGGCCAGTACCGTAGATTATGTTCACCAACCCATATAGCTCTCCAAATGTTTTTAATTTTTTTTTTTTTGAGCTGATAAACACAGGATGATGTGGTTTATTATTTCTCTATCAACTCAGAAAAACAAAAAAAAAAAAAAATGTGGCATTTATTTTTTTTAAAAAAAGAGGGGGGGGGCGGGGGTTGAAAAAAAAAGGGGGGGGGGGTAGGTTGAACTGGTAAAAACACAAAAATGAGCGACATATTTGTTTAAACCAAGATGAATGTTAGATCGCCATAAAGATTTGACCAATGAAAAAAAAATCAATTGGGCACATCGTCAGTAAATTCTTCAGAATACGTGGGCTTGATTGCGTTACACTTTATTTATTTATTTTGAATCATTTGTCAGACAATGTGTGTATAACCGGGGACAGGGTGGAGGGGTGAGATAGGTAAACTTTTTTTTAAAAATATTACCTTTGGCCACAATGGGGTTTTAAATTTGAAAGAAGGGCCGCGGACCAAGAGCCAACGGAGAGAGTGTTGAAAAGAAACAATACAAATGAAATGGAAACATCGTTAGTGTGAACGAGTGGAAGGGAGGGGGAGGCGCGGTCCGGATAAACACAGCCTGATGGGAAGTATTTAGCCCGCGGCTTGTGCTATGAGACATTCTTCTTTATTAAGATGTCAGTGCAATAACTGAGCCCATATTCCATTGCGAGATTAACTCCAGTGTTAACTTTCTTATGTTTATTTCATAGAGAGAACTATTAGCTCGAAACAGGGCCCGGTCTTGGGGGGGGGGCTACTGGACTGATAGGCTCCCATAGGGCCCCACACAGAAGACGCGAGGGTGCTATGTTCGGCTTGTCAAGTACAGAACTCACATCTAAAAGTATTCTAACACCATCGTGCAGTGTGCATTTGTACGTACGTGAGTACAGTGAAACTGTTTTCAGTCGGACCCAGCTCGTCCTATGTCCGGTTCATGTCACTGAATATTATTAACCTGAATTATGAATATAATGTCACTATGTTATAGAGTGAATTTGGACAATGTTTCCTCCGAAAGCTGTGCTCAACTCTGGAAGAATTCTTTTTGTGCGCAACATAAATGGTAAATATAATCGAAACATGAGTGCGCTCGTTTAAAATGTGCGCGCGTTAGGCGACTTGTGTGTGTGTATGTGTGTGTGTGTGTGTATGTGGCTGTAGTATAACACATGCAACTAGTCTATACATGAGAATGACATGTGGCGCGTACAGAATCTTTAAATATTTCATATTTGACTAAAGCCTTATCCAAGAACAAAGATTTACTATCTAAACATTGGAAGAAAAAAAAAAGAAATATCACATTCATAAATTGGAAGAACTTTATCAGGAGAAGTGAGATAAGCGAGCTGGTGGTGTTCAATTAAATCCTAGCAGATCAAACTTGCTCAACAGGCTCCGTTCGATCCATGTTATAAATCAACTGTTCACGTGATATATAGGTCTGTGTATGGATGTCAATAACTCCAAAGTCCAGGTTGGTGTGTGTGTTGGGGGGTGGGGGTGATTTGCGTCTTGTGTTTACCATTAAATTTTTTTTTCAATGTGAGCTTAAGGTGTTTTAAAGCTTGTGAGTTCAATTGCTTAGTGTATTAATAAGGATTCTGTTATAAATAAAAATATTTAAAGTATTAGGGCATATAAATGGGACAAAAATTGACAATTGCGTAACACAAGAGTTGCCGTCAAAACTCTAAAAATTAGGCTCTGGACAGGGTTCAATATTGTGACGTCCACTTGCCAAGTGACACGACCTGTAATGACACACACACACACACAAAAACACTACACACACACACACACACACACACACACACACGGCCAGTACCGCAGATTAGGCTCGCCAACCCATATAGCTCTTAATATGTCAGCTTGCAGAACCGCTTTCGAAAAATTATGTGTACCTGTTTATAAAGCTGCAAAGTTGGGGCTAAAAGAATTGGGGGGGGGGAGTTGGTCGGTTGTCATTGTCTGTCAGGGGCCCCAGATTTTCTGACTGCGGACCTCCAGCTTACTTATGAAAGATTCCACACACATTTGATGTACATCGCAGCCCATGGGAGGGGGTGCAGTACCAAACTATTGTTCTCTGACATAGGCGGCCCAATAACTTTACAACGTCTATTATTTGGTGGCCGGACTTTCGACCCCGGACAGTTCGACCTCTCCATCTCTCTATATATGCAGCCAGGGCCGTATTAACGAATATGGGAGGGGGTCGGGGATATGAATATAGGGGCCTCGTGTTAGTTGAACATTTATACTTCTCGATAAGGCCCCCTCGATACACTGGCTACGCGGGAGCCCAAAAATTGCCATGATTGGGAGTAGAAAGGGAAACGACCAAAAAGTCGCCCTATGGTTCTGTTAAAATCTTTATACACAAACGACCCATATGTGTTAAACAAGCGTTAACAACAACCAAAAAAAAATAATGTGGTTATTTATATTTTTTCTGACATCTGTGATCTTCTTCCCTATCTCTGTGTGTTTGTTAATACTGATAAGCAGTTCTCTGAGAGAACGGTAAAAATGTTACTACCGCCAGTGGTTACCAGTTATACTATCTTTTAGGATGCATATTTTTATTTAGAAAGGAATATCTCAAAGAGGCGTATATATTGGTTTAACTATAAGTATTAAATACCATAACATACGAATTAATGATGAGCTGAAAAAACAACAACTGCCTGTGTTTATTTGCTACACACAGACCATCCCCCACCTTCACTCAGTCAGTCTGAGGCTCGACCGTCGGGTAAGGCCAAGGTCATCTTGAATGGCCGTGGTTAGGGTTACCCTTTCTGCTGTAGACTTGTCAATCCCTCCCTCCAGGGACGAAGGGCGAGTGTTGCCGGGCAATTTCATATTTATGTAAAATGCTATATAATGGTACCGTGTTTATTGAATATAGTTAGCATAATCATTCGTAATAAAATAACTACAAGTTTATATATATATATATATATATATATATATATATATATATATATATATATATATATTAGGGTAGGTCACTTTATAAGTGAAAAAAATAAAGTTGATTTTTTTTATCATGAGCATTTTAGTTTTCTGGTTCACTGGGATTTAGAACATGTATATACCGAATTTCACACCATTTGGGCTCCTGTAAATACTGCCTCAGTGCACTTGTTATCTCGTGTTTTATGGTATTCGGCAGTTGCATTAAATGAACAATTTGCAAGGTTTAAAATGCTGGGTTTTTTTTAGATACAAATAACAATTAGATGACACAGTAGGAATTAAACAGTAAAATAATACTAGTTACATGACACACTAACCTGACTGTATTGCAGAGTAGTTCTAAGTATGCTATTCAAAAATACACTTTAAAAGTTTTTTAGTCTGTGCTGAGTCTTGAAAGTCCTCAAGATGCAAATATCTTCAGCCCAGTTGATTTTTTTTTTTGCATCTGGAAACTCTTTGCGATGCTGTTCAACAATTTGGAGCAAGTACTCCTTTCCAGTGATGTTAACAAGGACACAAAGTGCAAGGACCAGGACCAGGACAAGGACACAAAGTACAATGACAAGGACAAGGACAAGGACTTGCCTGCCAAGGACAAGGACAAGGACTTTGCATCAAGGACCAGGACAAGGACAAGGACTTTGCATACAAGGACTAAAACAAGGATTTCATAAAACAATAAAATCCAATATTTCTTTAACAACAAAATTTATTTAAATTTCATGTATATACATGTAATGTAGTGCATTCAATAAAATTATAATGTTAGTCAATGCCAAGCGTTACACTTGAGGAACACAAGTGCCTCCAATAGTGAATCACTCATACGAGCTCTGTGTGGTCGTAAAAACAATCCACTTTGTGAAAAGATTCGTTCCACTGGAGCTGAACTTGCAGGAGCGCAAAACAGTCTCGCGAGCAATGGCTGCAGCAATGAAAATTCCTGTTTCTTATATATGTCTGACAGTTTGCACTCGTCTGCATTAAATGATGATGAATTTATAACTTCCAGGTAATTCTGCAGCTGTTTCTCACTCTTAACAGCTGCGTCTTCTACAGTAGTCTCCAACTTGTTTTTATAATGTGAAAAGAGGGAGACTCTGGCTTTTTTCGCGGAAGGCTGACTTTCCGAGGGAGCTGGAGTTGGCTTGTGCGACTCGGCTGATGTGGAAATAGAAGATGCTGGTCGGCAAACAGTGAGCTCAGACTGCAGCATTGCTGTAAAAAACAAAAAACCGTTTACAACTATGTAAATTATACACATATGCATTAGGTAAACATTTTGCTTTAATTAAAAATAAATGAGTGACTAGCACTGGCCAAGTGGTTACTAGGAGCAATGAATGAATAACGTTTTTAAAAAAATTGCCATAAACAACGACACAAATTTATAACTCCAGCATTGCACATTAACTGCCAAACAATCATAAAAAATAAAATCATCAACTTACCAGTTATTCGATGTCGTAGGTTGTCTCTCACATCTTGAAATCCTGGGTGGTCAGCAAGCCAGTGAAAAGCATATTGGGGGTCTGCTGCAGATGCTAAGATAAAAATGCTGTTGTCAAATGCCAACGACTTTGAAGTTTGTTGACGAGTCAAGTGATTTATTATATCAAGACGCTTGAACAGCATGAAAAACCTTTCATCCAACTGGCAAAGTAGTTCATTTAGGACAGAATGGTGGTACGTAACTTTATTCAGCTTCTGAGAAAGAAAGCGGCGAAGGCTGAAAATGGTCGGGACCACACAACTAATTGTAACCATTTTTCTCTCCCTGTGCAATATCTGTCGCCTGTGCAAATGGAGCTAGAACATCAACAAGTTCTTGGATTTGTCCATATTCCTTGGCTGTCATTATAAGATTTTCGTGTGATGTTTGTCTGCAGCTTAAATCCATCAATTTTGCCTGGTCCAAGTCGACAACTGCTTCCAGCTGTCTATATACACTGTTCCAACGAGTGTCGTTTGTTGCTGGAATTAACTTTACCATGTTTCCACACTTGAAAATGTCCTCAAAAGCCGTTCGAAATAATGCACTTTGATGAACAATATTGGCTAATTTCGAAATTTTTGAGAGTGCTGATCTACAGCTGGTGGTCTTCTCAAGGCCACCTCGCACAATCAGCTGCAGTGAATAACAGAAGCATGCAAGTCGGCTTCCAATTTCAGTCAGTGAATCAGTTTCCTCATCAGGCAAATCCTCGCACAGCTGATCATCATAAACATATGTGTCCACTGGAGGCGTTTCTTCTTCAGTTGATGGGAAAAAAAGACACATGGCTTTCAACATATTGCTCGCGTTATCAGTAATCACGTGCCTAACTTTTCCATTCAGACTGAAATCATTCACTATTCGATCGAGTGCTTCACTAATTAATTAACCGGTGTGTGATCCACGAAAAGCTGAGAATGCCAACATCTGATAGAATGGATCCCCGTACAGCACACTGTGCACTGTCACACCAAGGTATGAATGGCACCGACGGTCTGTCCAGATATCAGCAGTCAGTGCCACATCTGTGCAGCCCTTCAGCTTGACCATCAACTTAGCCTTTTGCTCCTCGACTGACTTTGGAATAACTGAATATGACAAAGTTTGCCGACACGGAACCTGGTATCTTGGATCAACAACGTGTAAGAACTTGCGAAACTGGGGGCTGTCAATAGCTGAAATTGCAATACCCAAGCCAACAATCAGATTATCAATAATCGATTGGGTGATGACTTTCTGCCGACTGCTGCTGGCACCATATGTTGTAGAACCACCCGCATTTGAATTAGATAGACTACTTGTGAAATCTGTGATTTGTGACTGATCAGATGTTGTTGGTCGAGACGTTTCTCTTTGGTAAGATTTGTACTTATCCTCGTGACGGTAGGACAGATGTCTGTTGAGTTGAATATAAAAATATAAAATTTAGGCCTAAAAAAGTTCTACACAGGCAACGTGTACCGTATTTTCACGTATATAACGCGCGCGCTATACACGATTTTACAAACAGCGCAACCCTCCTGCGCATTATCTACGTGTGCGCGTTATCTAAGGCGACTACATATATTCTTCAATCAAAATACTTAATGTATATTGTTTTTAATTACTTCTGTTGATAAACTATTGCTACTGTATGCTTGAATTTTGAACATTGTTTGCGATAATACGGTATTTTCCGTATAAAAAGCGTAATTAAAATTATTAAGAACATGCTTAGCAAGACTACTAAAAATACGTAATACTACTAATTCAAAAATCTGAAAAAATTACTACTGAGGCTAAACAAAGCACACTTACTTTGTAAATCCTGAAGTCACATTGATATTGTCTTGAATTATTTTGCGACAAATGCAACATTTTGCACTCCACTTATTTTTAACCTTATCTTCACTAAAGTCGGTATAGGCAAAATCAATTACATTTGGTATACGAAGCGGAGCCATTATTTTTTTATAATTAAATTTTTAAAAAATCAATTTATATTTATGAGATTTGAAATATGCCAACAATAATAATAAGGAAACAAAAAGAAAAGGAAATCTAGAAATGGCAGCACCATAGATAATATATTATAAATACATGCAGAGTTCATTGCCATAGATTGGCATTGATTTTAAATATAGCACCAGCCTAAGCATAGCAAAAAATTTTTTTTATTAAAAACCACAAAGCAGGTCCTTGTAATGTTAATAAGGACTGAAAGAGCATGGACAAGGACAAGGATAAGGACTTGTCTGCCAAGGACCTGGACAAGGACTGAAAAATGGTCCTTAAGGACAAGGACAAGGATTAACATCACTGCTGCTTTCCTCCTCTGATTTGGTGAGAGATGAGTTGATTGATGACGCCAGTGCAATTCCCCGCTCGGCACACGTTGACAACTTTCAAGGAAGAGACCACTGCTGTAGCCTTCTGAAAGGATGTAAAGATACCAAATTCTGCAATTGATCTGTCTTCATGCTTAGTCAGCTTGAATTGATGACGGAAGAGATAAATCTTCATGGTGTAGATTATTTTAGACATACACATTGCATGGTGATAAGCTCATAGAACACGAAAACGCACGTCGGGGGGGGGGGGATTCCTCCCAGGAAGTTCTTTGTAATCTTCACGTGGCAAATATCTTGAGTTGTCTTTCATTTGGAGGATATTGGAAAAAAATGTGATGACTTCTTCTTTTAAAGACTTGAGATTTCGCTCCAGTCGAACATCGTAGCATATACTAAATTCTGTCTGTCTTATTTTTGGCTAAAACGTCTTAAAGCGCTTGAATAGCAGCACATCCGGTCCAGTGTACCACCCTCAAATGTCTTATTGAAGAAGGCTGTGTTTGTAAACATACCATTAGCCAGTAGGCTCAATTAGGGGAAGTACCTAGCTCAATAAACATTGGCATGTCCATTGGACAGTATACAAGCAAAGAAATAGGTCATGAAAAAGTTGTACCAACTAACTGCCAGAGGGCTGTGTTTGTAAACATACCATTGGCCAGTAGACTCTATGAGGGGAAGTACCTAGCTCAATGGACATTAATATGTTCTCATGAAAAAATTCTACCGAATGTCAACCAGACGGATGTGTTTTTAAACATACTATTGGCCAGTAGTCTAAATTCGGGGAAGTACCTAGCGCAATAAACATTGGCATGTCAAGGACATTAAACAAGCAAAGAAATAGTTCATGAAAAAATAGTACCAACTGACTGCCAGACGGCTGTGTTTGTAAACATACCATTGGCTAGTAGACTCAGTTAGGGGAAGTACCTAGCTCAATAAACAGGAGTTGTGTCAACTTCTATGCCAGTTAAATGAACAACACTTTTCGACCTAGTAGTTAGTCATAACTAAATGAATGATATATATATAGCCGCAACATTTGATCTTATAACACTTGATTTTTATAACTAAATTGAAATGCACCGATGAAGCTGGTTATTTATATGAAAATCAAAACTTCTAGAGATTTCTAGAATTTCCCGGAACCTTCTCAAGTTTTCCACGTTTTTCTAGAACCTTCTAGAGATTTCATAGTACCTTTCAGAATCTTCTAGCATTGTATAGATTTTTTTCTAAAACTTTCCAGAACCTTTTCTGTGTGTTTTATATGTACTTACTCACATTCAAAATTCATTCAAAATGATTTAAAATTTCAGTGTCGATGAGGCAGTACTAAATAAAGTCATATATTCATGAAATTTTTTCTGTGCTGTTTTGGAGTCAAAGGAAACACAAAAAACAAAATGCTCCAAAAAAATAATTGTATATATATATATCTTTATACTTATAAGACGCATTTGTTGTCTGTCTGTCTGTCTGTCTGTCTGTCTGTTCCCTTATAACTCAAGATCCAGAAAACCAAAAAACGTGAAATTTGTTACACATACACATAATTACATGGGGAAGGCTATAGGACAGGTTTCGTTTCATCTCGATGGGTAGTTTAATTGTAATTAATTATTTTTATTTTAGTATTTTACTATATTAAAGTAATCTCGACGGCGCCATAGATAAAATTCCTCTGTGACGTCATTTCCCTATGACACATTTTTAAAAGAGGGGTAACTCCCGGAAACTCCAATTGTAAACATGATGAAATCAATATTCATATCTATTTACCTATCGTTTTATGTATTCGGAAGATTAAAATTAAAGGTGCACTTTAATAAACCGAAATATGTTAATTAAAATGTTTCTGTGACATTATTAACATTATTAATACAATCTCAATGCGTAGTTTAATTGTAATTAATTATTTTAGTATTTTACTATATTAAAGTATCCAAGGTATGGGATCGCCTTCACTATAAATAAAAATCGCGCACCAAGTGAATGTGTAATTGAACGGACGGTGAAGAAAGGGCTAGGGACGGGAAAAAAAAATACTGTTGTTGTTTTTTTTTCATGCTGCAAGTACCCGACTTTGCCCGGGATTAAAATAAGGTTTTCTGTTTATTTAAGAGTGTAATTTGACGTTTAATTTTACAGAGAGAGGGAGGGGGGAGAGAGATAAAGAGAGAGGGAGCAGGGAGGGAGAGGGAAGGAGGGGGCAGAGAGGGGGAGAGAAGGAGGGAGGGAGAGAGGTGGTGGGGAGGGAGGGAGAGGGAGGGTTGGAGAGAGAAAGGGAGGGAAGGAAAGAGAAGAAAGAAGGGAGGGAGTAGGGAGGGAGATAGAGGGGAGGGAGTGAGAGAAAGGGGAGGGGAAGAAGAGAGGGAGAGAGGATGGGAGGGAGTGAGAGATAAAGAGAGGGGGGCAGGGAGGGAGAGAGGGGGGGACGGGGGTGAGAGAAGGAGGGAGGGATATAGGGAGAGAGAGGGAGAGAGAGAAAAAGAGTGAGAGAGGGGGGCAGGGGGAGAGAGGAAAGGAGGGAGGGAGGGGAGGGGAGGGAGGGGGTGGACAGGGGGGGAGGGAGAGGGGGCAGGGGGAGAGGGAGCAGGGGTTAGGGGGGGAGAGGGAGCAGGGGGGAGAGGGAGAGAGAAAAGAAGGGAGGGGGCAGGGAGGGAGATAGAGGGGAGGGAGGGAAAGAGAGAGGGAGAGAGAGAAAGAGTGAGGGGGCAGGGAGGGAGAGAGAGGGAATGAGGGATGAATGGGGAGAGAGAGATGGGAGAGAGGGAGGGAGAGGGAGGGAGGGAGAAAGGGAGGGAAAGGGAGAGAGAGATGGGAGAGAGAGGGAGGGAGAAAGGAGGGAGGGAGAGATGGGGTAGGGAGGGAGAGGATGGGAGAAATGGGAGGGAGTGAGAGATAAAGAGAAAGAGGGGGCAGGGAGGGAGAGAGGGGGAGGAGGAAGGGAGGAAGGTGGAGAGACGGGGGGACGGGAGTGAGAGAAGGAGGGAGGGAGACAGGGAGAGAGAGAGGGAGATGGGAGAGTTAGAGAGGGAAGGAGAGGGAGGGAGGGAGAAAGGGAGGGAGGGAAAGAGAAAGGGAGGGAGGGGTAAGGAGGGAGAGGGAGGGGGAGGGAGAGAGGGGGAGGGAGAAAACAAAAGGTAAACAGAAAACCTTATTTTAAACCCGGGCAAAGCCGGGTACTTGCAACTAGTACTTAATATATCATTCGTTTTGAGTAACAGCAGAAAGCATAACTTTATTGATATAATGTGTGGTACTTGCAACTAGTATATATATATATATATATATATATATATATATATATATATGAAACATTCACTTATATAAATACCGTATATGTTGTTAGTCTAATAATTTATACAAATATATAAATCTATGTTCGTTTGTGCTTTGTATATATCATATAAACATCAATACATTTTTCTCTGTGTCTTTAAGAGGTATGACCGGCAACACTCACGCCTCTTCCCTGCCTCCCCCCTCCCCCAAAACTAAAACCCCTTAACCCTTCACCCCAGCTCTATTTCTTTATTTCTTTAACTGCTTCAATGATACTGTTGTGCCGAAAGTAGAGATAAAACAAAACCTGATCTATTTATTCACTGTGTTTTAGAACGTGGCCGCAACCCCAACCCTAACCCTATATACTATATACGTCAGCGACTAAGCCTCATTCACCATTATTCTGGTTTATGACTATGTTTTAGGAGTTATAAAAAAAATAATTTATATGTATATTACTCTTTTCCTTATCTCTCACTAGCGTACATATGTCATGACATATCAGTTGATGACTTCAGTTGATCCTCTGTCCTGTCTAGCAGGTGGTTTAGTAATTCAGTACATGTATGATGATGATGTCTACAGAATGGTTTTTGACTGATGGGAACTGGATTATAAGGAGTTAGTGATTCGTAATGTTTTCATGCAAGAGATAATTATTTCGCCAGTGATAAAAAGTGCATTAGGCCTACTATAATGCAATGCTTTTTTGTGCCGGTACGCACCGGTACGGCGTACCGGCACCTTTTTCAGTGTGGGGAAAAAATATCACTTTTCTTGTATTTTAACGTTTATTATTAATTTATTATATTGTTAATTAGAATTAAAATATAAAATGCGAAACTGCGAACTGGTTGTTAAAAGTTAGACAATCCATCACGGAGTACCGGCACCTATTTTTTTTTCACAAAAAAAGCACTGTACTAATGTTTGTGTTTTGTAGTTGTTCTGCCTAGTTCTAGATAAATACCTTTTTGTGGCTCGATACTCACGCTTCAGTGATAATATTGAACAAAATTTACTTAACTATAAAGTTATAAAGTTTTGTGGACCGAGCAAAAATTCACGATTAATTCACACGAGTTTACCCCCGATACCTACTAAATTCACGAGTTTACCCCCCCCCCGCGGACTACTAAATTAACGAGTTTACCACCGCGGACTACTAAATTCAGGAATTTACCCCCGCGGACTATCAAATTTACGAGTTTACCACCGCGGACTACTAAATTCAGGAATTTACCCCCGCGGACTATCAAATTCACGAGTTTACCCCCGCGGACTACTAAATTAACGAGTTTACCACCGCGGACTACCAAATTCACGAGTTTACCCCCGCGGACTACCAAATTCACGAGTTTACCCCCGCGGACTACCAAATTCACGAGTTTTCTCCCGCGGACTACTAAATTCACGAGTTTACCCCCCGCGGACTACTAAATTCACGAGGTTCACCCCAGCGGACTACTAAATTCGGAATTTATCCCCGCGGACTACCAGAATCACGGTTTACCCCCCCGCGGAATGCTAAATTCACGAGTTTTCTCCCGCGGACTACTAAATTCACGATTTGTCTCCCGCGGACTACTAAATTCACGAGTTTACCCCGCGGACTACTAAATTCACGAGTTTACCTCCGCGGACAAACAAATTATCTTTTTATATATGCACATCTTTAAATGTTCGGAATAATGATTTATATGACATAACTGTTTCCTATTTAGAACGTGATTGACACTGATTTCCTATGTATATTTCCTTCTGCGGACCAGCGAAATTTTGTTGCGAGCCGCTTACAGGCGGTAGGTTGCAACTCGGCAGGTTGATGAGTCTCACATTCTGTTGGGTTATATAATTTAAAAAAAAATACTTTAAAGTAATGCTTCATAGAGTTTTTTATCAAAAGGTATTATAAAAAAGTACTAAATTTTTATTTTATTACGTAATAAAATTATTGAAAAAAAAATGTTTGTTTAAAAAAAGTTGATGATTTGTACATATTTGAATTCTCCACAGGTATCGCGCAGGAGAAAAATGTGGCATCTTTTGGACAAACACGTCAGTTAGTCAAGTACTAGTCACTTGTTCCACGCCCTCAGTACTATGCTCTAGTTATAACTATTTTTTTTCACTGAGCTCATCTGTTCAAATTACTGGCTGAACCAAAAAAAAAGGGGGGCTTGAAATGACCAAGAAATCTTGTATCGCCACCCATCGTAAACCACATAAGCTGCACAGCCTCTTATTTGCGACCAGACTCATTATCGCCACGGTCATAGCCTTGGCCTTGGCCATGTTCGTCCCGCCACTAAGGAATGTATTGCTGTACCCTGTGTGGCCCAAGCCTTGGCGGACGATCGGCACTTTCGACTTGCTGTTTATGGAGACCATGACCCAAGGCCCGAATGATGTTCGCGCGCTTTCGAAATGCACGGAGATCATCACGCCAAAAACATTGGGAAACGACCAGCGTTTCAAAGGCATATGCTTTGACCTACAGAGAATATCCGCGTTTGACCTGAGCACCCCCGAACACAAATACTTTCTCCCAGTGCTGAACGCGGAGGAAAAGTCCCGCCTACTGAAAACGTATTTGGTTTTGGCTGAGGTGCTGCGTGGTGCCGGCGTGCAGTTCTTCCTTCGCGCCGGATCGTTGATTGGCGCGCACCGCCATCACGGTTTAATACCATGGGACGACGACATCGATGTGGCGATAGACGTCCGTGACTGGGAGCGAGTCCGGGAGACGCTCTCCTGCGTGAAAGGGTACGTTTTGCAAGTGAACCCCAACATGCACTGGGTGTTCCGTACCAGTAACTCTCGATACCCTTTTGTAGACATCTTTTTTTACACAGGCAACGAGAAATACATATGGGCCATAACCCACTACACGAGAAGAACTATGGTTCTAGAAAGGTCACTCGTCTTCCCTCTGACCTCTGGCCAGTTTGAGAGCATCGAAGTGCCGATACCGAAAGAAGCGGATACGATTCTTAGAAACCTTTACGATTTTGACTACTGTGTTTCGCGAAGCTCGGATCATAAAACTGGCTTATCTTTTCCTGAAATTCTAAGTGTGCACTGCTCAACATTGTCTTATATGTATAAGCTATTCAATATTAAAAGTAGCTGATGTTTCATCGTCATCTCTTCTTAGTGTTGAAACCCACAATAATAGTGTAACTAATTTAATAAAGTATCAGTATAACCTATGGATGTTAATTAACTTTAATCAGATATTAGGTTTTGGGAAACTTACAAGGCCTCTCCACACTAGTGCAGAATATTCCTATTAAGTTTGTTTCGGGCGAAAGCCTTCGTGGTGCGAAAGCGACTCCCACACACTCATAAAAGATAAGGCAATATGAAAGACCGACTTCAGTTGGACGAAAATCGGACTATTTTTGTTCTTATTCTTTTTTACTGTATAAGAAGATGTGATACAATATACCTTATTTACACTGAGTATATCTGATGTGTATAATTTAATTTGCAGTGTTAATATTGTTGGATCGTTTAAAAAGAAGAACAAAACAGTTGAAGCCTTATAGAAAACAAGATGTAGAAAATCTTGTGACTCTTTTGTAGAAGTTGACAATAGCATTTATTCTATCATTTTTTTAATACACCGAAATTCCTTTTAATAAACCCTTGATGAGGTAAACTAGATTTCTGTTATACTAGATTTCTGCTTACTTGTCTTGATTTGTTTTAAAGTTCTTAGTGTGAAATTAATTTGGTATTCTTAAAAACATTTTATTGAAGAGTGATGGTACTTTGTCAACTTGGATCACATCCAAAGAATATATATATATATATATATATATATATATATATATATATATATATATATATATATATGATATCCCCAATAAGCGGTAAGGGACATGATGTTATCATCAGACTGCGTTTAGATAAACTGAAATATTCGACCTATCAGATCTCTCGCACTGAAAAATATAGATTAGTCTTATCAAGCCAAACCAAAGCAAAAAAAAAAAAAATTGCATAGTGATAGAGGTATGAAAAAACAAATGCCATTTAACGGGCAGTCTGGGTTTTGACAAAGATATGAATTGGTCGATATTTATCAGGGGAAGTTGGGGGGGGTGTTATACCTTGCCATGTTTTTATAGACTACATTTAATGCAAGATGCATCAGGCATATCACGATTGTTTGCTTCTGAAGACGAGATCAATAAATCTGTTTAAAATATACACATTACATATCATTGGTTAAAATGAGTTACCATGAATGCATCAAATTTTGAAATTAAAAAAAAAAAGTGCTAGTTTGGTAAACTAGAAGTAATAAATAAGCTTATCATTGTCATGATGAAATACTGTAAATATGTTATTATATGACACCTACATGTCGTAGTGTTTTTGTTTGTGTAGTGTTACTGTTAAAAAATCGAAACGTAATTTTATTTTATTTTTTAATGTTATCTTCATCATAAACCTCCATTTATAGTTTGGTGCATTAAATTAAATTAGTTTGTATTACGACAAATAATATAATATTACACTGTTCTGTTTGTCCAGGAAATCACGTAGGCCTACATTATATAAAAATGATATTCTTTAGCCCATAACAGTACTAACACCATTTTATTTATCATTGTTCAGATTTTGTTTTTTATTTTAATGCTCAAGCGAAAATATTTTCGAAAAGAAGTGATCGGCCTCATTACTGTGTTTGTGTTTCATTTACTGTGTTTGTGTTTCATTTACTTAACTAAAGTAAGTGTAAGTGTAATGGCAGACGTTTGATGTAATATTTTTACCTCTGTGTGCGGCAAACGGTGTCTGATGTGCGAAACTTTATAAGAAAAAGTGTACATACTAGTGCGCAAGGTTGTAATATGCGCGCTTGCTCGGTGAATTTTGGGTGCACGCACATGTGCAAAGCTTTGATAGAACGGTGTTTAATCCTCATCGTCGTCGTGTTGTCAAACCAACATTTCCGCTGGCTCCCTCTGTGACGGCCTCTTTCTACGAAGGCACACCACCACCACCACCACCAACAACAACAACAACACCACCAACAACAACAAAAAGGTGTGTCAGTTATAATGGTGGCCTTCAAAAGATGGGACCGATAGGGGGGCCCAATAACAACAGTGGAAATTCGGGGCTTGCTTATCAGCTATATATATATTTATATGTGTGTGTGTGTGTGTGCAGAATGTTATGAGTACACCGTAAAAACACATTAATTTGTCTGTTTCAGCTGTCGATTCATAAGGCCGGCACCGTGTCACTGAATTTAGATAATGAAGTGAAATCCCCATGCATGTATGTGTAAATAAAGCATGTACCACTGCTAATACTCCAGGTTTATATGAAGGGTTAACGTTATCACACACAGAGTGGAGTGTATATTTTAACCTTAAAAATTGATGTAGGGTGGGGGGGGGGAGAGTTATCAAACCAACAACGCGCGGGGACGGGTGGTCGTGTGGTAAAGCGCTCAACTGTTGATCTGAGGGCCCCGTGTTCGATATCCGTGAAGACCAATGCGTATTTCAGGTCATGGCTTAAAAGTCCCCGCTATATCTCCCGTGGTGCCTCCATAGCCATTGTACTATCGGCTATGGTGGGGATGAAAGAAGGGCACCATAAAAACCGTCCAATTAGTGGTTTATAGGATCGAAGAGATTTCATCTCACCCGGACAGGAATTTACAGGGACTTCACACATCAAACCAGCGCCGTGACTCCCCGTGGTGCCTCAATGACCGTAGCACTAATGACTACTAAATTCACGAGTTTTCTCCCGCGGACTACTAAATTCACGAGTTTACCCCCGCGGACTACTAAATTCACGAGTTCACCCCCGCGGACTACTAAATTCAGGAATTTATCCCCGCGGACTACCAAATTCACGAGTTTACCCCCCCCGCGGAATGCTAAATTCACGAGTTTTCTCCCGCGGACTACTAAATTCACGATTTGTCTCCCGCGGACTACTAAATTCACGAGTTTACCCCGCGGACTACTAAATTCACGAGTTTACCTCCGCGGACAAGTAAATTTATCTTTTTATATATGCACATCTTTTAAATGTTCGGAATAATGATTTATATGGCATAACTGTTTCCTATTTAGAACGTGATTGACACTGACTTCTTATGTATATTTCCTTCTGCGGACCAGCGAAATATTTTTGCGAGCCGCTTACAGGCGGTAGGTTGCATCTCGGCAGGTTGATGAGACTCACATTTTGTTGGGTTATATAATTTAAAAAAAAATACTTTAAAGTAATGCTTCATAGAGTTTTTTATCAAAAGGTATTATAAAAAAGTACTAAATTTTTATTTTATTACGTAATAAAATTATTGAAAATAAAATGTTAGTTTTAAAAAAGTTGCTGATTTGTACATATTTGAATTCTCCACAGGTATCGCGCAAGAGAAAAATGTGGCATCTTTTGGACAAACACGTCAGTTAGTCAAGTACTAGTCACTTGTTCCACGCCCTCAGTACTATGCTCTAGTTATAACTATTTTTTTCACTGAGCTCATTTGTTCAAATTACTGACTGAACAACAAAAAAAAAAAGGGGGGGGGGGGTTTGAAATGACCAAGAAATCTTGTATTGCCACCCACCGTAAACCACATAAGCTGCACAGCCTCTTATTTGCGACCAGAATAATTATCGCCACAGTCATAGCCTTGGCCTTGGCCATGTTCGTCCCGCCACTAAGGAATGTATTGCTGTACCCAGTATGGCCCAAGCCTTGGCGGACGATCGGCACTTTCGACTTGCTGTTTATGGAGACCATGACCCAAGGCCCGAATGATGTTCGCGCGCTTTCGAAATGCACGGAGATCATCACGCCAAAAACATTGGGAAACGACCAGCGTTTCAAAGGCATATGCCGCTTTGACCCACAGAGAATATCCACGTTTGACCTGAGCACCCCCGAACACAAATACTTTCTCCCAGGTGCTGAACGCGGAGGAAAAGTCCCGCCTACTGAAAACGTATTTGGTTTTGGCTGAGGTGCTGCGTGGTGCCGGCGTGCAGTTCTTCCTTCGCGCCGGATCGTTGATTGGCGCGCACCGCCATCACGGTTTAATACCATGGGACGACGACATCGATGTGGCGATAGACGTCCGTGACTGGGAGCTAGTCCGGGAGACGCTCTCCTGCGTGAAAGGGTACGTTTTGCAAGTGAACCCCAACATGCACTGGGTGTTCCGTACCAGTAACTCTCGATACCCTTTTGTAGACATCTTTTTTTACACAGGCAACGAGAAATACATATGGGCCATAACCCACTACACGAGAAGAACTATGGTTCTAGAAAGGTCACTCGTCTTCCCTCTGACCTCTGGCCAGTTTGAGAGCATCGAAGTGCCGATACCGAAAGAAGCGGATACGATTCTTAGAAACCTTTACGATTTTGACTACTGTGTTTCGCGAAGCTCGGATCATAAAACTGGCTTATCTTTTCCTGAAATTCTTAGTGTGCACTGCTCATCATTGTCTTATATGTATAAGTTATTCAATATTAAAAGTAGCTGATGTTTCATCGTCATCTCTTCTTTGTGTTGAAACCCACAATAATAGAGTAACTAATTTAATAAATTATCAGTATAACCTATGGATGTAAATAAACTTTAATCAGATATTAGGTTTTGGGAAACTTACAAGGCCTCTCCACACTAGTGCAGAATATTCCTATTAAGTTTGTTTCGGGCGAAAGCCTTCGTCGGTGCGAAAGCGACTCCACACACTTCATGAAAAAGATAAGGCAATATGAAAGACCGACTCTTCAGTTGGACGAAAATCGGACTATTATTTGTTCTTATTCTTTTTTACTCGTATAAGAAGATGATACAATATACCTTATTTACACTGAGTATATCTGATGTGTATAATTTAATTTGCAGTGTTGGTTATTGTTGGATCGTTTAAAAAGAAGAACAAAACAGTTGAAGTCTTTATAGAAAACAAGATGTAGAAAATCTTATGACTCTTTTGTAGAAGTTGACAATAGCATTTATTCTATCAGTTCTTTTTTTAATACATCGAAATTCCTTTTAATAAACCCCTGATGAGGTAAACTAGATTTCTGTTATACTAGATTTCTGCTTACTTGTCTTGATTTCTGTTTTGAAAAGTTCTTAGTGTGGAAATTAATTTGGTATTCTTAAAAACATTTTCATTGAAGAGTGATGGTACTTTGTCAACTTTTTTTCACTCAGCTAACAACACTTCTCAATAACTAAATTTCTTTGGCAATTTTTTATCAGTAAATACACAATTTTCTTGATAAGAAATATAAAGTAGGGTGTTTATACCACAACAAAAACAAGTTATTACACAATAACTATTGAGCGAGATATTGGCCGTGAACTGAAGAGATGGCCCTTGATAATGTTTTTCAACTAATAATTGACTTAAAATATTTTATTAAATATTCAACCAACTCGCAATAATACGGAGACATTAGACTCAAATCCCTACAGAAATGAAAAAGAACAATTGATAAAATTCTGAAAAGATGCATAATGTGAAACAAAATAAAACTACATCAAATATACAAGAAGTGTAGTGTGCTGTATAAGCAAAGAAAATTGTTCTTTCATATGTGCATGCTAGAAAATAAAGCCCATGAATTTTCAGCAATGTACTACAATTGCCTTTTCTGCTTTTGAAATGTGTTTGTAAGGATATTTGGAGTATTTTGGTAGCTGAATATGTTATTTATGTGTTGTTTAAAGATTCGATGTTATTTTATGGGTGATACAAAACAGTTTAAATCAACAAAAAATATTCAAAAATTAGTTTAGTAGCTTGTATTTTATTTAAAACTATTGGTAATGTTACCAATTATATAAGTTAGTGAAAAAATTCAGCCTTCCCAAGACCGCGACATATTCATAAATTATTTAATCATATTTATGTTCATTCCTGCTATGTATAGATGGTTTCAAAAATGATAAAAATATTCCAAAGTAGACATGGATATCAACCATAATAGGTGGTCTAGGGTGTGTTGTATGGCTAAACAAAATATGAGTTTTGTATTCATGATTTAATTCTACAAGACGGAGTTCTGATTTATTTATAACCATTTTATTTCAATTATTATTTGATTATTATCAGCAAACTTCTTCTGCACATCATGATGTATTTAACGCTACAGTTTTTAAAAATTTAAAATACATAAAAAGTCAGGCCTCGGACTACAGTGTTTTGGAAGACAAGCACACATATATATATGTATGTACATGTATTATACAGGCAGTGTCTCGAATAATTTTTTATATCTTTACCAGAAATGGTAACAGGTTTGCGGTACAAATTTAAGTATTTACTGCTTTTTTCTTTTTTATGACAAACTGGTCAATGATTCTTTTCTTATGCTCTGGCGGTACTGGTAATGCTTCTTATCTGAGTAACATATGCATGTAATGTCTAATAAATTATCATGACTTTTTATATCACTTAAAAAAGGAGAAAGAAGACGGCAGAAGAAAATTAGGAAGTAACTGAAGAAATTGACGAAAATGCTCACAAATTGTGATAAGTTAAAATTACATCTGTCTGGATTTTTTATTTTAATTATTCATTATATTTTATTTTTCAGTCGATCCTGTATTTTTCATTTTCGAGTAATTATTTTAGCCCAAAACTTTCTTACTTTTTGGCAAATATATTTTCTAAAAACTGAATTTTCGAAAAATTTTGTCAAACTTATCAGCGTATTTTTAAATCTAGCATGTTAGTAGTTAGATATAGTATGCATTGAAGTACATTAGATATGGAAATGTTATGTTTTTTAGTGATGAAGATAATGTTATTTCATTATTATTTGTTTGTAAATTAGTCATGGTCCCTAACAAATTTACCAACTGAAATATTTTAGTGGGATAAGCGATTTTAAAGCTAATTAAGTTAATAAAGTTATTTGTCAAAAGTCTCAGAAAAAAAAATAAATACTAGTTTTTAATGTACCATGTTGAAAAAAATATTGAATCAAACACTTTATGCATGTCGCAAAAATGCATTTATTAGGCTAATAAAACAAATTGCAGCCATTACTAGATTTGATAGGGTAATTATTTAACGCAAGCTTTTCTGTGTTATGACTTTTGTGTTGGTATACTTTAATAATCATTATTAATTATATTCTAAATCTACTTGGAAGATTACAACATATTATTTAAATATTTTTTCAGTTTCGATGAATAGCTTGATCCAGTGATGGTAATCCTTGTCATACGGTATAAGGACCGACTTTCGTCGCTTATCCTTGTCTGGTCATGGCAGACAAGTCCTTATCCTTGTCGCTGTCCTTTTTCTTTCAGTCCTTATTAACATTGCAAGGACATAGCTGTGGTTTTTAATAAAAATTTTTTTGTATAACTAGGCTGGTGCTATATTTAAAATCAATGCCAATCTACTTGTCCTCTGCATGTGACCCCTTTCTTTTTGTTTCGATTTATTGTTAGCGACGCATTCTGTCTCATAAATATAAATTGATTTTTTTTAAAAATTTAATTATAAAAATTTAGCTCACTTTCGTATACAAATATGTGAATTGCGACTTTGAAGTGAAGATAAGGTTAAAAATAAGTGGAGTGCAAAATGTTTAACGTGACTTCAGGATTTACAGAAGCCAATTGTGCTGTTTAGCCTCAGTAGTAATTTTTCCTTGAGTAGCGAGGTCCATTCTCTCAACTGTTGGCATTCTCAGCACATAAACACACGATCAATTAGTGAATTGAAGCGCTTCGATCAAATAGTGAATAATTTCAGTCTGAATTAAAAGTTAAACGCGTGATTACGCAATAGCGAAATATGTTGAGAAAAGCCTTTTTCCCGTCATCTGAGAAATCCATGGATACATATGATGATGATGATCCTTTAATGGGAAGACCTGATGAAAGGAAACTATTCACTGACTGAAATTGGAAATACATTTTGCATCTATACCAGTCTTGTTCACTGCAACTGATTGTCGAAGATTGACACTTGAAGGCCACACCAGCCTATAGATCAACACTCTCAAAAATTTCGAAATTAATAAATATGTTATCAAAATGTATTATTTCGAATGGCTTTGAACGTTTGAAGATATTAGAAACATGGTAAAGTTAATTCCAGCAACAAGCGTACCGTTGGAACAGTGTATATAGACAGCTGGAAGTAGTTGTCGACTAGACCCAAAATTGATGGATTTTGCTGCGACAAGCATCACATGAAAATAATGACAGCCAGATTATGGACAAATCCAGAACTGTTGATGTTCTATCCCATTTAGCCGACTATTACCTGAGGGAGAGAAAATGATTGCAATTAGTTATGTAAGTCCCGACCCTTTTCGGCCTTTAGCTTTCTCAGCAACTGAGCTAAATTGCGTCCCCACCATTCTGTCACAAATGACTTCTTTGCCAGTTGGGTGAAAAGGTTTTTCATGCTATTCGAAGCATCTTGAAACAAATAAAAACATTTCGTCAACAAATTTCAAAATTAAATTGGCGTTTGACAACAGCGGCAGCGAACCCCAATATACTTTTCACTAACTATGACAAGATTTTCAAGATGTGAGAGACAACCTACGGCATCGAATAACTGAAGCAGGTTGATGATTTTATTTTATGATTGTTTGGCAGTGTAAGTTGCTAAATTTGTGTCGTTGACTATGTGTTTTTTTATTTTGAGTAAAAACAAGATATTTTTGTATGCATATACAATATATAATTAATACATAGTTGTAAAAGGTTTTATTTTTACAGCAATGCTACGGTACAGGCTCTCACTGTTGCCGACCAGTATCTCTATTTCCACATCAGCCCGAGGAATAAAAGCAAATAACTCAATCCCTTTCAGAAAAAAAGCAGAGTCTCCCTCTTTTCGCATTATAAAAACAAGTTGGAGACTACTATAGAAGATGCAGCTATTAAGGAAAATGAGAGAAAACAACTGCAAATTACAAATTATAAATTCATCATCATTTAATGCAGACGATTTAAATGTCAGACATATAAAAAGGCGGAATTTTCATTGCTGCAGCCATTGCTGAAGCGAGACAGCGCTCGCAAGTTCAGCTCCAGTAGGCAATCTTTTTAAAGTGAATTTATTTTTCACGATACACACAGAGCCGTTTGAAGTGATTCCTGTGGAAGGCACTTGTGTTCCTCAGAATGGGCGATTGACTAACATTGGAATACTACATTACATGTATGTAAAATTTAAATCAAATTTGATGATAAGAAAATATTGGATTTTATTGTTTTATGGAAATCCTTGTTTTAGTCCTTGTATGCAAGTCTGTCCTGGTCCTTGATGCAAAGTCCTTGTCCTTGTCCTGGTCCTTGGCGAGTCCTTGTCACTTGTACTTTGTGTCCTTGTTAAGCATCGCAGCGATCAAATTTGCGTCTTATCTCATCTTTATTTATATTTTTACAAGCTGAAAGATTTGACAAACAGGATGAATCGTATAGCTATTATAAAACTCAATTAAATGCCCCTTTTTTGGTCATTTTTTCATAGCTCCATGTTTATATCTGTAAAGAAAATATCCAGTCATGCTATTGTAGAATTTTGAAGCAGCATTTTCTTAGAATTATTCTCAGAAGTTGCTGATTTAAATAATTTTGTCTTGCCAAGTGCTGTAAAATTGATTTTACTATTTCAAGGCCATTTCCATGCATTGTGATCCGCTATATTAAAAGCTTTATTGTTAACAGAACAACAAATCATAGATGATGAGCTGTTTTAAAGAAAGCTGCTACTCATCTGACAATGAAAACAGGAAAATTTTCAGAAATGCGCTATGTGAATTTTGTATCGGTGTATTAGTGTAATGGTGTCTGAAAGTATAATAAATATAAAGAAGTCAAATGCATACATCAAGATTTTCAACAACGCGTACTAACCAACAAAAAAGATTAAATAACAGATTTTATGGAAACATATTAGTATAAAATGTAATTAAATAGTGAAATACTTTGTCAAAAATATACTTTTTCTCTAAATATCTGAGCAATGATGAAGAAGAAATAAAATAACATGAAGTTTGAATTAAGATAAAGGATATACTCGGCATATTTATACAAGAAATGAATAGGTTTTGTTTAAGTAAGAATTTTGGTTGAGCAGCCCCCCCCTTAAATTTTTCAGAACATGTATTTCATGAAAGAGATTACCTATACATGATATAAAAAATTCCTTCAGTTAGGTCAGATATTATAAATCTGATCTTAAAATTTGTTCCATTTTGTTACTGACAATGAACAATTTTAAAATTCACATTATGGAAACAGATGATGGCTTCCATAAAATATTTGATATCACTATAATAATCATTCTTGAAGCTGTGTATTTAATCTAATAATAAATTTATATGCTATTGTATGGGTCATAATATAAAGAACTTTACCCTTTAGGCTTTATAAGTTTATTCCTAAATCAGTAATATGCATAATAAAATATTTATAACAACTGAACCTAGAAATCAGGATAGATCTATATGAAAAATGAAGATTTTGGTATAAATAGGGGATTTTATAAAGTTATTGTAATGTAGGTTGAACTATCTAAAATACCCTTCAGCTAAGCTTAGTAGAATAATTAAAAGTCTGCATGTAAAATTATCATTTTTCACAGATGAATAAATGATTAGTATAGAACAGCAAGCTCATCAGGTTATAGTTTCAAAACATTTTAGAATTAATTTTAATTTATAATGCTTTATGTATCTCAAAGCATTCTCATTACGTTGTATAACTGGATGCACTTCTTTATATTTATAAGTTGGCTTAATAACTGCTATATTTTGGAATTGGTCATTATAATTTTGGAACTTTTTTATAATCAACCAATCATTAGTTAATGTGTTATAAGATACTTTGTATATTTCACTTATATATTTTTTACATGATCATTAATGTCATCCTTTATTTAATATTCATGTCTAGTTTTTAAAACCAAGCGAAGCCATTTTGTGAGTACACAAATATTTAAAAAAAGACTTTGCTGACTTTAAACAGTTTATCCCAGACTTTTAATAGCAACAATTTGAAGTAACTTGATTACAAAGAAATCAGTAATTTCATTATCATTTCTGACTACAATGATATTGTCATTGTTAGAAAATGGTGAGCTATACAGAAGAGTAGGCATGACAAGGAATTCATGTGGGGTATGAAATTCCTAGGGGAAATTTATTGCCTCCGTTTCTGACTTGGATGGAAAACTGGTAGTCATTGTATTTGTACACTAAGCGGCTTAATAATTTAGCTCACAGTTCATTACTAAACAATAAACAGAAAGTGCCATTATCACAATTTAACAAATTTATGTTCATCATCCAACAACCCCTCTGACTAAGCCAAGACAATCCACATTATGGAGCTAATCTTATTAAATGCATTATGGCCATAATGTATAATAACTAGTGTAATAATGCAACTCATGGGCATGGAGGATAGATTGGGGAGAGGAGAAATGTGTGAAGGAGCGATGAAATGGATTTAAACAAATTAGTGGAAAAATGTTTACGAAATGAACCCGGTGTGGATATCGCAGATAGGACTGATAGTACACAGACATGAGGCGTCCGGCTGATTTTTCCACAAATACGTCGTTTTTCAAAACTAGCGTGCCATACAGATTTCATTTTTCAATTAAATTCAGACAAGTATACAACATTGAGTTGAGTTATATTGACAAACCAAAAAATGCATTTGTAAATTCAACCATTTTGACAACAAGCCCCAAAAGATTTCGATTTGAATTTTTTTCTTTGTTAATTTGTTAATTTTGCTTGATCGGGCCTTGCGACTAATGTTTTGCATTGAGTTTTAATCTGTCAATAACGTATGTACTATGTGACCTTTTTGAGTAAATTTTCTAATTTATACTAGGTTAATTCGAACGCATTCAAAAATAAAATTAATATATAAGTTGGATATCAGAAATGACGTACGAGCTCAAAAAGCCAATAAGTAAACAAGCGCAAAGAGTCGAAATGTGGATTTACTAGGATTGTGGAAGCGTCTGCAACAATCTGACTTATCATTGGCATTGAAGAGATTTTAACGGTACGTAACAGCCCGACTCAACTGAAGCAACTGTTTCTATTTGATTTTCATTGTCGCTTTCTTCATTTCTAAATTGAATATTAGAAGATGTGACCTTTCAAGTGAATTGCTGCTGATTCCGTGATTGTCGGACTGGTAAAGTATGTATTTAGAGCGACGATGACAGGATTTTAGATATGTAGTTATCAGACTATTCACGTGGTGGCTATACTTGCAAATATTTATAAGGTACCTTTTCAAATATTCTGTGTTGTTTCTGCAAAATTGTTTGAGAAATTACGGGGTCATTTGTCATCAAACCATGCATAAATTTAAAGATTTCAATAAGATGCACATAACCACAAGCAAACACATGGCAAAGTTGCCATGGAAATACAAGCGATTTTTGTTGCATTTAAACAGCAATTTCTATAGATTAACAGTTGAACTCATCATTTAGAAGACAAATTCAAAAAATCGCAACTTAAACTGGATCCATCATTTCTTCAATGCTATTTTGCAGAATGCGTGATTTAACACTTCATAGAGGAGTCGATTCTGTTAATTTTTATGACCTGCTAGGACTAGATGTTAGTGGATGATGTTTTGTGTAATCATTAGTCGAATTGAGTTCTTGTAATTATTGAAACATACACAAAACATAAATCGAAAATTTATGGAGTATGCTAACGTAAAAGACATTATTTATTGAAACAAACTATTCAGTTGCATTTTCTACACTACACAAGACAATAACGTATTTCAGGCATTGGTAGATAATCGCGGTGTTTGACAGCGTGTCTTCCGTAGCAATATGCTGTCGAAGATCGTGCACACTCTAAGAAGGAGTAAGCGTGGCTAAAACTCAACGCTGTGTGTCTATCTGGTCTTTTATTTGATGATATCAAAATTTTAAGAAAAATGTTATCAATCGATTTGGACTGCAAGGCATTTACAATTTTTTGTTCAGAAATAAATAGTTTAAAATTATAATATTATTGCTTTTATTTATCAGTGTAATTTATAATTTTATACTCTATTAGTATTGTAACTTTGTTTGATACTGAAACCATTCTTTAAAAAATTACAATATTGTAATAAGTTTTTACAGATATAATTCTTTTTATGTTTGACTACTATGTATTATCTTCAATATAATCAACTTTCGAAATTTGTTGAGGACACATTTAACTTTATGACATTTTCCAAAAAGTGACCCTCCCCCTTGAATAATACCATGTACAAAGTGTTTATATGCTATCACAGATATCAATAAGTTATAACAAGAGAGAGATAGATGGAAAATTATAATAGAGAGTGAAAGAATACCATGAATGAAAAAGAAAGAGATGAACCATGAAATTATAGGCTATTTGTAAATGATTGCCATTAACAAGTTGTCATAGTTGTTCTTAATTATTTTGAAACTGCTAGGTTCATTTACAGAGTATATCTAAATGAAAGAATTCAGTCTTAATCTTGACTTCAAACAAGAAGTACAAAGTAAGGAGTAGTTTAAGATGACAAAGAAAGATTCCATAATGTGATTTACTATAAATATACTTTTGTTGTATTTATTGTAATTTTATTGAATGTAAAAATAAGGTTGATATATATAATTGCATTAACTTTATTTTTTTACACAAATAATAAATAAGACACTATAAAATATTGCAAAACTATATTGCTTTATCTCATATTTTCCGCGAGAACGAAACGCGGACCCCCACGGGACCCCGGGACGGTTTATTTAACCAATTTTTAATGGTCGGGACCGTAATAACATAATTTTATCAAATCGGGGATAGTTAATAAATAATATTGCTTTAAATTAAATTAATATTGTAAATACATTCTTATATTTTAATGTGTATATAAATCTTTTTAAAATATAATAATAATTATATTTTTAGTATTAAATTAATGCCGTCTTATATACATAACTATTCCTTATCACCGGGATTAGCGGGGTGTGAGTCCCTGGTTTATATTAATTTTGGAATTTTAGATAAGGTGGAACCAAGGTATATTTTGGATCATATATTTTAAGTTTTACGTTCCGGGCTATATGTAATTGCAGGTGCGGGGACCGGTATCCGGAATCAATGACTATAAGTAATGAGCTCCGGACTACCATTGGGGTCCGGATAAAGGGATTTTTATATTAAAATATTTAAATTAAAATTTTAGGTTGTAATTATTTTGCGGAATTTATGGGGGGTATATAAACGGAGGAAATTAGGTGCCCGAAAGGGATTAATCTGAATAATATATTTTTAATAAATAATTAATCGGGGTTTAATATTTTATTACTTTATAGTACTTCTATAATAATTTCTATAACAGCATTTATATATATATTAGGGTGGGTCAAAATTTTTTTGGAGTTGAAATTTGAAACATGTATGAATCTACTGATTTAATAAAAATGTGGGAACTATAAAAATCAGATGTCTCATAATATTCAGGAGTGGGAATGCGCTATGTCTAAAAAAAATATTTTTTAACATTTTAGATACTAAAACATGTCAATAATATGAATTAATTATATTGCAGAAAAATTTTTTAGATCAATTAAAAAATGTATTTTCAGAGAATATTTACTCATTCAGAAATTTAATAATTTAAAACTTAAAGTCATTTTCTGAAAAAATATTTTGTTGTTTGCTTCACTATATTTAGAAAATCTCCATACGATCAGGCGATAAAACTTCACAATTTTTATGTAGAAGAGGTGCATTTTATAAATGTCAGAGGCGTCCTTTTTTTATTTTCAAAATTAGCATTTTTAAAGTTCGTAAAAAAATTATTTGTTACATTATCAAAAAGTCACTTTTGACATTCTAGTAAGCACTTCTGATTATAAAATTGTACATTTATATGAAACAGTCTATTAAAATATTTCAGAAATATTGCCACAAATAGGTCGCCAAATTTCAAGATGGCATGCACCACCCTATTTTTTTTGAACAAAATTATTTTAAAATCTACTATATCATTACTAAAATGTTAAAATGCCTTAAACAATATTAAAGATTTTGCTTGACAGGTATAATATGACATTTTACAACATTTAGAATATTTGTATAAATATGTAAGTATGCAATCTGTCATTATTCGTACAAAAAATATACAATAACATTAAGGTTAGTACTTTGCATTTTTTCAGAATTTACATGGCATTTTAATGAACAATTGTGAGCAAATATGAAACAATATTAATTTATTTTCACTCAAAAAACCTTACATAAGCGCCATCTATATTTACATATAGAAAAGCGTTTTCAATAAAATTAACATTAATTGTAATATTTAATTACATTAATTATCAGGAACTTTATAGGGTATTTTACCTCCATGTCTGAACAAAATGATAAAAAAAGTTTGTTTATTTAAATTGCAAATTAACACTGTTTTAATGTATTTAATAAATCTATACACAACTTTTTAAAAATAGTCAAATCTTATGAACCTTTGTTTGTGTGTCACGAAGGTCTGCTTGGAATTTGGAAAGTCTGCTTGAGTGACAAGAGATATAATATTCTGTTATTTCAATTT
The DNA here is from genome assembly GCA_021962125.1 of Bulinus truncatus. NCBI lineage: Eukaryota > Metazoa > Mollusca > Gastropoda > Planorbidae > Bulinus > Bulinus truncatus. The sequence goes on from JAGDYQ010000164.1 coordinate 886,501, forward strand.
TGTTGAAGCTGTAATCGTCTGTTTGTAATTAATTTTGTAGGAAAGCGTATCAGCAAATAGAAAACGTAAGTTTTAAAAATATTAGCGAACACTCTACCAAGCTCCTTAAAGCGGTCAGAAATTCTATAAAAATTGTACATAAAGCGAGATTTGATGATAAAACAGCTTACGAATAGTGCATACATTTTGACAGAAAAGAATAGAAGGAGAAAAACAAGTTGATTTGCAAAAAATGTTGAAAAGCGTAGATTAATATTGTCTCTGACAAATGGAAAACAGAGATAATATTTACAAAGCGAATAAACTGTTCTAGCTGAATCGCGAACTCTATTCAGTAAATTATTCTTGATACAAAGAGAATACAAATTCTGGCAGCAAAAATGGTTATTGAAATATAGCTGCAAATTACTGTCAACAGGACAGTGGACAAATCCCTCAGTATCAGCTCATGTTTTAGGCATGCTATGGATTCTATTTTTCCGACGGGAAAAGATCTAATCTAAACATTTCTTATCCATTTGTTGCTGAAATTAAGCGCCGTCTGAGTCGCCCAAATCATGATTCTCAAGATAGTTCAGAAATTATAATGAGAAAACAAGTTGGAAAACGCGTAGTTCTTGCTTCATTTGATACAAAGTATTTCACTATTACAGGAAAATGTAAAACAAAGCATAGTCACTTCTAAAATCAACACTTTAAGTAATGCTAGATTAGAGTGATCTCTATTCGAAAATAAAAGCGAAATTTAGACTAATAATGTACTTTTCATAGAGGACATGCATGTCTAGTATGGTTTTTCGAATCAAAGGACTGGAAAATAGGAAAAGAAGATTTTAGCACCTTTGCATACTGAAGCAGAAGATAAGCTCTTGAGGCACTAGTCTGTGAAGATAAGCAATATCTGGTATAGAAACAGTAACTACTATGCAGAAAAATATACAAATAATACAGATATTGTTCCCGCGTTAATGAACTAGACATATTAACTGTTTTATTCTCACTAATGATGAAACATAAAACTTAATTTATATGCTATTCCTTTATTATCATTTCATATTTTGGACATCTCTATACTCATGCTTACGCCATTGCACTTTATTTGTTCTTATGTAACTTTCCATTACGATGTTGTTATATATATATTAATATATAATATTCGTTTATGTTTAATTGGAAATAAATATTTTCAGAAGGTTATTTGTGTCATAATCATTAAAAGTCACCTTTTCTTGCCGATATATATGAATTTACAAAAAGTCATAATAATATTTTATATGAATAATACTGTTTATGGATTATCACAAACTTGCTTTGCTTCAATTTTCGGAAGAACATCCTTGATTTCTTTGTTACAAAACCATCATGTTGAAATAGCTATACGGTTGAATGTCCGTACACTCAAATAACGGCAGTAACACAGTGCTCTTTAACAGCGGAAATGACAGGGAATTTGATCAAGTGATTAGGTTGACTAGCGTTTAGAGATTCATCACAAATATGACTTCCGGAGGAGGATGTCACTGCACAAGATCCCAGTTAATCCTCTGATCATATGATTATTCAGGATTATGTCGTTTTTTTGTTGAAATTCTAACTCTGCGTGGAGCTGGTTTATAATAGATATGCTGTTCATGTTTTATTTACTGCATACAATATTTCTTCATCATTGTCTAACTGCAGCAATAGAAGTAGATATGCAAGTAGCAGTTATTTTCAAATACAGAGACAATATAATAGATTGATCAACGTAATAGGTTCTGAAACAGTTGTATCATATAGAAAGAAGTTTCTATTACTTTATTCAAGATGAATAAGTAAAAATCTGTTAGAAACTTTTGGTAGCCATCTTTGCTCTCATCAACATGATCCCACTGGCTGCCCTATCTATGTCGGCATGCTGCTGGATCAGAAGCTGTAGATGAAGTGTTAACTGTTTAAGTCCTTCACACAGCTTTTAGCGATAATACTTGTATCTATTGCTTAGTTTACATCGATCCGCTGCTCTCTATTGATATCTGTTTTGTTATTTAGACATTCACTAAAGCTAAACGGAGAAGTGCTGCATCAAGTAGTTCATCATCTTCTGCATCCTGATCTGGGCTATCGATATCTTTCTCATCATTGGCGTTATCATTTATTGATATGATAATACCGAGCTCAATGAATGTTTCTGTCGATTTTGTAATATTTTGTTGCCTTGTAACGTGTCTATGAACATATTTCTTGCCATCTTTGATCCGCCCAAAATTACACTCAGAATACATAAATACTGATTGTGGACATTTAAGTCTCTCATCCCCTCACACCTGCATCTTTATAGTCATATAGTATTTAATATAAATAAATATAAACAAAATGAATTGTTAAATTTTAAGCATCCACCAATAGCCTTGAAAACATCTTCACTGGTTGGAAGACAATCTTTAGGTAATTCGGCTAGCGACAAACAGAATACAGTTGCACTATATGAAGAACTCATATTCATAGAAAACTTATTAAAAAAATTGAAAAATTAATCAAAAAATAGCAAAACAACCATCCTGATCGATAATGCTACTTGATACCGATTATATTGAGAGAAAAATGGATGCAATACTTATCCCAATTGTTTGAACTAATTGAATTATTCATAAAGGATTATAAGACAAAACACGGGGGTAGCATATCGCCCCCCCCGGGGGGCCTAGGTCACTGGTTTGTATGTTCGGTAAAAAAACTTTCACGGTAAATATAGTTAAATTGAACAAATTAATAAAACTATTTAATTTTCAAATATTTAATACATATTCCATATGATGTAACAACTTTTAATAATGTTTCAATAAAAAAATTTTTTGACCCCACCCTAATATATATATATATATATTGTGACGGGAATAAGCAAATTTAGAGACGGAACTAATCCTCTTCATTATTTTAAGATAAAGAGAACATAAGTAGGATATATGAATATTAATGGTTTAGGTGACGAACAACTAAGACAGGGTGGGAAAACTAATTAAATAGTAGACAGCAAGAGTAATGGGGCGGCGTTGGTAACGGCTAATAGGGTTTAACAATGTGACAAGTGATATAACTAGAAGATAAGTAAGGACAATACTGAAGAAGTTTGTGATGTATTTAAAGTAATTAGGAACGCGGGCGTAAAATTTAAATAGTTGGACATTAGTTAGATATAATTCTGAAGATGATAATTTTTGAATAGGGATTTAATGATAGGAGGTTATGAAAATCGATAGCGGCGGAATAATTAAGTGATCTTTGGTTAGTCAGAAGTTGAGGCGGTGTAAATGTATTGGACTTTAAAGTAATATTTATGAACTTGTTATATTATTATGTACATTTTGTAAATAAATGGTCGTGTTCCTACACGTACCAACCGTTTGGTTTATTAGTCAAAAAATTAATGGCAGAAAATGAACGGACGAACATTTAGCTGAATCCGCTAAATTGATATCTCCTCGTTTAAATTATAGGGTTAAGGCTGTAACTATATGGGTATATAGAAAAGGACCTGTATATATATAATATAATTATCCATATACCGACTATTCTGGTTTTTTGTTATAATCCATTTTACAGGAGGGTGGTGGTGTGGATATTGTCAGTCTATAATGAATTTCATTTTTAATTTCTTCCAAAAAATCAAATCAAATCTGAAAAGAAAAACTTAGAAGAAAGGATAATTAAAGCCAAGGCTCTCTGATCTCTGCTTTTAGAGGAGTAGGAGGGATGGAAAGTCTGGAGACTATTTTATATTTTGATATAAAGAGAGCTACGACGAGGATATGATAGCTATGTGAGAAATGCCAAACGGCAATATTATAATGAATGAGTACCTAACTACTGCTTGTCTGTGTGCTATATGCAAGTATACTCTATACATTAGTGTTACTTCTCACGTATTGTAAAATGAGAAGGGAGCCGTAGACAACACGAAAAACGGGAGTTCCTGATATAAACAATATTGCATAATCTGCATGCTTTAAGCAGAGGTTTTTTGAGTAAAATAAAAAAGACTTTAAGTAAATCATTTTATTTAGTTTTTAACTATTGATTTGTTATATAATATGTTAAAAATTAATTTTCATATAAGTTTAAATAATGGAACCAAGAAAATGCGAATACGCTAAGCTTCAGAGGCATGTCACAACAAAGTTCATGAACTGAAGAAAATAATGGATGACCTTAGACTTAGGTATTTAAAAATGTGTTAAATATTCAAATGTTTATCCTTGAGTTATATTTTCATACTAACATTTTTCAGAAACACATTAATCATTTAAATTAAATGGTCTGATATGATCTCTCAACTTCATTTTAAAATGAGTGAATTGCAAAGCATTTCATTGGTTCTTATATATTTGCATAAAATAGCATAAAATAAAATTAAAAAAATTAGCATAAAAAAGTGCAAAGTGCATTTACTTCAGCTCATGACCAGTACAACGCTTTTAAATAGCAGTGATTATTATGTTGTACCCATGCAGTGGTTAAATTTGCTCAATATATACATATAAAGGCAAATATAACTATGATAAGTGATCTACATATAATTAGTTGATTTAACATAAAACTAAACCTGGAAGAGTGAGATGTTATTATTTAAGTGAAAAGGTGAAAGCTACTCTCACATCAAGTATAACTTATGAATTTGCTTACTAATTTTCTACTGAACTCTATAGGATTTCTTTTTCTTTTTCAATTTATTGTCTAGGTTTTTAATATATAATAAAAAAAACTGAAAATAAAGGTTGTAGAACGCATTTTAAATATTATTGTAGTTCTTTATAAAAATTGCTTATGAAATAAAACAAAATACTCGATTGTGAATGTAGGTGTCGAACATAAATCATGAAGTTGAACTGAAATGAAAACAACAGTTTAACTACCAAATGGACCTGCAGAAAAAACTGTAAGTGTCAGAGCATTGTTATAAAACTTATTTAGATTCTCTCTCTGTAGGTGAACCCGTTGGACTTGTGTCTGTCAAATCTTATGAAGTCATCATATTCGTTAAGCGAAATTCAAGCAATTATTAATATTGCTTATGACAATATATTTTCATATGATTTAAGAATTCTTTTTGATAATCATGATGGTATTATAAAGGGAAAAATACGTAAAAAGATTAACTATTAAAGTACCAAGTAAATCTAAGTGCGCATTTTGGTCTTATTTTTGCACGCACAAATTTATTTAACTAGTTAAGAAATAATTTTAAAGCAATAAATAAGTTTAATTTTTAAACTAAAATTTAAGAAGAAATTTTAAATATTTTTTAATTAAAAAAATATTCCTTAGAACATACATAGAAATTATGATGATCGAAAAGGCTAGATACAGGTAGGCCTAATTCTTAGAAACTGCTCGAAATTGCGCTGCACAAGCCTAAAATAACTACTGGCTACGAAAAAAAAAGCGAGGAAATTATTTCACGAATACATTTACAATGCAAAATATATTTAAAAGGAAGCAAGGTAAGATGCCATTCTAAGAAAGAACAGGATTATATTTGGTAAATGGACAGGCTAAAGATATAGTGACTTAATTTGAAATCAAACTGAAAAGTTGTGGAGGACCCTATCCCTTGCGTGTGCCTGAAATATTTAAAACTTGTTAAAATTAAATGATGATGATATCGAATTTGACTATATCTTGTAATTTATGACATGAAAAATTATAATAATATTATTCTGGGTTTGTAATATATTTCAATAATTTATTCTAAATTGAACAAAGTTTTTAGCGCTTTTAAATAAATAAATGAAAGTAATAATCATCATTTCTTTTTAGTTATGTATTGATCATACTGTCCATCATAACTGTATAATCCTAGGAATTTATTTTTACTTTTTTAGTGCATTGTAATAAAAAGCTAAATTATTTATAATTTTGTTTAAATTCTTTGTTTTTATTTATCTTTCTTGAAAACTAGGCTTGCGGTTATTATTTAAACATTTTTGATTCTCCCCATATGTTTTGAAAATTTATTGCCCTCCGCCCAAAACTTTCTAGTGATTTCTAAAACAACTCAGTTGTTTGTTTAAAATCTTTACAGGCTATATCATTTTGTTAGTGAATAGTTTAATTTTTTTGACATGCATTTATATGGTGTTGAACATTTCATTTTTGCCGAGTACATGTGCGTAGTAACTGAGCCACTCATAGGTCTAAAAATTCGTCTGTGGAAATAAAATCAGAATCGAAAGTATGAATAAATTGCAGTTGAAATTTATTTGACTTTTTTGCTGAGTGTATAGCAATGGTTTAATGCCTTTTTTATTAATTGACAAACATAAAAACAATTTGTTGGCTATGGTTTTGTGAAGTGGTTTACTGACACCTTTTCCCCCAGACCTCAGAAACCTCTTTAGTAAATCCACCCCCGAAATCTGGTCACCATAACATTAGGCATACAAACTTTTGGATAATTTAGGTGGGGTATATTAAAAAGGTTATTGATAAACACTGTTTTAAACCATGCATTAAATTCTCAGTGAATTTCAGAAATGAAACTGGATAATGAAAGACTGATATTGGTGAAAATGCAATTTCATATGGCAGAAACGCAACACTAGAGAAGATCGAGTAAAGCAAAATTGATATAACAGGTGTTTTTTTTGTGTCATCACTGTCTGCTTTTTGGCCTAAAAAAATGTATTCGATTTTATTTATCTAAATTTGCATTAAGATTATACGCATCTGCCCGATGGCCGTTAAGTAGAAATTTTTTATTTACCCATAACCGAATAGCGGAAATTCGAGCGAAAATTCTGGAAATCATTCAGCTTCCCAAATGTTTTGCAACAGAATTTTTTTAACTTTAAATTGGAATTTATTTTGGTGTTTTACTCCTACAATTTGAAATGTTGTGTATTTCACGGGCTTTCTACAACATTTAAATGATGGCGTGCACGCTACATCACACAAATTCACTAATGGGGATCATTTATTATTTGATTTTAAAAACATTTTATATTTTAAGGTAAATATAAAGTTCGGCATTTTATTTCGGGGCATAATTGTATCAATCATTTAAAAGCAAATTTTTGCTACGACATTAAACGCGTCATTTCATATATTATTTGACCGCCATTTGTAATAGACTAAAAACAAAATGGTGATTTGTGACTACAATTTTATTATAAACAGACTACCCTGAATAAGTAAATAAATTTATAAAACTTGGGCAAGGGGTTTCTGGGGACAAATACCTAGCGAGTGAACTGTTTATTATGTTTTGTCATATGAATGAAATTGTTTAATCCGACTATGTTAACTTAGATAAACGGACACAAATAATTGCGATTGTCATGCATGCATGCACCCGAAAATATTAATACGAGTCAGAACCTACCTAGAGCAATGATTAATCATAAAATTCAAACATTTATCATAAAATAAACAAACAACAATAATAAAGGTTATATATAGCTAAACTTAACATATACTGGGTTAATAACAATCAGACTTTATTAGGACCGGATTTCGAAATAACAATAGAACTTTGTGGGACCGCAGGTCAGACTAACAATCGAAGATTTGTGGAACCACAGGTCAATTACTGGGGTAATTTTAGAATGAGCTGGCCAATCAACTTTATAATTATTATTATCTGTCAGTAGACTACCTAGTCAATAATCACATCGAATTTATAAATAATAAATATAAATACTGAGTCTTTTAAATATTTAAAATAATTTATCATTTTACTATTTACTTAATTGAATCATTAAGTAACTTTATTACTTATGAAAAGGGCGACTAGTGAAGCCTCCGAAAAATAATGATATGTTTCTGGATAGACTGAAATGGATTTTGTTTTTTGTAAAACCGTATACAGTGAATTATTGATTGCTTGAACTTAATCTGTTCCACAATTATATTTTAAGCTATCGAAGTCATTAGATTAACCCACGTCTTACATTTACAAACATAATGGAAATTTGATTAATTCGTTCTGGAAGACTCTAAAATTAAATTAAAAAAAAAAGTTATCATGTACAAGATTTATTCATTAAAAATATGATACATACATATATTCTTGTATTAATCAGTTCTTTCCTTTTTTGGCTGATGGATTGCTTGTTTTTTCTGTCTCCTTCAGGACATTCAAGAAACGATTGATAACAATAACAAGATTTAATGAAGATCAGCAACCTAATTGACAATGCCGAATCGTCCTTTTTAGATTTTGTGTGGTAGCCTTGAATTCTAGGTCGGAGGCGAAACGCAGGTTTGTTCTTTCAATTTCTCCATTCGTGTGTACGTCTAGTGCATCTCTTTTCACCTCCCATTCATTTATCAAACTAAAGCAAGCTCTGTTATCATGAATGACATTTTTTCGCTTCTCGGGTGTAATTTTCATTACTCACTTTAGCTGACTTGAAGTGATGATATCTTTTTTAGCTTAGGATTCTGCCCACTACGTGGATTTTGTTACCATACTACCTAGTAACTCAATCATTATTTGTCCACTCTCAGTTTTGTCTCTTGTGTGGTTTTATGAGCACTGACACTCCATAACTGGGTCACTAATATTTTCAATTTTCAGGGGTTTTTTTATAGGCGTTTAAAAACACATCTGTAGCCACAGGCAGAAACCGAAGCTACACATGTATGGCACACTATTGACGATGTGTATCTTACCTACCTAAAAGCGTAGGTATGTGCACTACTATGTAATATGAATGATGGCGTGTCGCGCGCATCCATTTTCAGGAAAAATTGAGACTGATAGGATTCGGAGCGAAAGCGACTGTTCGTTATCGAATTTGCGTTGTCAATCTGATAATGTTAGATTGTCAATTTGTTTGTATCAGTAATTAACGAATACCTGTATTTTCAAGTTCTGGCGATGAAGTAAGCACAGCCCAAAATTTGCATAACTACGCCAGCGTTTTATATTTATGTGACACAATTGCACACATTTTGTCGTTGTGATACTTCCCCTTAGTAGGAAGCGAGAGTTGAAAGCGAACCCGTCAAATTTTTTGGGAGCTGGAGCGGCAGAAAAAAATGGGGCGATCACGAATTTGCCCACTAACAATGGATTGGTCATCAACTTCATGGGGTAGCATCATGGTGTATTACCACTTTGTATGCCATATTTCTGCCAGAGTGTCGACTATTCAACAGAACTACGCATCGAGACAGGCTAGCACCAATCTCAACACCTGCGGCCCCTTGGGCCCGCATTTCGAATTGGCTCCCTATGTACTAATTCAGGATCACCCTAGCAGTTATTTTCGAGGCGAAAATCATCGGTCTTTCTGGTATGAATAAAACTTCTATTTCATATAACAGAACATGCCTACCCGGGTTTAACAAGAACATATTGCCTGCAGATATAACAAGAACATATTACTTGCAGATATAACAGAGACATATCACTTGCCGATGCGCTGGAACATATCGCTGCGGAGCAGAACATACTTGCAGATTTTCAGAAGCGGAAATGACAGCTAATCACTGCTGTTATATCTGCAAATATATTCTGGGATAACCAGAATCACTGACCAAATATACCAAGAGACTAGTTTTAAAAGTTCAAGCATGAAAAGTTGTTACAAAAATAATTGGGAGCGCGAAAAGCATGATATTTGTATTTCAGGCCGATTACTGATAAAATTGGGCATTCCTGCGGGCTTTGGCTAGGATTTGTCATTACAAATAAAATCTGGAAATTTAAAATTGAGCCGGAGCCTAGGAAAACCCCATGATGAAAAACGTTTTTGACCTCTGAAAATGGAAATTTTTAAAATATCATAGGCTGGCCATGCTAGGCATGAATTTACCTGTAAGCATATTTAGTTTTTGATATTCAAAAATTTTTGCACTTTCCATTGGCAGGAAAAATAATAAACTACTTAAACCGAGGTAGGGAAACAGGAGTGGAAAAGCAGCGCTGTGAACAGCTACTTTTTGGTTTGCTACTTCAAGAAAATATAAGTCTCATTGAAACCATTTAGCTTTGTTTGGTGGCCGATATTTTATTTTTCTGCTTAATTGTGACTAGAATAAGCAACTTTTGTTTTTCCCATCAAATCAATAATTGACACAAAATTATATCTTTAAAAGTATTATGTTATTTTGAAAAAAATACATAGCAGAATTACCATAGATCTACTGTAATTTGCTGACAGTTGTATTTTTATTTCCTTGTTTGTTTTACTTCCACTCTGTCCATTCCTTCCACTCTGTCCACATTCCTTCCACACTTTACTCCCTGCTTATCGATAATCTTGGTCCTTTGTGAAATTTTCTGTTCACATAACCATTCTGCTACCAAAATAAAGCGGAGTAAGTGCTACATAGCGGTATAGAAATCCCAATGAGGGGAAAACGCTAGATTTAGGTATGGTGAAATGATATTAAGACAATGTTTATTTAAATAATGATGGAATGTGACATTATTGCTTCTTTGTCCTCACTGTTGAATAAATTGACTAATCTGGATAAAGGCGAATGCAAAAGCTGAAACAAGAGGTGCTTTTTCACATAAATAAAACTCCATTTTAAATTTTAGCTTTCATTTATGTACATTTTACAGTGTATTTATATTGGCTAAAAAAAAATTGAAAACGAAATTTTGGCTAAAGTATAATAAAACAGGAGCTTTAGAAGAAGAAATTGGTGCTTTCATAAGCTATTTCACGAATTTTTTGGTATTCTCGTAGCATCTATATTGAATGCCAATTATCGTTAAGGAAATATATATTGAATGGTTACTAGTGTCAGAAATATTGTTAAGAAAACTTGATGAACTGTGACAAGCGTATTAGTATATTGTGCTAATAACAGAATGAAGTGTAACCTACACTATTTGGTATTCCGCGAACTAACTTAAAATAAAAAAATTTAAACACATGAAGATCAATAAGTATGTTTTTTTAAAAGACCAATGATAACGAGATAGAAGTTAAATGATAACTGAAGGAATAAGAGGCAAATGATAACTGAAATAGAGACAAATGATAACTGAAAGTGGGAACTGTAAATGACAACTGAAGATAAAAGACAAATGATAACTGCAGGAAAGAACAAATGATAACTGAAATAAGAGAGGAAATACAACTTTATTAACGAATATTATTTCTTTGGGTTAATAGTGCATATATTTGTGATTATATATTTTAAATTATTTTCTTTTTACTGCTTTCTGAATATGCTTGTGATGGAAATATGGTATTTTATATCTTAAACTAATGCAGTGGACCTTTAAAGAAATATTGTCTCTTTTTTAGGTGGACGCTGCTTCAAAGAAATTTTGAATTCAATGAGCGGAGGTGTTAACTAACTGAAGAGTTGCAAGCACTAAATGGAGGAGCTGAAAAACAATCCGATTAGATGCTTTTTTAGAAGAAAACGTTGAATCAGAACAGCAGGTACAATTTTTAAATGATCAATACAGTTTAATGTTGTTTAAAGCTATGCAAATAATGAATTGATTTAGGTTAATGAATTAGGGTGCATTTTAGTGTGGATTTCAGAGGGCATCTCCATCCTTATCAAACCTGTGCTTACTAACAATTTGTGTGATAGGAACAAAAGCATTAGCTAAAAATTGGAGATAAACAATTTTTTAGAAGTTTTCTAAATGCATGTATAGAGATATTAATATAAAACAACATTATATGCAAATTAACTCTAAAAGCAAATTGAAAACTTCAAATCTAAGTGACCCAAAACAAACAACCAAAATATTGAAAATATTGCTTCTGGAATCTGATCATTTTATGGAGTTGTTTAATTAATACGATATGTGTATACAAACTACACGAATTATATATCGCAATTAAGGTTTGTTCTTTTTAAACTGAAGTGACAACATATCATGCCATTTTTCATTATATTTTAAATACTATAAAATGCTTTTTTTATGCAAAACTATTTTTACATGTGCAAATTAACTACCTTTATGCGAAACCATATAAGAAAATTATACTTTTCTTGAAGCTTAATGTTAAGATAAATATTTCTAAATATATTTTGTAACTTGGATTTATGTAGATTTAAATACTTGTATAAAAGTATATTTTTAGATAAATATTTATGAAATGAAAATATTAACAATTTTTATAACTTATTTAAATTGTAAAATAGATAAACATCATCAGCAAAAACTATTAAAATATAAAAAAAGAGCATATGTAAGTATATTTACATATTTAATGTTGCTATAAATAAATTTCATGAGCCGCTCCTGATCCTACATTACATGTCGCGGGGAAATTAATGATTGGTCATTATATTATTGTTTTGAATTTAAAATAATGTGTTTAAATACAAATTTTGAATGAATTTATTAAGAATCTATTTTATTACATTTATTTTAAGTTATGTAATTTGATAATGAGTAATTGCATGTATATGCCAAATCAAGGAAGAACAGTCTTTTTTGTGCGTGACGTAATTTTTTGTGTCTTTCCATTAAAATAGCACCTTGTTGTAGGGCGGCCATTGTGACAAAATTAAGTGTTTTACTGTAAAAATTAATTTTAAATGGATAAATCTCTTTTATAGATTCTTTATAACTTGATAAATCTTTAATTAAGAAGTTGTAAGAAAACATATAATTTTACTTGTGACATCAACTTTGTGACAACAAATTTTACTTGTGGATATCATAAGTATGACAGCAATTTTCTTTTCAGTTTTTTAAAGAGGTGCTGCTGAAAGAATTCTAAAGAAGCTTATCATCAACTAAGAAGAGCAGTTGATAACTGAAAGAAAAGATAAGACAGCCTTCAATCACAACGACCAAAACTAACCATGATAAGTTCATTTACCAGTATTTTATGACTTAATTATTCAAATTGTGTGGTAGAAAACAGATGAATAATTTTACTGTCTATATTAGACTTCTGGCGTTATAATCTCTATACATAGGCGCTTTTTATATGTAGCATTATTTGCTTTTGATTTTTTCATATTACTAATAGTAGACCACTTCTTAATTTGATAATTTTACTCCAAAAGCTATTTTACAATCGAAAAGCAAAGCAATGTTGTAACATCAACAAGCGTAATCTCTCTAGGCATTAAAGCTAATAAACTCTATGATAATGTATGAAACTCATTAGATTTAGATTTTCAATCTTAAATAATAAATTATCATTAAATTATAACGATGCACAACAAATGATAATTTTGAGTAAGAGCACTTATATTATAGACGGTGTTTGATAAACATTAAAAATACATAATAAGAAAATTTTTAAATTTACTTTTAAAAATAAAAACAGAATATGAATTTATTGTTATGTTTCTTAATCTATTTAAGGGACGTTCACTCTAATATAAGGAAAACGATTACCCCATTATAGCGTTGTCTGACAAAATTCAGGCCCCCACTAGTATAACGAATATCATTAACTTAAGTAATGATGCTAAGTTTTTAAGCTTGAGTTTTTTAGTGTGCCATAGTAAAATTAGAAAGCATATTCTATAGAATACATGAACATATTTGCAAATGTTGGCAAAGTATGAAATATGAAACTTACGAAAGTAATAATATGTAACAGATCCATCATTATAATGAAGTGTAATGTGATCCATCATTATAATGAAGTGTGTAACAGAATCCATCATTATAATGAATTATATATTAGAAAAAGTTGGATCTCGCTCTATTTTTATTCCATTCATGATAATGGAAGAATACATGTTTTAATGATATGATTTAAAGGCTGTTATTACCTGAAATTAAAGGTATTATAAGTAACTTACAATTTGTAAACCTAATTATGTTGCTTGTAACCCCATACAACTTTGTATAGTTATGTTGCTTGTAACTTAACTGATCATATTGATGATAATATTAGTGGTGATATTTTAGAGATAAAGCAAGACATACTATGAATTGAACTAAGACATAAAAATATGATTATTTTGATAAGTTTTATGATTAAATAATAAATGTATAAGTTTTTTGGTACAACCTGTATTTGAATATTTAATCTTATATTTTGTGTGATAAACAATTTTATGCGAAAAGATTCAAATATATAAAACGTTGCGAAATCATACGGATGCTTTCAATTTAGAGTAATGATTATTGATGAAAAAGGTGGCATGAAAAGCGAAGAAAACGGATACAAAATGAAGACAATAACATAGAATCAGTACCCTTAACTATCAAATTTCAAGGTGTGTTTTCTATTCTAGGCATTTTAATATTTTTATCTCGAAGTTTATGAACATTCAGATTTTGAAGAAAGAGTCTTTCAGAAGTTAACCCTGGGTACCACTAACATAGTTAGGCCAATGGGTACCACTAACACTAGTTGTTAGATAAAACATGGGTACCACTAACACTAGTTAGATCACTGGGTACCCATAACATAGTTAGACCACTGGAGTATAACGCTAGTTAGGTCACTGGAGCTACCACTAACACTAGTTAGGTATAAATAAGATTTAACACTAGTTAAGGCATAGTACCACTAACACTAGTTAGATCACTGGATTGCCACTAACACCTAGTTAGGCCACTGGGTTTTACCCACTAACGCTAGTTAGGTCACTGGGTACCACTAACTATTTAGTTAGGTAGATTACTAACTAGTTAGCGCTGGAAGTACCGCAACATAGTTAGGCCGCTGGAGTACCACTGGCACAGGCCTGCTGGGTACCACTGGCGCTAGTTAGGCCGCTGGAGCGCCACTAACACTGATTGGGCCGCTTTGTTACTGCTGTTGTGCGATGATTTGAACAGAGATAGATACTTTAGTGCGGTTGTTGAACGAAGGCATCGGTAATGGCGAGTGCATGATGCGGGATGAGGGCAATGTTATTGTAAAACTTAGTATTTTAATGTTTTGATATTAGAAAACAGTTGATCATTATTACAGAAGGAGTATGCAACTGTTTTTGATTTTTGACATTTGAAGTGTTTACTACATTAGTAAATTGGTGTGTGTTATCCTTGTGATAAATGCTGACACCTTGACATGGTGATGACATTAATAAGATCATGTACACAACATTGAGTGGAGCAGCAGGCTGTTGATATTATTGATTTGTAAACTGTGGTTGTGAAATAAAATGTCCCAATCGTGAGTCCTGGAAAAATAGCGGAAGTTAAGAGAAATAATGATGTTAGAAGGTGAGGGCTAATGAAATTTGTAGATAAAATTGAAAGAAGCAAAAAGAGAAATTTTTTAAGAAGAGGAAAAGATAATTAAATCAGAAGGAAGAGAAGGATAAGAAGAGAGGAAAAGATGATTAAGCGAGATTGCGAATAGAAAATGAAGAAAATTGTAGGTCAAGCAGGTAACGTCAATCGATCCGTAATACAGAAAAAAATACGGGAATTTTTGATGGGGCCAAGATTGGTATCGATGCCTACCCAAAAAAGATTCGAGGATAGCTGTAGGTCACAAAACGCTCCAGAAAATGGGCGAACATCCTGACCAACCTGAGTGCAGGGCAGGGCGCTGACCCTATTGTCAGAACGATATGATTTGAACGACTCAAAGAATGAAACTTGAATTGCTCAACATATAACCATAATGCTGCTCGATTCAGAACGCTGTAGCCGCATCGTCCCCACGAAAGAGACCCTCAGACTTTGTGGTGGCGATTGCGAATTTACTGACAAAATGGTGATGTGCCAATGTTGAACACCGTCAAGCGTCGGCCGTGTCATTGACGAGCTAACCCACTCTGCACTGAGCCTGACGAAGAACCTCGATCATTGTTAAGGAGACCTGCCCATTTGGGTAATGTCAAATAGTGACCTTGACCGTGTGCTCTTT
This sequence comes from Bulinus truncatus, assembly GCA_021962125.1. Taxonomy (NCBI): domain Eukaryota; kingdom Metazoa; phylum Mollusca; class Gastropoda; family Planorbidae; genus Bulinus; species Bulinus truncatus. The sequence continues at coordinate 902,265 of JAGDYQ010000164.1, forward strand.
GCAGCACGCTGCAAGGCAGACACAAATACCCGGAATTTGTGCAAGATAGAAGTGACTGTCGCGACAACAGGGGTCCCTCTCTGGCGATGCGGTTATTCGGTGCTATCGATAGCGGATTCGTCACGTCGCGGGAACAGCTTCCAGCCTGGATATCAGGCGAAGATCAACGCGTGAAATTCGTATCCTTTGGAGGTATGCTCAAATACAGAAATTGATGACGTATCGAAAACCACAACAAGTTGGATGTTCGAGAAGAAAGAGGCAGGCTGGCTGTGCCACAGACAGTAAATTTGCAGGATATGCCGATTCAGTGCGGTTCTTAAGAGATACCGGATATAACGATAACGATCATAAAAGCCCCTGGTAATTCAATCACAATATACTGGGAATACAGGATGATATTGTCATTCATGGGAGGATATAGACGGTAACACATATCGCAACACCATACTTTACAGGAGGTATCGAGAGCTATGACAGCCTGTATGTGACCTGATTATCTCGAATATAAGATGCTCAGTTAATATTATTCTACATTGGATTAGAGATAACAATGGATGTGGCGATACTCAATGTCATGATGTCAATGTGGTCGTGACACAAGCGAAACAACATAAAAAAATGAAGCGGAGAGAAGATATTTAATAACTACAGAGGAGTATCTGAACATAATATGGCCCAAGAACAAGCCACGGACACAGCAATAGGGCGCCTGTATAAAGCAGCACATACGGGGTTTGCACGCGTGAGGTCAAGGATGTTGTCGACAATGCCGTAGATATGCACTTTTGTGGGAATATTTCTGTTAAATATCGAGACAGTGACATTCAAGTTGGAATAGAAGACAACCCCGAATGTGACATTATGTGTATCGATGTCAGCAATGAGACGTGAAACGAAGCGAAAAAGCGGCCTAAAACCGGAACCATCAAATTACATGAGAAGTAACCACCAAGCCTACAGATGAAGCTATCAGGAAGTCGGGCATAACACGCCCATGAACAAGCCGCGAACGCGGCTAATAAACGCCCTGTTGTGCAGGCAACACAGACTAAACGGCTGTAAGCGTTCATCGCAATTTTTCAGGACTTGTTGCGTAAGATGAGGTCTTTGATAAACCATCTGTCAGACCAACGAAGCAGAGTGCACTAGAGGAGAAATTAAGCGGAAAATTTTTCTGTGCTGAGTTGCAGAACCGAACGGAAAATTTTGCGTACTTCTAAAAACTGATATTATTTCACAATTTCCACAACCTTCATGTCAGTAAGGAAGAAGTGTAACATCTCAGTGTTTACCTAACGAAGTAACAATTTGTCTTCCAAAGAAATATTAATCAAAATACAAACTTGTCATCTTCTAAAGATTGTTGTAATAGAAAAATTAATAATCTCCTAAAAACAGTGTTAGTGGAAATTGGGAATTTACAATTGTCCTGTACAATTTGTGTTGAATCAAAGTTTTGAAGATACGCAAAAATCAATCTCTCCTTTTTTCAAATTAGACTAGCAGAAAAATGAACATGTTGCTGAGTCTTCTGATTGTGTTTCTATCAAGTTAAGACACCACAGCGAACTGATTCAGAAAGAGTCTCTGGCAACTATCAAATTGAAATCATCTACATCAAGAATCTTCATTTAATGAAAGCAGTATTTCTGATAATACGCCAATTCGAAGCACCTGAACTACTCAGGAGGACAAAAACAGTGCCAGTAATCAGACGTAAAAGTTCCCAAATACTACATTACAAAAATAGTATTATTCCCTATAACTTGAGGAAGATTCCATCAGTGGATAAACGTGAGACAGACAAAAGTATAAGAAAATTTCTTTCCATGCAAAATATTGAAACCCCAACAAACTTGCAAATTCGATGTGGCGGGATCAAAATGCTTCACAAAAAAACAACATGAAAAGATGAAGAGACATCGATATAAGCTGTATTAGCGCAATGTTCAGTCATTTTACGGGATAGGACATAAGGACATGAGATGGATTTAAGAGCCAGTACTGAACAATTATAACTGGGTATGTGTATGCCTTTTAAATCACTGGGAATTACATGACTGCGAAATTGGGAGTTGGATTTTCGGCGATTTCCGAGATCATCTCCCGACAGAGACCCAGCACTCGACTCAACAGCACTGTGGCAAAGTCAGGCTAGGTTCGTTTAATTCATTAGCCTGGCGGCTTTATAAACTTGTGCTGCGCTTTGAGCTGCGTTCTTCGTCGGCAGGAAAGAAAGACCCCTTGCCCTGTTCAGAAGGCAGATTTGGAGGCGTCAGAACTGCGTTTCACAACGTTGTGACCATACGGAAAGGATGTTATGTTAGAACGTATCAGCAATCAGATGGACAGAGCTAGACTGACTTATCAGGCTGTGGCAGTCGTCACTTCTCGGGTGCATGATTAGGGCAGGTCCGGTACACTACAGATCTTATAATGAATCTCCGTCAGTCAGCAGTATATACTGGCGTAGTTGCACGAGCAGCGAGAGAAAGGTTCTGGCCTTATTTTTGTACTCATCATAAAAGTAGCAGAGTCTCTTTTTAAGGGATGTGCGATAAAAGCCATGAGCTCCACGCCCGTCGGCTTCCATCATCAGACAGAGTACAGGTTAAACAAGAGTAGTCGTTGAGTCGCTATATGACAGAACGAGATTCAACAAACAGCCGATATCAAGGAGAGGACAATGTGTACTGAGTATCCTTCTTCCAGGAAGAAGACATTGATGAGTCTAACACTTATACTTGAGTGACGCTTGAAGAACTATGACGAAGCTGCTGGTTTTGTAGAGCGAACTCCAGATCATGACTGACGTGCGTTTTTTTTCAAAATTAGTTGATAATTTTATGTTATTAATTATATTTTCAAGTAATTGATTATGATATGTGTTTCATGGGTGATTTACGTAATATTCCCGCATGGATGGTGATTGGTATATTTTGTTGCAAACATAATTTATGAATTGTACTGAAAGAGAAATTATCGGGGTGTACATAGTTAATAAGTATTTAATTATTGACTTGGAGAAATTATGTATTGTAAGTAATTGACTTGGTAGTTCAGAGGGTTGTAGTTGTGAGTGGTGTCTTACGAGTGGTATTAAGTGTCAAATTCTTATGTTGACACTAAAGAGACCGTGGGGAGAATGTTGTGCGGCGGTTTGTGACAAGGCCAAGGTGCGATTGACAGACGAAGGCGTCAGTGACGAACGGGGAAGTGCATGATGCGGAGATGAAGAACTTAACGCACTAGTATTTTAGTAATTTTGATATTAAAGTAGTTGATCATTATTACAGAAGAATATAGCGCAACCTTCCCCTGATTTTGACATTTACAGTGTAATTGAGTGTGTATTTCACTTGTGTTAGAAGAATGCTGACACGCTGACATAGTGATGACATTGAATTAACAGCGATAAGATCGCATTTTAGTTGGAGTCTGGTACCGGCACTGAATTAGGCCACTAGTACCACTTGGCACTAGTTAGGCCACTGTATCAACTAATAATTTCTATCTTTAATTAAGAGAATTTATTTACACTTAATAGTGATTCACTCTTTTGAAATTGGATATTTTAAGAAATTTGTATGTAATTTATTAAGCTTTTAAAGTATCTATTCTCTTTGACACTTGATATCTCTAAAAATATCTCTAATTGCCAAATAATTCATGAGCAGATTGTAAGAATTTATGGATTTAATGACTCTCACTTCCTTTTAGATGGCGCAGAACAATGGCTGGCAAACTACAATGTACTTCATAAACAGCAGCAGCCTTTAGAAGTGGTCTAAGGCAACCACCCCAGACCTACATTGCTGAAGCCCCATGGGAGTTAAGAAACAGTAGAATAATTTGGGCTCTCTGCCAACATATAGCATTCGTAAAGGCATTAAACGCGAGCTTTATGTGTTCGTCTTCTCTGACTTTCAAGCGTGCTTACTACTAGTGGGCGAAACAAAATTAGTTGTCTAAACTATTGTTTTTTCAGAGTTAAGTTTCATTATTAGTTCTTTCTATTATTGAAAACCTGGTAAGAAATTAATGATGGAAAACAAAAAAATTATATTTGCTAGAAATTTCAAGCTTAAACAGCTAATGCAGTCACAATTCGTATTGCAAAAGACAGGCTTATTCAGTTGCAGTCTGAATTTGAAACGTCAATGAATTGCTTGAGAAGCGATAAGCAAACAAAAATGAACTGAACAAAATGCTTCAACTGCTTACAGGAAAAAGATGTGGATCGCAAATACAAACGGGTACATTGTGTTGTCTGTTTTTTAAATTATAATTATTACATTATTGATATAAAAATGAACAATTCAATAAAGTACTGAAACCATTTCGTCATTCATCTGTAACTAAAATCAGCTGACTAAAAGTATAATTTACATTACATTTAAATTTAATTTGTTATGAATTTGGAGTTAACGACTGTAGGTGAATATTGATAAATATTTTTTCAAAAGCTTGCACTTATTGAGCAAGGTCAACGAGGTCAAAACAGAGATTTTTTTAGTTCAGCTTCGAACAACAGAAGATTCCAGAAGAGAAAACTATTAGTGGTTAAGCTGTTAACTATAGCAAGATAATGGATATTTTCACTAAGTCACTGTGTAATTGATGATTGAACTACTGTAAAATATAAATTCACCCTAAAGTTAGATACTAATATATATTATAATGGTTAGCTCGACCTTAATATATTGAACTTTTATTAACGAATTGAAGAAATTGATATTTTAAGAAGTTTGAGACTAAATTAAAAAAGACAATGAGCTATCTCGATTAAGAAACGTAATGAAAAATTATTTTCACTTTTGAAGAAGATAGTCAAATCAAAACTGATTCGGGTTTCAGGGCACCTAACTGCTATGTTATAATTAGGGCTGCTGATTGAGTGCCATTAATGCGCAGTTTATGTATCAAAAAATTATGTGATTACATTTTATTACTAAAAAGACATAAATGTCCAATTTACTGTTGTAAATGAATCAGAAATAGGATATCGGTAAATAACTTTATTTTATAAACAGAAAGATTATAACAACCAAGAAAAAAAACTTGTGCGTAGAACTGTCATGTTTACTTCCGCGAAAATCATAGCAGCTGCGTGAGGCAATTGGATTCTAATTTCTGACACTGAATTAGTTAACATCTGTTGAGTCTTTCACTTGTTGTTAACTGGTGCCATGGAGTAATAATCAATGGACGAAGTTGAATGTTATTGAGATTAGGTTATAAGTAACATGATCTTTGGGGTTTTTAAAAATATTTTAAAATATTATAAAGAGGCTGAATGAATACAAATAATACATTAACACTAGAGCGGCGACAGCGATGTTTATTTGCACTGCGGTTTAATTATTTCTAAAGGTAACCCTATATTAATTTTATGGCTACATAACTTTATAACATTGTTAAAATTATAGAAGATTGTTATTGATTTTATGTCGGAAAAAACTCAAGTCATACAAAGCGACTGAAATTATAATGACCACCATACGATATCTGAAATTGGCGCTGTCGGCTGTATTGTGCCAAAGCATCCATGGGCAGGCAAATCGAAAATTGTCATCATTTTGTAAAGACAACTCCAGAACGTTTTTCTTTCAAAGCACTCATCCAATGGTTAAAAAACCCTCGCAATTTGCAAGCCAAAAAATGTCTGCATATTAGTACGCTTGCACAAGATGACAAGTATTGAAACAAAAAAAAACTTCGAAAACTGTGCAATATTATAATTTTTCTAAGTGTGGAAGCGAGGCGTTCTGAACCAAATAGTGCCTGTACAGCGAGATCAACAGAAAATAATACAATCTATCTTCTACAATGTTCTGAACTGCTGCTATAAAAGCGCATTTATGCAACTATTTACAACATTTCTAGTTGATCTTATATTTTAAAAACTTGTTCTGATGTTCTTTACTATTACAATAAAATTCCATCAGACATTCTGAAAAGTTGAAACGAAGGAGTAGCTTTAAGCGCCCGTCAGTGCCGTTTTGTCATAACAAAACACAGGATGACTAATAAAACAGAATAATGATACTACGTAAATTTTGAAAATTTTCTGTTTATAATTCTATAGATGGCTATTCTTTTAGTTGCCACACATAATAAAAATAATTATTATAGACTAATAATGATACTTGTCATTAAAAAATCGTTAGAAAATCTATTAATTCAATTAAATAATTGATAGATAACTGTATTTATTCGATAATGGTTTTTATTAAAAAGAATAAATAAAACAACAGCTCCCAGTTATCTATTCTCGGTTTCCTGAAGAGTTTCTAATCTGATGAATAGTCTTTAGTTCATCTTAAACAGTTGATGTTTTGACCATTCTTATTTTCCTACTTATTGAATAAAATCTAAAAGTTTATGGGATTACCCCAATCTCTTCATTAATCTTAACTGTATCAGTCCTGAATAATTAACTAAGGTAAAGTAATATATGATTGTATTTAGATCTTTTTAAATGTGTGTCATTCACAAAAATCACAGTGCTAAACAAAATTATTATGTATGGGGTAAAAATGTCGTGTTAAAGCCCGTAGAGTATTGCTAATACATGTTTATTTACGATAGATTAAAATGTCTTGCTAATATATAGATCTTATTTATCTTTAAGTATATTAAGAATAGGCTTTGTTTTCTTTTTTCATTTTTTATTATTAATATTGATTATTTATTGTAACCAAGTATTGTGAAAATGAACATTCTTAGATGGCCATAACAAATTTGGAGATTATTAATTTAACTGTCAGATATCATATGTCTGTATGCATTTATTTTTAAAGGAAAAACTAAGTTCTGTTCATTTGCTTTACATTTTATGACCTTTTATTTAACTTACTTCCTATGTGTGGGAAATAGACTGTACAAATAAATATCTGTTGTAATTTGGAACAAAAAAATATAACATCAATATATTCTGGACTTGAAGTGAAGAGGGCATGTGGTGTGAATGTCCCTTAAAGAGATGAGATGAAAATCTCTTAGATCCCTATAAATTACTAATGGAATAGTTTTATGGTGCCCGCTTTCTTTCATCTCCACCATTGCCATGGGTACCACTGGAAATATAGCGGGAACTTTTCACCATGACCTGGAAATCATTGGTCTCACCGTAGATTTAACCAGAGACCATCAGGTCGACATCAAAGCTATATGGTCATCCATCCCCAATGTCGATGTAAACCTCCATTAATTATCTGAAGCGAGTCAGAAATACAATGATGAAACCTCACAAAAGGTCTAGTGGTTCCGGTCCACCCGAAAACAAATGGCTATGTATTTTTTATATGTTAGGAAAGCAAGATGACTGGAAGCGTTTGTGCTAACCACATATTCCACAATAGGCTGTAATATTGAAACTTAGATGAACTCTACATTTATTTTCACCTATCCCTTATATTGCTTAAGGGAGCACTTTTATTATAAATGCATTTTAAAAGTATTTTTTATTTGAATTGCTTCACAAAATGTAATAACAAAATAGAACTTTTTTCTTCATTATAAAATAAACTAAAATCATAAGTAAATGAACTTACTGTTCAGTCGTGATTTGACAATGAGTTTTAATGATATCAAGAAAACACTGCGGTATTTATGATTGAAACAAATACTTGCCGTAATATTATTATGCCTTCATGTTAAGTGCTGCTAAAAATTATTTTTAAATGAAATTTTAAATGTATATTTATAAAGAGGAGTTTAAACGGAATTTAATTAAGTAGTGTATGACTGTACTTTGCGGATTTATTGTCATTTTCATTTCCTTTCAAGTATTCTGACTTGTTGTTACATTAATTTTTTTTTACTTATGAAAAATTTATAACTTTAAGCAATTTGATAATATCTACTCCGAGATAGGGACTTTTGTTAACTCACATTTTCATAGTGTAAAGTATTTTATATTTTAGGCCGAGAAAAACATCTAACTACACAAAACATCTTGTTTACTGAGATACAAGCTGCACATGCAGCTAAACGCGACCAGCAGAAAAAAGGAAAAACTTGTAACAGATGTTCAAAATCAGAAACCTTTAAAACCTACAGAATATTTTAGAAAATTATATAATCCACCTATTTCTGTTTTTGATACAATTATGAAACATTTTTCTGTCTCGTAGGAAGGAACGGAGTATTTGTACCAGAAATTAAAGAGGATGGTTTATCATGTTCATAACAAATATATGGAGCGATATGATCAGTAAGTTCTTGAACCAATTGCTGAAGAGGACATTACATTATTGTCATTATTACTTGTACAATCAATTTTATTTAAAAAACTTATTGAATCGTTTTCTCTGTTTGCATATCGTTTTACTATAAATGTTTATTTTGTTACTGTATATGTCATATTTTCACTTTTGAAGAGACGCAATAAATTGTGTGTAATTGTTGACAATAATCAAGCACATCTTCATCTCTCTTTTACATTTTCGTAGGATTTGGAAACTGAGAACATTCTCCTCTTCCCAAGTTTTGTTTGTACAGAAAAAGTTTAGCCGAAACGCTCTTAGTTTTGATAAAATTTAATTTGTCACCTTGTAGTTTCAAATTAGTTTTGTAATTTTGTCAAATAAATCAGTCATATGGGCTATGTCACTTTTGAATTAAATTGCGTCGGAAATCATTGTCTTTGCTTTCCAGGAATTCCAACACTGAATCAAAGAGTGCATGCAATCGATTTAAACATGCACCTTTAGATAACCAACGTACTTCTGTGTGAAGTAGTAAACGGTTATAGTCTTCATCATTTTTCAAACAAAGTTGAGCAAATAATCTCTCATTGAAGGCATTCCTTTTAATTTTAATAACTGCTTTAATGAAATAATCTAGCGATCCATGCAAACGTTCACTAAGATTTTTTGCAATGAATGACACACATGACTGAAAATACATTTGGTACAGCGTGCTTGTCGTGTATGGCAGAAAGCCTCGGTATCTTCTTACCATTGACGGAGCACTGTCAGTAGCAGCAGAAATGGTATTAGTCAAGGGCATAGCTTTTGCATTGAAAAATCTTTTTAATTCAGTAAACAACGTTTCACCTTTTGTATCGGTTTCCAAACATTAACCAAATAAAAATTCTTGAATAAAATTCTTCTTTTACAAATCTTACATAAGCTAAAAGTAAAGCATCGTTTCCTGGTAAAGTGAACTCTCACGCTGTATAGAAAATTGAAATGTTTTTAAGTAATCACATAAAGAATTTTCTATGGACTGAGCCATTTCGTCGACCTTTCTTTGTACTGTATTACTACACAGTGGAATCCTTTTTATAATTTCGAAAGCTTGTTTGTGCAACACGTTACGTGTTACCCCATTACAGCTGATAAAATAGTTTCATATTAAACCTTACGCGGAACCCTGAGGTTTTTCAGGGACCCCCCCCCCCCAAATGAATTTTAAACTTCCACGGAGTCATGTGAGGTCACCGGCATCCCTTTACCAACATATTACCTAAATATGGTTATTACCAAAGCGCTATTTGAATGACTGTCCGTCCATAAGTCGTTTGCGTATTTTCGGCATTAAAATAAATGTTTCGATGTAATTAGAATGAATATGCTTGAAAAAAAAATAGTCAATAACAAGTCTAAATTGTGAACAAAAATAATTTCTACTCCAGTTTCGGCTTATTGTGCCGTCATCGTAGGCATTCCCTATATACTACTTGGCCTTCATATCAATAGATCTGTTGATGTTATGGTTAATACGTTACTTACACTAGATCAGTGGTGTCGAGCCTATGGCATGCGTGCCTAAGTCGGCACGCGACTAAAATATTACTTCCTTTAAATTTAATTGGAGTGTTGGCACTTTGTTATTAATAAGTGGTTTTATGGTTGAATTCTGGCGGCCCCAAAAAAGTTTGCCCCCATTGCACTAGGTGAATGACTGTCCGCCCACAAATTATTTGAATGTTTGTGGTGTGAAAAGAAATGTTTTGGTGTTCTTTGAAGGAATATGCTGAAAACTATTGTCGCGAATTAGTGTACATTTTTCTTTTTTTCTATTGAAGACTTTTTGTTTTGTTTTAAATCTACTGACGATTTTCTTTGTTAGGAAACATCTATTTCCATGAAAAACGATCTAATATTCTATATGGACCGTTCAGTAAATGTTTTATGCTCATTTGACTGTTTCGTCCTTTTTTTCTTCTGATATCATCACTACTTACAAACTATCATAACTACTTACAAATTATCATAACTACTTTCAAATTATCATCACTACCTAAACATTATCAGCAGTACTTACAAATTACAGTTTAATTAACAAAATATTTATTCAAAATTTACCTCATTTCAAATAAAGACAGTAAAATAATTAAATAAGCATATGATTCATATGAATATAAACATTAAATTTTTAAATTTCAGATAAATACACACAAAATGCATAGACATGCATACACCTGTAAATAAATAAAGGAACCCGTATTCATCTAAGAGGATTTAGTCAGTTTTAGTTAAAACATGAAACTCGTCATTAAAATGTTCAATTGAATAAGTTGGACCTTCTTTAACCTTCTTTTATTCTCCACTTTAATCCGCCTTTTTTATATTTTTACTTTTCCACATTGAATGACCAGAGATCTCACTTTTTGTTATTGAAATTTTATGTTCTTTCTTTTTTGAACACATTTTATGGTTGTGAACTGTCCAACTGATATTTACTAGATCAAACACAGCTTAAATTCCAAAATTACCATAATTAAAAACGTCACTGCCGGAAACACTGCTGTAAGCAAGAGGACAGCGATGAAAACATGTAATTTAGATCTTTCCTATTTTTATTTTTTAAAGTCTCAAGAGAATTAAACAGTCTTTTGGCAATATGATTTACACAGTCTTCTATCAAAAAAATAAAAAAGGACATTATAACCTGCATAATTCATAGTAGATTTGTGGGATTTGGAATCGTAGCCACATACAGGCCCGTAGCGTGCGGGAGGGGGGAGGGTGGCAACCCCCGGACTTTTGTATTGCCCCCTCTGCTAGTTTGCTCTTCTTAGTAAATTTTATTTCCTGCCCCCCCCCTGCTATTGCTTGGCCCCTGCTGTAGAATTTTCACGCTGGGGCATTTCGAAGCCGTTGTTTGCTTTATGTGACGAGTCATGATGATATATTAAAACCAAATATACATTACTTAAAAGCACATTTCTTCGTTATCCTACACAATATAAATAAATAAATAAATTATTTCTTTTAATCGTGTATATACACGTACGACAAATTTGTGGAATCGCACTAAATTTGAACAGGTTTGAAATTGAGATTAGAGGACACACAGACATCTACATTCCCCAGTATTGATTATAACGACTGTAAGGTTGTCTTTTTTGTATAATATATTTTTTCTTAATTCAAAGTATAACTTGGTTTGTTATTAAACTGAATTCAGTTATGTTATAAATGAATACTGTATAGATAACTTAATATAATACATCATTTATTTAAAACAATATATGGTGGTTTATAACCGTATCGCCAAAACTGTTATAGATAAATAACATTTAACTGTCTCACCTATACGTTTCTATAAAAAAGATGGTATTAATAACCGTAGCTCTGATACGGCTTTAGCAATGAACTGAAATATATTGTTATCTGGAATTCAAACAAGTTAAAATTGTCAAAATCGATTGGATTTTGAGAAATCAGTGATTGATTTCAAAATCCTCAAACTAAAGCTTTTTTTTTTATAAACGTATAGCACATAGAGACAACAAGTTAAAAAAAAATATAAAACAACAAACTCACTAGTGAAAATATTTTTTCGCTCACAAAGTAACAAAAGCAGTAAGTGTAATTAAGAACAAACCATTTGCTTTATTTGTGTTAAAACTTTACTGACGGACACTGGTTTTATTGATGTTAAAAGATATATCTAAGTTATTGTGAAAGTATCTCTCAAGTTTAAAAGAGCTTGAAAAATCTTCAGCTTTTTTAGATGCATTCTCCTCTCAGATTTACTTTGAGTGATGTTCAGGTATTTTTTGCCAATCTCAATATAATGTTCAAGAGTAGTCAAGTAATTTCCACAAAGAATCACTTTCTTTTTCTTTCTTTCAAAATAGATGCCAATAATGGCTGATCGTTATTAAAATTTGCCTGCAGATCTATATTCGTGTCCGCAAAGTACACTTCCCTGATAAGTGTACGAATGACATTGAAAGAAGCAGTAGATCTTTGCCACAGACGATAGGCAGTTAATGTTAAGCCAGTATGATTACAAAAATCACGAGTTGTTTCTTTAAGATGAGCAACATGAAAAAAGGCTAATTTCAAAGTATCACTCAAAACATGAACAAGATGGATGTTGTCTTCATATGGATGATTTTCACCTGCACTGCATTTATGGTTTCGGGGTTCCTGGAAAGATACAAAAATAAATTTAAAGAAAGAAAACATTACCATATATTAATATCTAGCTTGACTATTTGATATTCATGGACTCCGTTTACCACTATAACTTTAGTTGGATTCGGTTATAGACAGACCCACAGTTACATTAGCTGAATTTGATTATAGTCAGAGCAACTACAGTTACTTTAGTTGACTTTGGTTATAGACTAAACAACGGTTAATTTAGTTGGATTCGTTTATACACAGAACCACAGTTACTTTAATTGGCTTTGGTTATAGACAGAACCACAGATTCGGTTATAGAAAGAACCACAGTTACTTTAGTAGACTTAGGTTATAGACAGAACCACAATTACTTTGGTAGACTTAGGTTATAGACAGAACCACAGTTACTTAAATTGGCTTTGGTTATAGACAGAACCACAGCTACTTTAGTTGGATTCGGTTATAGATAGACCCACAGTTACTTTAGTTGGATTCGGTTATTGACAGAACAGTAAAAGACGGATTGTTGTGTGATGAAGCGCTTGACTGTCGCGGGTTCGATCTCCGGTGAGGAGCGATAGATATTTTAGGTCATGACGAAAGTCACCACTATATCTCCCATGGTGCATTTTGCACTATCGTCTGTGGTCGGGATGAAAGAAGGGCACCATAAAAACAGTCCCATTAGACTTTGTAGGATCTAAGAGATTTCATTTCATCCTTAAAGTGACAACAAATATAACAGTCGATAATCTGATTTTTTAACATAAATTTTCTGTTTTCCGTGAGTGGAACATCATAGCAACATATCATTTACAACTTTTTGGATAGACAGATTTAAAATAAACAATAAGTTATTTTTTAAACCATATTTTTATTCTACCTTACAATCCGTGCACCAGACACATTTTATTGCAGACGATTAAAAATAAGCATAAGAAACACAGTGGTCAAAAGCCAATCCTTTCTTTAAGTACAGCAAACAACATAGGAACTCGCTTAATGTTAACCCATGTGTTGACCGACATGATCTCTAAAAATAACAGATATTTCACTTAGCCCATGATGAAGATGATCCTATAATTAAGAGCATCAATAATATCAGCTTAAAATATATCTTAATCTACGTCCACAAATATTTCGGGGGTTTCTTCCTACACTCTCGTGATGGTGATGGTATTGTATTCTGACATAGAATGGACACCTAAACAATAAATGGACACCTAAACAATAAATGGACACCTAAACAATAAATGGACACCTAAACAATAAATTAACACCTAAACAATAAATGGACACCTAAATAATAAATGGACACCTAAACAATAAATGGACACCTAAACAATAAAAAAACATTTAGACAATAAATAAACACCTACACAATAAATAAATAATAAAAAAACACTTAGACAATAAATAAACAATGGTAAATGTTTACTAGTATTATTACTTTTTTATTTTTTTTCCTTTTACATAACGTATGTCTATTGTAATGAGTACGCGTGCCTAAATATGGCTTACACTTAAATAAAGCTTACAATATTTATATATAGAACATTCTTCCTATAAATTGCATTTAGCTCAATATTTAATTAAAAGGGAATACATTTTATTCCATAAATTGATAGTCTGTCAATTTAAAATACAAAATAATTATTATTACAACATTAGGATTCAATAAGTTTGTATGAATTACCACTATTTTGTTTGTTCTTGTAAAACACATAATTCTCTAATGTTTTTATAGGTATGTTTAAAACAAGTGGTCTCTGTAAAATGTGCGTGTCATTGCAAGCATGTAATTATATACATCACAACAGAGATATGAAAGGATGAGATATGTATCACTTAGATCCTATCTGCATTGCGCTTCTTTCAACCCCAAACATAGCAGATAGTGCAATGGGCATGAAGTCACCAAAGGGAATGCAAGCAGATCGTGCTGCCACATTAAAATTCGACTCACTACCAAAGCGCCATCTTCAGAGAGCTCTGTATTAGTATAGGCCAGTGGCTGTCACCCTTTCCGTGACTGTACCCCAGAGATTACGGAAATAGTCTGCGGGCACCCCTCAAATAGTCCGCGGGTACCCCTCAAATAGTCCGCGGGCACCCCTCAAAGTTTAGCCAAACTGGCGACTTTCGTCAAACTCTTGGCGGTTTAAAACGAAAATTGTGTCGCTGTATAACCTTTGCCGTACCCTTGGGGGGAACTCGAACCACCGTTTTAAAACTGCGGATGTAAGCAATATCTTTTACCACCAACATTCTATAGAAATGTACAGAGAACGTTGACTATTTTAGTGTGACCAGTGATCACGCATGAGGTAAATGAAAGCCTTATTCTCTTGTGTTTTTTTTTTAAATCTAAACAAATCGCGCCATAGTTTATAACATCGATAGATAGATAGTGGAGGAAAAGCCACTCAATGTTGCTGCAGTAAATGCCACTCATGCGATACATAAATTACATGTTTAAAATGCTATTATAAAGTGGGCGTTTTAGGAAAGATAGGAAATTAGAAACGAATAATTTGGAATGCTTGCAACTGAAGTGGACTGAGTCAGTATAAGTAAAATAATGGAGGACAAATAATGCAAACCATTCTTCATGAAATTTAAATAACATGCTTACAATGATTTAATAATAAATCAACAAACCTATTCAGTTCAGGCTATATAATTTACGGGTTAAGAGACTTTTGTAAATAGAACTCACTGCATTTTTACAATCCATTGCAAAGTATTTGTTGTATATATATATATATATATATATATATATATATATGTGTGTGTGTGTGTGTGTGTGTGTGTGTGTGTGTAAGAGGTATGACCTACTTATTAGTGTAAAACAATTGCAGTGTCTATGTATTTTAGTTCTGTTGCTTCCTAAATCTCCAAAAAATACAACGTCTTTTTTTCTTAAACTATATATTAACTATCATTTTTATTCCATAATTTATTAGTAAATCTCCTTATATATGTTTGTTAAATAAGATGTATTATTATATGAGAAGTGATTACTGGACATGTGAGAAGTGAATAAAATGTATTTAATTGATAGACTGCTTTCTTGAAATAAAAAATTCAAGACACAATATTTATCAATGTTCGACAATCATTTTAAACATACAAAAACCATCGTGAAATGCTGCAGCTGGTATATTACACTGAGTAATACTATTATGTATTGTTTTCATGCACTTAAAAAAGATTGTAATATTGTTGCTCTAAGTGAATGTCATTATTATACTATTGATTAAACTCAACCGAAAAATAAACAACGTTTTGATTTAATACAATCAATTATCACTCGTTTCTGAAATATTCTTAAAGTCAAACATCTAGACAGGATGAAATAAATTAACTCACTTGGATTTTGACGTCATCTTTGTTATTTCTCCGTAATTTTTCCTTTCGCTTCATTCTCAACATGTTTCCACACAACTTTCTTCTTCTGACTTTCTCCATGTCTGTCTCTCTGAAATATGTATGTGAATGTATGTGATAAAGATGCTAGAATGAAGTGAGGCCTCTCCCCAACCAATGTGACGTCTTTAATTGTTTTGTCGTCTGCTTGACTTTCTAAAAAGAAATCTCATTGTTAGAATGAATGAATGCCCAGATGTCTGAGCCAAGTATACAGTATGTCTTACGACTTACCGCCAACTTTGTAATGACGTTGTAAATTTTCGTTGGGAGGGAGGGGGAAGGGGCGTGTTGAAACAACAATGTCAACAATTCAGCGACGCAAGACGGCATGGTTCGGTCATGTATAAAGGTATAATAGCTTGACAAAAAAACCGTTCTTTCGCGGTGCTTCCGTGGCCATTACACTCCCGGTTTTGGTGGGGATGAAAGAAGGGCACAACAAAAACCTAAAAATTGTCCCATTTAGGTGGGGGGGGGGGACGACACCAAAAGACACATAAACATAGACACATACAAACATTGACGCATGCAAACATAGACAGATTGACACATACAAACATAGACACATACAGATACGTACACAAATAGATACATTTAAACATTGACATATACACCTTTACATTTGTGCAAACATACTCACAAAACCAGTAACAATGTTAAGGGGAAGTAACAAATGCAACAGCACCAGCTCGTGGTTAAAAATAGGACGCCGTGTTTTCATGTTGTTGTTCCCCCCTCCCCCACCCCTCAGTTTTCAATACGAAACGCTCCCAGCACATATCTCTTATCCTAGGCCCCGAAAAAGACAAAAAGCCACTCAACCTACACCCGCCCAAAAGCCACTCAACCTACACCCGCACAAAAGCCACTCAACCTACACCTGCCCAAAAGCCACCCAACCTACACCCGCCCCAAAGCCCCCCAACCTACACCCGCCCAAAAGCCACTCACCCTACACCCGCCAAAAAGCCATTCAACCTACACCCGCCCTAAAGCCACTCAACATACACCCGCCCAAAACCCACCCAACCTACACCCGCTCAAAAGCCACTCAACCTACACCCGCCTAAAAGCCACCCAACCTACACCCGCCCAAAAGCCCCCCAACCTACACCCGCCTAAAAGCCACTCACCCTACACCCGTCCTAAAGCCACTCAACCAAACCAGCTCAAAAGCCACTCACCCTAACCCGCCAAAAAGCCATTCAACCTACACCCGCCCTAAAGCCACTCAACCTACACCCGCCCAAAACCCACCCAACCTACACCCGCCCAAAACCCACCCAACCTACACCCGCCTAAAACCCACCCAACCTACACCCTCATATGTTAAAGGCTGCCCTTGCACATATTTCACAGTATATGTAAAAAAAAGAAAAACAAAAAAAAAACGGAATAAAAATGTACTATTGTAATATTGTACTATTGTACTATTTAGTTCATACCGATGGCACTGCCTGTAATTAAATACTTTTATTTTAGCTTGCTTTGTGTGGGCGCTGTGTGTAAACATGGACAGAACTTTGAATATCAGGGGGACACAACTGAGAGGCTAGTGACTGGTGAAAGTGATCTATGCATAAAAACTACAATACTTCCGTCAGAGAATGTGGACAGAGGAGTGCTAGGACAGATCTGATCAGACCATGATCTAGCCGTCGGGCATATACCAGGTCACATACATTGCACAATGGGGAATACAACAAACATGAATGAAAGTTCGATATCCGGTGAGACCAATGGGAATTTTTCAGATTATGGTTAAGTTTCCTCCATGTTTCCCGTGGTGCCTCCACGGACAGAATCTAACGGCTGTAATGGGGATGAAAGAAGGGCACCACAAAACATAAAAATTGTCCCATATAGGATGGCCTTTTTTTTGAGGTGGCTGGGTGGCGCTTCGCTAGCGAGCCCGGATCTTCTTGCTGTGGGTTCGAATCCAAGTGGGTCCACTCATCTACCTATGTCTCCCGCGGTACCTCAATGGTTATTGCACTCTCGACTATGCTAGTATGAAAGATGGGCATTAGCAAACCGTCCCATTAGTAAGGTATATATAGATAAACATGTCGTCCTTTCAGGGACTTCACACACACACACACACACACTCACGCACAAACACACACACTCACGCACACACACCAGGTAAATCAAGCCCCAAGTGGACTCAATATAAAGAACTATAAATAAAAAAAATGACCGACAAGGGATTTGTGAAAAAATAATGTCAATATTTCTTCATAAATATATAGATAAAAATAGTTTGGCAAAAGAATTTTCTGTTCTGCCGTTACGGTGTTGTTCCCCTTGGTAAGAGCCAAAAATCACCACACTTTACAAGAGCTGTACCGGATGAAACTACCGTCTCTGTGGGTACATTATGTTAATGAACCGTGTCTGTGGGTACATTATGTTAATGAACCGTGTCTGTGGGTACATTATGTTAATGAACCGTGTCTGTGGGTACATTATGTTAATGAACCGTGTCTGTGGGTACATTATTTTGATGAACCGTGCCTGTGGGTACATTATGTTGATCAACCATGTCTGTGGGTACATTATGTGAATGAACCGTGTCTGTGGGTACATTATGTTGATGAACCGTGTCTGTGGGTACATTATGTTAATGAACCGTGTCTGTGGGTACATTATGTTGATGAACCGTGTCTGTGGGTACATTATGTTAATGAACCGTGTCTGTGGGTACATTATGTTAATGAACCGTGTCTGTGGGTACATTATGTTAATGAACCGTGTCTGTGGGTACATTATTTTGATGAACCGTGCCTGTGGGTACATTATGTTGGTCAACCGTGTCTGTGGGTACATTATGTTAATGAACCGTGTCTGTGGGTACATTATGTTGATGAACCGTGTCTGTGGGTACATTATGTTAATGAACCGTGTCTGTGGGTACATTATGTTAATGAACCGTGTCTGTGGGTACATTATGTTGATGAACCGTGTCTATAGGTACATTATGTTAATGAACCGTGTCTGAGGGTACATTATGTTAATGAACCGTGTCTGTGGGTACATTATGTTGATGAACCGTGTCTGTGGGTACATTATGTTAATGAACCGTGTCTGCGGGTACATTATGTTAAATCTGATTTCTGATAGTAGGGATTTTCTATTCTGATTTGAAATTTGAATACATGTTTGAATTTGTTTTAGAGTTGGATTCTAGGACTACTTCATCCAATAAGTTTTTATTTATGCGTGTATTTTCATTTTTCATCACTATCAACAAATGAATAATTAAATTTTGCATCACTTTCAACAACTGCATGGTTAATGTGTCCTTCAAAAAAATTTAATTTTGACACTGATATCAACCAATGTAAATTGGACTGGCGGTGTATGTGGCTCTTAGAAACAGTGCTAGGGCATATTTTATTATTATCAATTCAGTTTATAGCAAACATTCAGTACAATTCTTATCGCATTTGTGCACTTTCTTACAAAATTACAATCATTAACGAAGAAAATTATTTTAATTTCATCACAACTTTCACAAGTTAGTGAAGTTACAATTAACAATTAATACATTTTTACTTTTTTAGTATGACATTAATTATTTACAACTTTATCTTACTTTTCTGTTTGTGTACAAGTAAAAAGTAAAAACAACAAATTGTTTGTAAGTTTAATTTTAAACAATAAACATGCAGATTTCTGAGATTATGCAGTAGGGTTATGACTTTTTTGTAACCTCATATTTACATGGCAAGAAAAGGTGACTTTTAATGAGTGTATTATGACACAAATAGCCTTTTCTGAAAATATTTGAAAAACCTTCCCCACCAAACCATAAAACGAATAGTATATATTAATATATATAAAACAACACTGTAATGGAAAGTTACATAAGAACAACAAGTGCAATGCATGTAAGCATGAGTTCAGAGATGTCCAAAATATGAAATGATAATAAAGGACAGCATAAGAAATATAAATAAAGTTTTATGCTTCATCATTAGTGAGAATAAAACAGTTAATAGTGTCTTTGAAGTCTCACAACGTGCAACAATATCTTGCATTATTTGTATAGCTATTTCTGCATAGCAGTTACTTCGTTCTATACCAGGTATTGCATTAATCTTCACAGACCCAGTGCCTCAAGAAGCATCTTTCTGCTTCAGTGTATCTATGCAAAACAGGTGCTAAAATCTCTTTTCCTATTTTCCAGTCACTTTGATCTGAAACCATACTTCAGACCATGCATGTCCTCGCTATGAAAGAACACACAAGTTCAAATTTCTCGTTTCTATTTTCCGGAATAGAATGAATGCCAGAAGTTCTAGTATTGCACTTGAATTCCAACGAGCATTACTAAAAGCCGTCAGTCTCTGGAAGTGAATTACTGGAAAGGTTTTATTTCATTCGTAATAGTGAAATACTTGCGTCAAATGATGTACGAACTTCATGTCGTCTTTCCATCCTTTGTTTTCTGAACTACTATCTTGAGAATCAAGTGACTCTTTAAGTGACTCGTAATTTGCACTAATTTTAGCAACAAATGGATAAGAAATGTTTGGATTAGACGTTTCCCTGCCGAAAACAGAATCCATAGCATGCTTGAGTACTAGGCCTAAAACATGAAGCTGGCAGCTGAGGGATTTGTCCACTGTTCTGTTGACAGTAATTTTGCAGCTTGCATACCACACCATTTTTGCTGCCAGAATTTGTATTCCTTGTATCGCAAATAATTACTCGAATACATGAATGGAGTTCGTATTCAGCTAGAACAGCCCTATTCGCTGTAAATATTGTCTCTGCTTTTCCATTTGTCAGAGACGATGTGGCTAATCGATTTTCTTTTTCAACGTTTTTCAGTAAAACAACTTGTTTTTCTCCTTCTTTTCTTTTTCTGTCAAAATGTATGCACCATTCAAAATTTTGTAAGCTGTTTTTATAAATTGCAACTTCAACAAATCTGATTCTTTATAGGTTGCCTTATACACTCCTGACTGCGAAGGAACTTCAATATTGGGAGAGTGTTCCCTTATTATTTTTAAAACTTTACAAGCTTTATTTGTTGACAAATTTGCTTTCCTACAAAATTAATTACAAACAGATGACTAAAGTTGAATGAAATTGAAATAAAAGAATACAATATTCTCAAATCAACCAAGCAGACTTTCCAAATTCCAAGCAGACCACTCGTGAAAATTACCAAACAAAGGTATTATAAGATTTGATTATTTTTGTTACAGTTGCAGTAGAAGCATAATACATTCAAACAGTGCACTTAAAATTTAAAATAAGCTTTTTCGATTTATTTTGTTTCAGACATAGAGGTAAAAAATACCCTATAAAGTTCCTGGATGTAATTAATGTGATCAAATATTTGTTAATGCGCAATCCATAAAGAAGTAATTTTATTGAAAAACGCTTCTTATTTGTAAACACAAGATGGCGTTGGTGGGGAAGGCTTTTTTGAGTGAAAAATAAATTAATATTATTTTTATATTTTGTTCACAATTGTTCATTAAAAATGCCATGTAAAATAAGATTCTGAAAAAAAATGTAAAAAGTACTAACCCTATTATGCAGGCATGGTTAGTGTTTCTGACTTTTCAAATCTTTTGTTCTTCTAATCTTCATCTGGAAGACACCCTTTCATTAACGCAGTGGCTACGGTTCGGTCCGACCGAACCCGTATTTTTTTTTCGGGTACCAGCCATACTTATTATTGCATATTTTTTTGTTTTCGGGCATATTTTTTTGTTTTCTGGGCTAGTGTTAGGGTTAGGGTTAGGAATAGGGTTAGTGCAGTGACTTATATGTTGTTATATAGCTCAGTGCAGCGACTCGGCCGCTATATTTAGATATCTATAGCTGGACCCTAACCCTATCCCTAACCCTATCCCTAACCCTATCCCTAACCCTAGCCCCGAAAACAAAAAAAAATATGCAATAATAAGTATGGCTGGTACCCAAAAAAAAAAATACGGGTTCGGTCGGACCGAACCGTAGCCACTGCGTTTCACTAAAAGCAAAATATCGGTATCGGTATCGGCAAAAATGCTGGCGAAAAATATCGGTATCGGACTCTCGGTAAAAAGGCATATCGGTCGCTCCCTTCTGAAAATAGTCAAATATATATGAGCGGGTATACAATCTTAACAAAAACTACCCCCGACGATTAAAGCGATTCGTTACAACCATGTTTATCAGGCTGGTGCTGTATTGTGCCTTTGTGCTGCAAAGAATTGTTGATGTTTTTTCATGCTTCCCTATTTGTACAGCTTGAGGAAGTTAAAGGAATGAAGAAGGATTATAGAAGAAGTGTGAAGCCATAATAATAAGTATATATATATATATATATATATATATATATATATATATATATATAGAGAGAGAGAGAGAGAGAGAGAGAGAGAGAGAGAGAGAGAGGCGGGGGGGGGTAGAAGTGAGGGGAGTGTGGTGAGAGAGTGAGGGGGAGAGAGAGGAAAGGAGGGGTAGGAGGGAGGGAGGGAGGGAGGGGGGGAGGGAGGGGAGAGAGGGAGGGGGGGGGAGAGGGTGTGGACAGGGGGAGAGAGGGAGATGGGGAGATGGAAGGAGAGAGGGAGAGAAAGGGAGGGAAGGAAAGAGAAAGGAAGGAGGTAGAGAGGGGGTAAAATGGGAGATAGAGGGGAAGGAGGGAGAGAGAAGGTGGGAGAGACGGAGGAAGAGAGAGAGATAAGGGGATGAGGGGGGTTAGGGAGGAGAGAGGGAATGAGGGGGAGGAGAGAGGAATGAGGGAGGGAGGAAGGGGAGAGAGGGGAGGAAAGGAGGGTAGGAGGGAGGGAGAGGGAGGGAGGGGGAGAGAGGAATGGGAGGAGGGAGAGAGGAAATGAGGGGAGGGAGGGAAGGGGAGAGGGAGGGAAAGGGAGGGGTAGGAGGGAGGGGGAGGGAGGGGGAGAGAGGGAGGGGGAGAGGGAGGGGGTGGACAGGGGGGGGAGAAGGAGGGGGAGAGAGGGAGATGGGAGATGGGAAAGAGAGAGGGAGAGAAAGGGGAGGGAAGGAAAGAGAAAGGAAGGGAGGTAGAGGGGGTAGGATGGGGAGATAGAGGGGAAGGAGTGGGAGAGAGAAGGTGTGGGAGAGACGGAGGGGAGAGAGAGATAGAAGAGTGAGGGGGGTTAGGGGAGGGAGAGAGGGAATGAGAGGGAGGGAGAGAGGGGAATGGGAGGGAGGGAGGGAAGGGAGAGAGGGAGGAAAGGAGCGTAGGGAGGGAGGGGAGAGAGGGAGGGGGAGAGGGAATGAGGGAGGGAGAGAGGAAATGAGGGGGAGGGAGGAAGGAGAGAGGGAGGAAAAAGGAGGGTAGGAGGGAGGGGGGACGGAGGGGGAGAGGGAGGGGAGAGGGAGAGGAGGGGACAGGGGGAGAGAAGAGGAGGGGGAGAGAGGGAGATGGGGAGATGGAAGGAGAGAGGGAGAGAGAAAGGGAGGAAGGAAAGAGAAAGGAAGAGGAGGGAGAGAGAGGGGTAGGATGGGAGATAGAGGGGAAGGAGGGAGAGAAGAGGGTGGGAGAGAGGAGAGGGAGAGAGAGATAAGAGTGAGGGGGTTAGGGAGGGAGAGAGAGGGCATGAGAGGGGAGAAGGGGAGGGTTAGAGGAGGGAGAGAGGGGAGAGAGGGGAGACAGAGAGGTTGGAGAGGGAGGGAGAAGAGGAGGGAGGGAGAGAGAGGGTTAGGGGTGGAGAGAGAGGAGGGAGAGGAGAGAGGGAGAAGGATGGGAGAAATGGGAGGGAAAGAGATAAAGAGAGAGAGAGTGGGCAGGGAGGGAGAGAGAGGGAAGGAGGAAGGGGGAGAGAGGGAGGGAGGTGGACATGGAGGAGAGAAAGAAGGGAGATGGGCATGACTGAGGGAGGGAGAGAGAGATGGGAGGGAGAGGGAGGGAGGGAGGGAGGGAAAGGGAGAGAGAGGGGGAGGGAGGGAGGGAGAGAGGAAGGGAGAGAGGGGGTAGGGAGAAAACAGAAGGTAAACAGAAAACCTTATTTTAAACCCGGGCAAGCCAGGTACTTGCAATAATAAGGGTACTTAATATCATTCAATTCGTTTTGAGTACACCGCTTAGAAAGCATAACTTTATTGATATAATGTGTGGTAAAGTAAAATGAATCTAAGTTCATAATAGAAATAGATAAAAACGTTGTGTATCTTTTATCTACCCTTCAATTAAAAAAAAATATTCCATCTATCCAGAGGCAGTCGTGTATTAGTCGCAAAAGAAAATATGGTCAGTCGTCAAACACTCCATCAGCATTGTGAAGAGAGAAGAGAGGAAATGAAAGAGAGAGAGAAATTATCAAAAGAGTAAATGAAAAATGCGGGTGGATGGGGGATAGATATGAAAGAAATGCCGAGTAAAGAAAACAAAAAGGGAGGGGGGTGGAGTGAGAGAGAAAGAAAGTTGACGAGAATTTCTTTCATAAATCTCAATAATTTAAAAGCAATAAATGGTTTAATAAAGTGAGGTTTACAGTTAGCGCTGTTCAAACCGCTGGTTTTGATCCATTTATGTCATTTTTAAATTATTTTCTCCACAAAGTTAAAAAGAAATAGTTGCCTTGCTGATGAATGTTGGACATGTCTATACCGTGGACTGGCCGGAGATAATTGTCTCACTGGGTGTCTGTGAGAGACTTTATATCAGGTCACTGACCTCACTGGGTGTCCGTGAGAGACTTTATATCAGGTCATTGACTCGCAAGGACGTTCTTTGAAAGACCTAATTAGATGACCACCCCAGACAGCCCCCCCCCCCGACCCCAAGTGCAATGGAGCCACTTCTGGAACATACTTCTAGCACTTCTCCAAAGGTCCCCTAAATATAAGTCTCTGCCTATGCCCCACACCTTTTCCAAATACGTTAAGAACGGGCCAGTGGATTCGATGCCAATAATCTACGACCCCCTCTCCCCCACCCAATTTGCAACCAAGACCACGGCGGTATCCCGGTTGAAGAAAGGGACCCACAACACTTTCCCCAGTGTCATACGATCACAACACCCCGCCCATTATAGATACATAACACGCCGCCCATTATAGATACATAACACGACGCCCATTATAGATACATAACACCCTGCCCATTATAGATACATAACACGCCGCCCATTATAGATACAAAACACCCTGCCCATTATAGATGCATAACACGCCGCCCATTATAGATACATAACACGACGCCCATTATAGATACATAACACCCTGCCCATTATAGATACATATCACGCCCCCATTATAGATACATAACACGCCGCCCATTATAGATATATAAAACGCCGCCCATTATAGATACATATCGGCCCATCCATTATAGAAGTATATAACACCCCCATCCAATGCAGAAATATGTGCATACACTACTTAGTGCGTGAGACGTTCAGTATGTCACAGTCACTGACATATTCATGATGTATTCTACGTATCGTTTAAAACCAATGAATGATAGACGCATCACCTGTAATATATCTTTGTAAATAAAGACGCGGAATAATATCATTCGATCAATGGATTATTACACACACAGTGCTGCCATCAAACTCCATAAAATAGGTTAAAAGATTCGCCCATTGCATAAATCTACTAAAAGACACATATGTTCTATTGGATAGACTAACTGGACGACTGCATCAGGCACAAGCCGATACTCCTACCCCTACGAGGATGGTCTTGTGGTCAAGCGCTCGACTGTCGACCTGAAGGTACCCGGTTCGATCTCCGGTAAGGACCAATGGATATTTCAGGTCATGGCTTAAGTAGTGTTGTTTTCGTTGACATAACTAAACTAAAACCTTCGTTGACGAAAATGTTGACTTTTCGTCAACGAGACTAAAACTAAAACTAAAATTAGCAAAGACTAAAACTAGACGAAAACTAAAATTATTACAGAAAAAACGAAATAAAAAACTGAAACTAAAAAATATAGTGTTGCTTTCGTTCACGAAAACTAAAACTAAAACCTTCGTTAACGAAAATGTTGACTTTTCGTCAACGAGAACTAAAACTAAAACTAAAATTAGAAGCAAGACTAAAACTAGACGAAAACTAAAATTATTACAGAAAAAACGAAATAAAAACAAACTAAAATATGACCTGGGACTAAAACAACACTAGGCTTAAGTCCCCGCTATGTCTCCCGTGGTGCCTCCATGGCCATTGCACTAAACGGCTATGGTGGGGATGAAAGAGAGGCACCATATAACAACAGTCCCATAAATGGTTTATAGGATCTTAGAGATTCCATCTCATCCTTACAGGGACTTTACACACTCCCTACCCCATACTCCTGCCCCCTCCCCCCGCCACTTTTCAGAACTTCTTCCTGTCAAATCTAACTATCAGGTCCCCGAATATACATATGTCCAGGGTCACCTAGGGCCCTCAAATATATTTCAGATCAACTACCTTGACCCCTGAATACTAAAGAAAGACATTATATTTTTTTTAAAAGGGTCAAATTGTTTAAGAAGTATCATTAGTTCAATATATAAAATATTGGTATGAACAAATAATTTTCTGTTGCAGATGTTTATTTGTGAATGGGGTCTACCATATACTATAGTTGAAATGTTCTTATAAAATAAATAAATAAATAATTATGGTTCAATATTAACTCAAAACCTAATATATGAATGATAAAAACGTTCACGAAAACCACCAGCAACACCTGACGGCTAACAAACTGTCAATTTAACACTTTCACCTGACAAACACCACACGTTGTCAATTGGTCATTGAAATATTCATGAATAGTCCAACTGTGCCTTCCTCTAGACAAAACATGTCAACATTTTCATGCCAAGTTCATGAACTCAAATATGGACAGAAGACTATTTAAGTCTATTCTTCTTCTGTATTTCAATTTGAAAGAAATTTTAAAAAAAACATGACCGTTACGATACACCATACATAAAAGCAGACGATCATCATGTTTTGCTTGTGACATAGAGACGTCAGTTAATTTTTTTTTTTCAAAAACGTTCGATTCACACATACGGGACATATAGATCTCGTGAGAACGAATCAATACTTTGATTTACTTAACAAAAAAATAATAATAATGAAATAAATCACTTGAACCTATTGATTCAAGTCTTCTTCCAGTTAATCTTAAGCAATAGTTCCAACTTCATCACCCGTCCTCCAAACGTGGGTTGTTTTTTTGAGGGGGTAATCTATAGAAGAGACAAGAACCAGGAATAGAAGAAAGAAACATTCATACCGTTCTTCGGGTCGTTGAACATTTTGTATTCAATCAAAACACAAGTTAAGTAAATTGAATGTGACTGTCTCTACACCTGTGGGTTTTCCTCAGGTAGTAAACTTCTGTCTGTCACGGTTAACTGGTACACCGTTTAATCAAAATAAATAAGCTCCCGCACAAAAAAAGCCAAGAAAAAAGAAGGGGGTGGAGGAGAGGGGGGGGAACTATGTGAATTTATATGAAATTGTGATGTGAAATGGTTTTAAATTCGGTAAGTGGGTCAAATGGACAATCAATTAAAGGAATATTCTGATAGTTTCTTTTTTTTTTTTTGTTGTTTTATTTTAATAAATAGTTGAATACTTATAGACATCTTTGAATGCTAAAATTCATTTTGTTACATAACAGCCTGGAATCCTCCTCCCCTCTTAACTTCATGTTTGCATATTGCAACACATTTTTAGTTTTCATTCCTAACCAGGTATTCTGCTTTCCAAGTAGTTGTGGCACATAATTCACAAAGAAACGTTCTTATTTTTAAAGGTTCCCAAACTCAGGCTTACAGAGATGTTGGATGTTTAATAGGAATTAATATTTGAAGAGGTTGGAAGGGGTGCCTTTGTATCGCAGGCCCAGTTGCCCCGTTCATTGAAACGACTGTGGATAAAGGTATATGAGATGAATCTAAAAACATTTCTTGAAACCTTTTCTCGTGAATGACATTATTTATTGGTGTGCAAAAACCACACAACAAAACATAATTTATGTTTTCAATTGACAAAGTAATTAATTGTAACGGAAACAACGATATTTAAAAAAACAAAACTATCTAGCTCTAGAGGAAGAAGCTAATTTGCATGCCGTAGCGATCAGCGATTCTGCACATCCTATTTCTGTGAACTGGAAGTTTCCTGCGATTTGGCAATTTCCTCTGTCAGGATGCGCCTGTGATGTCAGAAATGGACGATCGTTGTATGGAAGTGGGACACCGAAGCTACGCTCTACACAGGAATACAAATAAAGTTGGGAAATAAGGACAAGTGAAATAACCACGAAGAAGAAATCGATGAGTTAAGTCGAGACTATTTGGATTCAACAATGAAAGTTAATATTTAAATATACACAGGGACAGTAATAACGCTAACAGAAGTTAAAAACCAAAACGTTGGAGAGATAGATAGACAGAAAGACAGACAGACAGATAGAGAGATAGAGAACTAGATGGTTAGATCAATATATCATAGATAGAAAGATAGATAGAGACAGATATCAAAAGAGGATAGATAGATATATTAATAGATGATAGATAGGTATATAGATAGATATATTAATGATGATAGATAGGTATATCAATAGATGAGATGGGAGATAGATGAAAGATAGATGATAGATAGATATAGATTAATCCTCTCATTCTGTCATTCTCCCTCCCTCTCTCTCTCTCTCTCTCTCTCTCTCTCTCTCTCTCTCTCTCTCTCTCTCTCTCTCTCTCTCTCTCGCTCTCTCTCTCTCTCTCTCTCTCTCTCTCTCTCTCACACACACACACACAATAAGGTTTACCAGTTTTCCACAACACTGCTCAGTTCCTCACTAGGACGCGCCACACCACGTATTCTCCCGATGTTCCGAAATGGCGTCGGCCCATCAGATCACGTGGGCGACCCGGGTGTATCATCCCATCGGTAATCGCTGTCTGATTGTCAGCTTCCTCCGTCCACTGGACGATCTAATTGCACGCCCCATCCTTCGCCGCCGGCCACTTGACTTGCAAAAAATGGATTATGAACCTGATCCTCCTGTAATCACAAGTGCGCGTGGGCACCCCCCTCCCCCCCCCCCAATGACAGACGCCGGCCATCTCTTGTTATTGTATTTCCTATGCGTTGGACGTTCCCAATTATTTGTAGAGTGTCTACGATAAAAAAAAAATCAGCGAATATCAATTTGTTGTTGTTTGTTTCCCCCCTCCTCCTTTCCCTCTATCATCAAATCTCTCAAACATTAAACAATAAAGTGTAAAAAATAAAAATGTATTATCAGTTGATAGTGACGTCATCGGTGATTATCTTAAAAACTTTTGTGATGAAAAGATGCAAGCGATACCGGTCTGTTTAAAATTCGAACTTCGAACAGATTTAATTCATAATTAACATATTGCACTATAACCTGACAGGTACTTTTGACTAGAAACTTTAAATAACTTTGAAAACCTTTTGTCCTAGGGCAGGGGTCGGCAACCTGCGGCTCGCGGGCCGCATGCGGCTCTTTCGATGCCAAGTTGCGGCTCTTTCGATGTCAAATTGCGACCTTCCAGTTTAATCTGCAAAAAAAATAATAATTCTATTATTTTATATATATATATATATATATATATATATATATATATATATATATATATATATATATATATATATAATCCTAATGAAAAATCATAAAATTGAAATAACAATTTTAGTGGCCTTTAAAACCTGAGAAAATTGTAAATTATAACTTTTGGCTCTTCCGTCGCAAAAGGTTGCCGACCCTGTCCTAGGGCAGTGGTCCCGAACCTTTTCTCGCCACGGACCAGTGATGGATGGAGGGTGGGGGTAGGAGAGGACCGTTGATTATTTATAGTATAGATTGTTTTGATTAACGGTGCCACAGCCGCTCACAGGCGCCCAGCTCCAGGTTAACCTCTCGTCCATGGAAAAAGTCGCATCGAGAGAAATACACACAACCGTAAATAAAAAGAAATAGTTTAATGTTTACTTCGGCGGCCCAGTACCATTTGATCCACGGACCGGCATCGGTCCGCGGACCGGGGTTGGGGACCACCGCCCTAGGGCACCCAAAGACCAAAGAACGACTCTTGACTTCATCGCTCCCATAATGCTTGCTCATTACCATTCGTGACTTTTTTTAAAAAATACGTTATCATTACATGTTATGTTATAAAATAGTGACACTGCTATTGATTTTTAAATCAATATTGAGAAATTATATAAATATGAAAGATGAACAGCATCCAATGGCAGTGTATAGATAGATATAGGAAGGACAGAGATGGGGCAGTCACCAGATGGACATAGTGATGGGGCAGTCACCAGATGGACATAGAGATGGGGCAGTCACCAGATGGACACAGTGATTCGGCAGTCACCAGATGGACATAGTGATGGGGCAGTCACCAGATGGACATAGAGATGGAGCAGTCACCAGATGGACACAGAGATGGGGCAGTCACTAGAAGGACCTAGAGATGGAGCAGACACCAGATGGACATAGGATGGGGCAGTCACCAAATGGACACAGAGATGGGGCGGTCACCAGATGGACATAGAGATGGGGCAGTCACCAGATGGACATAGAGATGGGGCAGTCACCAGATGGACACAGAGATGGGGCAGTCACCAGATGGACATAGAGATGGGGCATTCATCAGATGGACATAGAGATGGAGCAGTCACCAGATGGACACAGAGATGGGGCAGTCACCAGATGGACACAGAGATGGGCAGTCACCAGATGGACATGGAGATGGGGCAGTCACCAGATGGACAGAATGGGGCAGTCACCAGATGGACATAGAGATGGGGCAGTCACTAGAAGGACCTAGAGATGGAGCAGTCACCAGATGGACACAGAGATGGGGCAGTCATCAGATGGACACAGAGATGGGGCAGTCACCAGATGGACATAGAGAAGGGCACAGTCACCAGATGGACACAGTGATGGGGCAGTCACCAGACCTTAGCTTTGGATATTTCGGAAGGCTTTTAATGTTGTTGACGGCACAGCTGATAATACGTGGTAACTAACTCACCCTCCTACCCTGTTGACATTTTCATCTGTGTATATTACCCTCTCTCTCTCGCTCTCTCTCTCTCTCTTTCTCTCTCTCTCTCTCTCTCTCTCAGGTTTACACATTATGTGCACTTTACTTCAATTTCCCTATTGTACTCTTGGGACATTTTTTCCTGCTTCCGGTACCCGCGGTCAAAGTTCAATTGTCCTAATGGATTCGGCTTCAAACCCCACACACACACACTCACTCACACACAAACACACACACAAGCCACGTAGCCCTGCTGATGTCTTTACGTTATGCCGTTTATTTATTTGCTTTTGAAAAGTATGAACGGTTCTGTGTGTGTATCAATCTGTTCCCTTTCAGTGTAACTTCAGAGTTCCTAGCTACGTAACACTGTGAGTCAGTCAGTCAGTTAGAGAGTGGATCAGTCAGTGAGTCAGTCAGTCAGTGAGTCAGTCAGTGAGTCAGTCAGTGAGTCAGTGAGTCAGTCAGTCAGTGAGTCAGTCAGTCAGTGAGTCAGTCAGTCAGTGAGTCAGTCAGTCAGTGAATCAGTCAGTCAGTGAGTCAGTCAGTCAGTGAGCCAGTGAGCCAGTGAGTCAGTGAGTCAGTCAGTCAGTGAGTCAGTGAGTCAGTCAGTCCAGTCAGTCAGTCAGTCAGTCAGTGAGTCAGTGAGTCAGTGAGTCAGTGAGTCAGTGAGTCAGTGAGTCAGTCAGTCAGTCAGTCAGTGATTCAGTCAGTCAGTCAGTGAGTCAGTCAGTCAGTGAGTCAGTCAGTCAGTGAGTCAGTCAGTGAGTAAGTCAGTCAGTGAGTCAGTCAGTCAGTGAGTCAGTGAGTCAGTGAGTCAGTGAGTCAGTGAGTCAGTCAGTCAGTCAGTCAGTGAGTCAGTCAGTCAGTGAGTCAGTCAGTCAGTGAGTCAGTCAGTCAGTCAGTATCAGTCAGTGAGTCATTTGTTTATATCTTTGATTTTATCTTCTGTAAAATAATCACGTTACTAATTACTAGTAAACTAATATTGTATTGAAAGAAATATCTCTGTGCCTTGTTACAGAAATATAAATTTATTACAGCTTCTGTAACTCTGCCTTATTACAAAATATATGCCTTTGTGATTACAAAATATGGCTGCTGTTGATTACATCTATGTACCCATAGTTACAGAAATATGTATTGCCTATGAGTTACAGAAATATGTATGCCTACAATTACAGAAATATATGCCAGTTGATTACACACAAATTGATTAAATAATCCAAAAAATAATTTTTTTCGTTTATTTTTGTCTGTTGAGTGTTAAATATTGGACATCTTGGTCTTGTAGGACTGTGTTAATAACTTTAACTCTAATATAAAAACCAAATGTTTACTTTGGTTTAACTTAGTTTACCTCTAGTTTACCTCTAGTTTACTTCTAGTTACCTCTAGTTGCTTCTAGTTTACCTCTAGTTTACTTCTAGTTTACCTCTAGTTTGCTTCTAGTTTACCTCTAGTTTACTTCTAGTTTACCTCTAGTTTACTTCTAGTTTGCACCTCTAGTTTACTTCTAGACATCTAGTTTACTTCTAGTTTTCCTTCAGCCTGTACAATTCTACCTCATTACCTTCATAAACACAAATATTGTGAGTATATTTTTTAAAATCTATAGGCCTATTCTATGGTTAAACAAACTATATGACCTCATTACACCCCCCAGTCCACCAATATGCTCACCTTACAGTTCAACTCCTAATGAATCTGACGCTTTTTGGGGCCCTTAATCCACTTTACCTAAATTCGTGTAAATATTTCAAAATTTCTGCCTATGGACCTGAAAACTCTAAGAATGTCCATAGCTACCTTTTAAAAGTCACTGCGATAAGAAATTAACAGCAGAATTGTATACAGACATGTAGGCCTATTTACATCGCACAAACCTGTAGGCCTATTTACATCGCACAAACATGTAGGCCTATTTACATCGTAAAATCACATATAGGCCTTTTTACATCGTACAAAATATAGGTCTATTTACATCGCACAAACATGTAGGCCTATTTACATCGCACAAACATGCAGGCCTATTTACATCGCACAAACATGTAGGCCTATTTACATCGCACAAACATATAGGCCTATTTACATCACACAAATATATAGGCCTATTTACATCACACAAATAATTAGGCCTATTTACATCGTACAAACATGTAGGCCCATTTACATTGGTTTGCACTGATGATGATGACAATTCTATGAATCGTCAGAATTAGATTTCATTGAGTCAACACGGGCTAACTACGTCGACCAGTGTTAAGTCTATACTCTATAGTCATATAATATACGCCCTCAGCAAACAAAACAAGAATATCAAAAGAAATACATTTCCCAGCAACAGGCATCAGTGCTGTGGCAGGAAGTTAGGACCCCCGCGAGTTACGAAAATGCCATCTCCTCCATGAGTTATGAAAATGTCATCTCCTCCAAACACAAATGTCAGTCTGCTTTCTTTGCATGCAATCTTTTTTTTTGTGTGTGTGCATGTTCATGGATGTCTGGTATGTGTTTTTGATCACCCAGACGCCATTAAACAACAAAGTTGATGTTAGAAATGATAGCATGATAAACAATTTGGTACGATCTCACCACCTGCATTTGTCCGTTTGTCCTTATACCAGCCTAGTACAAGAACTTCCTTGGCTTAGACTCATATGTCTGTATATTAGGCAACCAGTCTAGTTCAAGAACTTCCTTGCCTTAGACTCACATGCATGTATATTAGGCAATACGACCAACTAAGACTATTGTGTCTAAATACTGGCCCACATGGTGTCGACAAGAAATGTAGGTCATGTTGATAATGTAGGTCATGCTAATAATGTAGGTCATGTTGATAATGTAGGTCATGTTGATAATGTAGGTTATGTTGATAATGTAGGTCATGTTTTTCAAACGGTTCAAATTAGGTAAAATGTTATTAAGAGCCGCACTGTTGTAAATTGCGGTGTTTCTCAACCGGTGGTACGCGTACCCCAAAGGGTGCGGGAAAGGTTATACAGGGGTTATGACATCATAATTGTATTATGACAATAGGGCACATTGATTTTCAAACTTACTTGTGAGGGGTACCCACAGAAATATTTTGCACCCTTTGGGGTACAATTGCAAAAAAAGGTTGAGAACTGCTGGTTTATTATTGTACAATATTTACTGAAATTAAAGTTTGGTCGGTCTGACTCCTCACCCCTTGGGAAAGTTAAAGATCGTGCGCTATGGCAATGAGGTCTTTGATTAGGTGGACGCCGGATGGGAGCCGAATCTATGGCGACAAAGAGCTACACCAATAAAATTAATATTGTACAAAGGTTCTCATAATCTGATTATCTGCCAACCAATAAGAAATTCGGTTGTGTAAAAATTGGAAAAAGGATTTTTTTTTCAAAAGTTAAAAATTAGTTAAAAAATTAGTGAAAAAATTAGTTAAAAATTAGTTAATGCATTTTTTGGCCAACCACTTTAAATCATGTGGCGATCCCTTGAGATCCACTGGTGTAATAAATTATTTTCATGCCATACAGACGTAGTGTTGTAGATTGTTTTGTATCTCGGGGCCTGTCACAACTCTGGATCTCACTTCAGAATGTAATAGGAAAAATTAAGTTTTTAAAGACGTCATAAATATGTGAAAATTCAGGTTACCTGTAAAATGACACCCACCTGTAAAATGGCACCCACCTGTAAAATGGCAGCCACCTGTAAAATGACACCCACCTGTAAAATGGTACCCTCAGTACTACTCTACCCCCTACACATAACCATTCCCCAACGCCCATTTCCACTACCGTAAATCTATTATTTCACTTTCTAAAACCAGAACAATTCTAAATCTAAAACTCTAATGCGTTCACTAATCAAAATATCATTCGTCACAACCTACCAAAACAAATAACAACCTTTAATTTTTTTATCTCAATCACAAATATCAATCATCACTCCAGTTATGTTTTTCTCTGATTAATTTACAAAATTTCAATGGCACAGGGTCCCCAATATTTACCTATTAGATCTTCACTTACGGTCATCGATAAAACGAATCGTTTTACATTAACTTGCTCTAGTTGATTCCTTCTTTGATCTCCCCCCCACCCCTTTAAAAAATCCCACTCATAAAAAAATCTAATAAAGAAAAAATTTTGATAATAAGACAAATAGGAATGTGACTTTGGGTACTTTTATTTAAAAATAGTGGCCCGAAGATATAGAATTTTTCATTGAAATACAGAACAATTTTATAACCCCTGATCTGTTAGGGTTGGAAACACCACAACACAATAAGTTGTTTTTTTTTTTGTTTTTTTTTTTTAATTGACAGAGTAAATTAATAGTAAAAACTTTTCTTCGATGAGTGGATTTTCTCCAGATCCTTATCGATTACTTAACAACCACTGGGACAGTTTCAAAGAACTCTTTTTTACATACCTACCATAGTCAAGTTAGGTTAACTGTATGACATGACCTGGTAGATTGACAGAGGTCACTCCGATTACGCACCCCCCCACCCACTACCTTCCCCCATCCCCCACACCCACACACACCAATCAGACTATAATACTCACCCCCCCCCAATTGACCAGGAATTAAACTAAACAAGTAAATCACGACCGGGTATGTGGTATGGAAATGGATGCAGCTCAAACACCGGTCAGACATAAGGCTCTGAAGTGTAGTCGTCGAGTACAGTAACTTATGATAATAGTCGGCGATTGGTCGTTGTGTGTGATCATAAGGGCCCCAGTTGTCAGGTGGCCCAGATAATAAATGGCGGCAGCCCTGTATTAATCACACCAGCCCCCCACACACACACCACATCGCCCTCCCCTCTTACACACACACCCTGCGCCCCCCAACACAGACAGTCATTCACAAAGCAGAAATCGCCAGTAGAGTCCAGCGGCGAAAGTTTTGATCAGATGTCGAGGGAGGCTGACCGTTCTGATAGCCAGATAATGAGTTCGCCGGTGTGTCCGTTTGTGTGTGCAACACTTCAATGGCCGTAGCACTAATGGTTAGTGTGGGGATAAAAAGAAAGGCACTACAAAAATCAGCCCCCGTAGTTGTTTATGGGATCTAATCGATAAATATGCCGTCCTTACTTGGACATCACAGATATAAACCAAATGCGTTGTTGTTTTGATTTAGTATATAGGCCTAACCCGCAACGTGTTTCATAGAGATATCTCTACTCTCCAGTCCCACTTCCCGTCTGATCTGACTATATCCTGGTTGGGAATGGCGACTGGCCTGTTATTTATTTCATTACGCACAAAACTAATTAAGCTCAGAACACCTTCCGTTTAATTAATGTATATCACTTTATTGAAATAATTGTAACGCTAATTATCTATTTCTGA
Source organism: Bulinus truncatus (assembly GCA_021962125.1). Taxonomy (NCBI): domain Eukaryota; kingdom Metazoa; phylum Mollusca; class Gastropoda; family Planorbidae; genus Bulinus; species Bulinus truncatus. Next base: position 938,442 of record JAGDYQ010000164.1, read on the forward strand.
ACACAAACCGGTCAAATCACGTCTACGAACGATACATTGACGCCTTAATATAACTATTTCCATTATCTGTTCCGCCAACCCAATAACACACTTTTTTTTTTTACTTGCTACTGTACTTCATTTATTCACCAATAAATTCAAACTTAACATAACTACATTGACCGCATGTTGCTGTCACGCCCTGTATCTAAACCTTGACTGCTTAACCTTAACCAAATTTGTCCCTTTCTTGGATCTCCCCCCTCTCCCTCCCCCTTTCATCATCTCTCCTCCCCCCTCCCCCGTTTAATTACGTAAATCTAACTACACGCTGCTGGTATTAAAAGCATCAGTCCTGAACCTACTTTCACTGTCCTCACAATCCTTTTACGATAAGTCATTATCTTTAAATACTGCACACTTTTTAATGGCAGATAATTTAACTATTCTGCACTATTGCAGAAACTATATTCATCACGAGTTCATGTGGATCTCCTAGGACTGTCACGCGAAACCAGAGCCCCTTTACGCAGCCACGTAGCGTGGAAATTCTACTGCAGGAGGCAGGCATTCTACAGCAGGGGCCAGGCCAATAGCAAGGAGGGGGGGGGGAATAAATGTTACTAAGTAGAGCAAACAAGCAGAGGGGGGGGGGAAGATAAAACGCAGGGGAGGGTGGGCGGCTTCCCAGCCCCCGCCCCCCCCCACCCGCACGCTACCGGTATGTCTTTATGGACCCTTTTACTACCCAATATCTGACCCCCCCCCCATTAGATACAGCTAAACCTAGAGAGGTCCGTTATAAGTTGATGTTTTTTAGGCGGATTGCGGGAGTTGGCTGGGCAGTGATATTTTGAAACATTACTTCGGCAAAAGTTGGGGGTCAATGCTCCATATCATCAAATTTAAATTTGATTTAATATATTCTGGCGAAGGGGCCTTTGTGACTAGTGGGGTGCCGTTGCAATCGGCTAATCTGCATCTACGTTTCAGAATGACTACTCACACAGCCAGACATAAAGAATGTACTCAACTTCAGAATGACTCCTCACACAGCCAGACATAAAGAATGTACTCAACTTCAGAATGACTCTTCACACAGCCAGACATAAAGAATGTACTCAACTTCAGAATGACTCTTCACACAGCCAGACATAAAGAATGTACTCAACTTCAGAATGACTCTTCACACAGCCAGACATAAAGAATGTACTCAACTTCAGAATGCTGATGGAGTGTTTGACGACCGACCATAGAACTCCCTTTACCGCCAACATCTCAAACTACGTCACATTGTATAGGGATGGAGTCCAAGTAGCGCCGTACACAATGTAGACAATGCAGGCTAACCCATTTTATGATGGGGGTTTCAAGGAACTAGAATTTTTAAAGCTTTGATATTTCTTGTTTTAAGAGGCCTGATATTTTCTTTAGCAACTAATACATGACTGCCTCTGGATAGATGGAATATCTTTTTTAATTGAAGGATTCGTATGTTAAGTATAATAAAGGTAAAAAGAATGTTACATTTTCAGTTATATTTATTTTGTAATCAAAAGTGCACCAGGTTTGCAATATTTTCTTAGTTAATTCTCAGTACGATGTATTGTACTAGACTACAAGATGTATAACAGTAAATAAACCACCTGCTAAACAAGTGACGAATCGCTTTAATCGTCGGGGGTTGTTTTTGTTAAGATTATGTACCCGCTCATATATATTTGACATTTTTCAGCTGTAAATGCGTGCCAACAAACTGGTCCGGACACCGGGCCCTTGTTTACTAGTAAGTGGGGAAAAAATGGTTTTCTTCAATGTTTGATGTTAAAATACCATGTAAGGGAGCTAACCGCAAAATTATTTTTCCATTACCAGATTTTTTGTGTGTGCTGGGTTATAAACCATTGTTATTGTCGAAATCAAACAAAAATAACTTTCAATTAAAAATAGTTTATTAACTATTAGAAGTAAATGAATGACGTTTTATACAAAAGATAAGATAGTAGTCTGCTATTAATTGGTAGGGGGCGTGATCAAAGGGGGTCCTATGTTCCCTGTAATTTTTCGAAGGTTGTGTTTGTCCAATGATAATAGCCCAGACCGCCAGAAGATGGAAGAAAATTAACGTTTGTGTTTCTTTTTAGTAGAAAGACCTAATAAACGAACTTGTATCACTTGTAATGTGAGTGCGCTCCGTAAATGCCTATCCAGGGCGGCTTGTTTGTTGTTTGTTTTTTTTATTTCATTCATTTGTAATCCGGTCCATTCTTTTATATTGTCACAACGCACAGTAACATTAATATTTTCCGCTAGCGCCCTCTGTGAAGGCTTCCTTCTACAGTTCCTTTAAAAAATGGTTTTCAGCAGGCTATTATGGCTTAACACATGACAAAACCATGCCATCTTGCTTCAATTGATTGTTGCCATGATTGTTGTCATGATTGTTTCCTGAGGGTCCACGATTGAGGATATTCTTTCCAAGACTCATTCACTGGTCTTCGAATACCCGCGACTTGCTTGCCGTGGCTGCTAAAAGCTGGTAGACTAATGTCACAAGGTCCTCTGGGCAAAGTCATACGAGGTGATTAGCAATAGGCCTACTAAAACTAATCGGATGTTCATAATATCATATATGGTTAATCAATCATTCCCACAAAGGAGCCGAAACAGAGAGCTCTCGGTTAATTTGATAGGGTGGGGAGGTGGAACAAAAAAAAAAACAGAATATTATTTGTAATCGTTAGGTAAGGTATTTTTTTGCAGTCCCTCGTCAAATCAGACTGATTTGGTGCCATAGGCAACAATGCTGTCAAGGCCGCTGCTTGCAATACTGGGGCTTGTTATAATCGTTAAACAACTTCACTCGTTTTAGCCAGGCCGTGACTGTAAGCAATGCAGGACTTTTAAAATTCGTAAGCAATGTAGGCATGTCAGAATTCATAAGCAATGCAGACCTGTCAGAATTAATAAGCAATGCAGGCCTGTCAGAATTCATAAGCAATGCAGGCCTGTCAGAATTCATCAGCAATGCAGGCCTGTCAGAATTCATAAGCAATGCAGGCCTGTCAGAATTCATAAGCAATGCAGACCTGTCAGAATTCATAAGCAATGCAGGCCTGTCAGAGTTCATAAGCAATGCAGGCATGTCAGAATTCATGAGCAATGCAGGCATATCAGATTTCGTAACTCACCGATAATATTTTTTTTTATAAAACGGTATGCTTATAATTATGTGATGCATCACCCTTAAAAAAAAATCTACGCCAGTGGTCCTCCAACCTTTTTCTTGCCACGGACCGATCAACCATTGATAATTTCACCGCGACGCCTTTTTGAGGCGGGGGAGGGAGGGTGCGAGGAGAGAGGTGGGCGTTGATTATTTGTCATCCATGTAAAGTCACACAATCCCGAGTGAAACATCTATATGTTACCGGTAAAGTGTGAAATGCCGGTATTCTATAGAATGCCTAGGCAATGTATAGAATGCCTGGTGGTTTTAGGCAAAGTATAAAATTTTTAAATTGTGCATACTTTTCCTAGGCATTCTATACAATGCCTAGGCATTGTATAGAATGACTAGTGTCGTTTTGGCAAAGTATACAATTTATTTTTAATTTGTGCATACTTTTCCATCATGGTTTGCATTCTCATGCATGTCTTCTGCAGAAAGGGCTGTCTCTTGCATTCCTTCATCTCTGTCTATCTGATCTTGTGTTGTTTGTATGCTCTGTATTCTTTTTTCGAGGTCTTCCACTGTTTCCACATCTTGTAAAACATCGTCAGGCAGGGACGACGTTGTGTGGCCTACTTTAGCTTTGCAGCCAAAGAGTGCTTCGTATGGTGCTATTTTAATCCCAGAATGAAAAGCTCTGTGCTTCATGAGTTGGACGAACCGTAACCTCTCACTCCAGCGGCCAGTTTTTCCATCTCGCATCCAAGCACACAACATATTTTCGATGTCCTGGTTAGCTCTTTCGACGCTCCCCTGGCTTTGTGAGTAGCGCGGCTTACCATGAACGATCTTCAAGGTGGGCCAGTACTCCTTTAAGCTGCTTACCACATTGTTTGCAATTTCTCTGCCGTTATCGGACTGTAGAATTGTTGGAGCACCAAGCAAGGTAAATATGTCTACGAGTTGGTATGCACCTTCTTCTGCCCTCTTTGTCTTCAGTGCCCTGAGAACCACGAACTTGGTGAGATGATCTTGATACACCATTATAAACGTGTATTCCCCATCAGGATGGGATTGAAAGTCAATGAGATCGACCTGACAACGGGAGTTGAATTCTGAAAAAAACATTGGCTTGACTACAATGCCTTTTTTGACGCCTTTTTGTTTTTCTGGCAAGGTTCACAAATGTTAACATACAGTTCAATATCATGACGTGTAATGTTCTTATATTTGGGTGATAGTTCTTTCAACATTCTGTCCCGTCCTCAATGACCAATAGCGTCTTTCGACGTTCCCCTGGCTTTGTGAGTAGCGCGGCTTACCATGAACGATCTTCAAGGTGGGCCTAAGCATGCTATAGAATGCCGGATTTCACACTTTGCCGGTAACATATATAAATAATAGTGTTGTGGGTTGTGCGTTAAATCGAAAGTAAAGAGTTAATACAGCAGTATTCCAGTTTAAAACAATTATTGTAATAAAATCATGAAAAATTGGATCTAGAAACCAAAAATAACCTAGCCTACTTATCAAACCTAAGGGGAATATAACTCTATGCAAAGATTTTGCAGGGTACAGCTAGTACTACAGTAAATAAAAAGGGAATAATTTAATGGTTCTTGGGCGGCACAGTAACATTCGATCTTGGGGGGGGGCACTGTTCTGCGCGATCTTTCTTTGCTAGACTAATCGTTTTTATAATCGTAGTCTAATAAACAGCCCCGTAGCTTGAAAAATTCTACAGCAGGGGGCCAGGCCGCCCAGGCATTCTACAGCAGGGGCCAGGCAATAGAAAGGGGGGGGGCAGGTAATACATTTTACTAAGTAGAACAAATAAGCAGAGGGGGGGTCAGACAAAACGCAGGGGGGGGGGCGGCCCCCTGCCCCCCCCCCCCCGCGCAAGCTACGGGCCTGCTAATAAATAATAATATCACGATTCTTCACTTTTGGTTAAACATTTTACTTTTTTATAAAGCAATCAACTCTTGGGCGTGTTTTTGTCTACACATCGTGACAAATACAGGGACCGTTCAATTATTATTTTAATGTCTTTGGAAGGGGTAGGGTGGGGTGGCGAAGTGTGACACGCAATGATAAAAACCCGTTAAAAAGAAAGCCTTTCACCGAAAGGGGTGGAGGTAAAAATCTAGAAGGAAAAAAAAGCGTAATGTGAATGGCTACTTAGTCTGACTTTTGACCTCTCAGTACGTGTATGCCAGGTCGAGGCAGTGGCAGCGACTATAAACATCTTCAGTAAGCCACCGGTTAGCTACACATAACCAGTGACTTAGCATTTACGAGCAGCGTTTGGCAAGTACCGGCCGGTATTTTAAATCATAAGACATTAGTGTTTTCCATCTGAAAATATTACTAATTATTCTTTGAACTAATCACAGATTTTTTTTTTAAAATGACACAGAAATCGTATGTAACAGGTAAGTTGTTATGATAAGAAAACTCGGTGTTTGTGTGTATACTAAATGACTCAGCAGTTTCTGTTGACTTTTTTTATATTATTCGGGAAACTTACCAAATCAATAGTTGTAAATTGTTATTCATTTTAATTTTTATCTAAATTGTTTTAAAATGTTTACTTATTATTAGCTTGTAAATAATTCATTATTTTAAATTAATAGAATTATTTATGTCTACTGTACATCAATGATCCAATCAGTACATTATTCTCATTGATTTATGTCTTGTTTATCTTAAATTAAGGTTCTGCTTTTCCACCTCTAAAACCCGGGACGCTTCGTATTTATAGTATGAGATTTTGTCCCTATGCTGAAAGAGCACGTCTTGTTCTCACTCATAAGAATATTCCGTAAGTAAAACATTAAATTAAAAGTTGTTGTTTTTTTCACACACTACAAAAAGTTTTGCAATAAATATTTATTTTTGTGTGACAATATACATAAATATTCTCTTCGCAGGCTATTATTTGACTGAATAATCTTTTTAACATTCACTGTGTTGTATAGGTTTGAAACAGTCACTATTAACCTTTATTAAACTGCTTTACCATTCATTATGTTATAGGTTTGAAACAGTCAATATTAACCTTTTAAAAAAACCTGAGTGGTACCTTGAAAAAAATCCTAATGGTGCAGTCCCAGCTGTGGAGAAAGATGACAAAATTATTTATGAATCAACTGCAGTTTGTGAATGGCTGGATGACGTCTATCAACAAAACAGACTTCAGCCCAGTGATCCTTACATCAAAGCCTGGGATCGAATTCTTCTAGAGTATTTTGGAAAGGTGTGTATGAGAATATGGAAAATTGTTATTCTAATTAGCTAAATCAATAGTTCCCAGTTCTTGATTCATAAACCACAAATAAAGTTGCCGAGTGTTGTCTCTATGGTTGACAGCTTTTTTATCGGACTAATGTACGATATTTAATTAACAACAAGCCTTTTTATAGTAAATAATAAAGTGAAGTCTATGCATAAAAAAAAAATATAAATCAGTAAAAGCAATTCTTTTTAAATTCTAACTCAAGGTGGGCAAACTTTTTGAGTCACGGTCCACAATGGGCTTATAAATTTGACCTGTGGGCTGGATCAAGAGCAGATAAATGGAGTATGGACATGATATGAATAAAAGGTAAACATCATAACATGAAAGGCTGGTGCTGTGCTTCAGTCAAAAAAGGAGTTGTGGGCAGTGGCCCGATTAAACAGTCGGCAAATCAGGATTTGGTCTGCATGCCGTAGTTTGCCCATGGCTATTCTAACTGCATGCTACTACGTTTTTTTTTTAGCGACAACTTTTGGTATCAACCTGTAACCTCAAAAAAAATGAAGAGAACAAAATATGTGAAATTATGCTTTTCATCTATGGAAGGTACTTTTAAATAAAGTTTTGACTAGTTTTTTTTTTTTATTGAATATAATAACAGGTGACCACTGCCTTTTACGGAATACTTCGAAATCCAGATGAAAGAGAGAACCTTGTTAAAGAACTTCAGAAACATTTCAAATTTTACAATGATATTTTGAGTAAAAGAGGAGGTCCTTATTTTGGAGGTATTTATATTTTATATCAAAACTTCACTTAATTTGTTTAACCTCATAATTTTCACCTTTCTCAATTGTTCTTTAGAGTTTCTTTTTTTTTTTATTTCACATGTCCTTTGCAGCCCCCGTAGCCAAGGGGAGGCACTGGGAGGCCGTGCCCCCCCCCCCCCCCGCTAGGTGTGGAGTGTGGAGTGCCCCCCCCCCACTTAAAAAATGGAAAAAGAGGAAAAGAGGAAAAAATAAAGAAAAAGTAACTCAAATGAGAAGGCGCCCCCTTGCTGGGTATTGGTGCCCCCCTGCTTATTTTGACCTGGCTACAGCCTGGTCCTTTGCACCATGATCTATCTCAAATAATTTAAGAAGCAAAATAAAAGGAGACTATCGCAATAGTTATGCTTTGTTAGAAGAGTTCGCTTGAGCTTGAACTTTTTTTTTCACCTTATTTCCAAATGTAATTTTTTTTTTATTATTTAATTTTATTTAGATCTTCTAAAATAATTTCAGAGGAAATTATATTTTTTAAAAATCTTGCTTTTTTTTTTTTTTGACGACATGGCACGTAACTTAACACTTACCAGTGCCATGCTGTAAAAAATATTTTTCTATGATAATTATAATCTTTTAAAAAAATCTTTTTCAAAGGTAAAAGTCCGTCAATGATTGATTTTTTTCTCTGGCCACACTTTGAAAGATTCCCTGCCCTTGCCACATTCAGTGCCAAAATCGCAGTGGATAAAAATGAATTCCCAAAACTAGCAGCTTGGTGTGATGCTATGGTCCAAGTGCCAGCGGTCAAGACCATTATGTGGGATCCCAAAGTTCACCTCCAGTTCCTCAGTGCCTATGGCTCTGGAAACCCAGATTTTGATATGGGTTTGAATGAGTGATTGAAAGTGAGCTGTGCTGATAGTAATGGCATGACTGGAGACATTTCTGTTTTATTGATAGCTCCAGCTAAAGTGATCAAAAATATTTTTAATTTTTCAGCAAATGGTGATAAAATGTCAATTTTACTTTAGTCTTATATTTTATTTAATTATATTAGGATGCTACGTATATGCTTTTTATATCTTTTTTTTTCACCAAATATACAGATGATAAGCACAAAATGTCAATATACATATATTTTCTTGTCATTTAATTACAATGCAATTTATTAATATATTTTATGTTTAGTAGAATTTTTTTTTGTAATAAAATTTTTATTTATTTGGCAATTCTTTTTGCTTTATTATTAGACTTTGTGCAGTTTATCGGTAGTTAAAATCCTTGATGAAGCAAAAGTAGGAAGCTGGTATTTTTCTTTATTCACTTTTAATAAGAAAATCTTTCATATATTTATTGGCTATTGAATAAATTTAATCAATCAGTTTATACAATAATTAGATGTAGTGTGATATCCCCTATATCTACTCATTGAGATTTATTTAAGCTTTGAAGTCAAGATGTTCACATTAACTGTTTGCATTGCTCTGCCTCTGTGGTATAAACAATGCAACAAGAATATACATGAGCAAGACATATTGATGGTGGTAGTAGTACATTTAAAAAAAAAAAACTTACAGACATTGCGAGAGTATAATTATAAAAGAAAACATTTGAATAATTCTCATTGCCATCAAACTCATAATCTATAATGAATGGAATACTGTTTTTGTTGTAGCCTATGCTGTTTTTTTTTTTTTTTTACATTCTGCAAGTTTGTGTGTGTGTGTGTGCTCAATAAGAAAATGGCCAGTGATAACATTTTAGACAATATTAAACTACAAGTTTTAAGAGGAAACTTTGATAAATCGTTAAAAAAAAATCCTGACTCAATATTTAGTTCTCCTTTTGTTCTGTTGAGTTGTTTCTTATCTCCGTTTGAGTTTGTTATCAACTGATTGTTTGTTTGTTTTAAATCTATTTGAAGAAAGAAAAATGAATTGGTACTAAGGTCTAAATAAAACCACATTATCAGTAGGGGACAGCATTCACACATTCTTAATCGGGCCTTTGCAATTTAGAGATAATAAAACAAATCCAGTTTTATAGACTGATGACAGGCGATTAACAAACTCAAGATGGGCATGGTGGTGGTTGCAAGCAGGGCCTGCATTACGAATTGTGGGGCCCAATTTAACGGATACTTGCGAGGCCCCCTCTGTGGCTGTCCATTATTTATGTAAACATATTTTTGGCGATTTTTACCTTCCCCCCCCCCCCCTGTCAACAACTTGTCAAACTTCCAGAGACCCCCCTTCCCTATAAAATTACGTCAACATTTGATTACCCCCCCCCCCCAAAAAAAAAGGTGGCTTCCAAAATGTTTGTGGCAAAATTAGTAGGAATATAGTTAGTTTAATTAAAATACTGAATGTTAAGCGAGTGTGTAACACAGGAATACAAACTCTGCTTAATTTTCCTATTTATCAAGCAATTATATTAAATTAAAAAAAAAAGTAACATTGTTGACGTCAACTTTTCTTGACCTTCCCCCTTGTCAACAATTGTCAAAAATTTTCTTAACCCCCCTCCCCCCTATTTTGTTGACGTAATTAATGGACAGCCCCTCTTCTAATTTTTTTTTTACAACAATAATAACTATTACTATCTATTATCTAAATGTAAATTGCAGGGCCCAATTTGGAGCAATCGGCTTTAGGCCAGCCCTGCTTGCAAGACATTGGGTCCTCTCATAGAAAGCATGCATGCTCTTTGAATCGATCTTTCAAAATGTAAAAAAAAAAGATCTCGCCAATTAAATTGATTTTATCCGTGGGTCCTTAAAAAAGTACGGTTAATGAGAACTAGTGATATTAAAATGTGGGTGATAATGTGCTTGCCATGCATATCTGCAAAAATGGTGTCACTTTCAATCGATCTTTACATTTTGATATTGGTTCTGACAGCAGATCGATAAAAAAAGCGCATATTTAAAAAGGAACATAAATTAGTATAGGTCCACTAGTATTTCAAGACCCAAAAGATGGGCCTGGGAGGGGGGCACCAGACACCCTAGTCTGCTTATCTATAAAAAAGGCTCTGGATGTGGGGTGCCTCAAACAAAATATTTAACGGCGTCACCTTAAAAAAAAAAAGAATGGATGACTTTTTTTTTTTAATCCTGTACGGCACCCCTTATATTTTGCCCCCCCCCCCGCGCCATATGGCCATTTCTTCGATACCAATCTCATATATTGCACAGCAAATTACTAGAGCATTTTATCAATAGAGTACCAGTGTGCTCGCGTGCTCCATACTTTATATTTTAGTAAAGTGGACCAAGAACTGATCCTTTAGATATCGTGCATACAATCCTTTAGGTATAAAAGCATAAAGTGACAAGCCAATTTACTGGAGTTATCTTTGTGAGGTCTTAGTACTCTAGAACTTTATTTCGTGTGTATATTGGGAGGGGGGTGGATTTTTTTAGAGCATTTTCGATGTATATATCATTTTGTAGGTCTTGGCCTGCCAAGTGTACATCAAAAGTTCATTTCGCGATCTGACCTCTGAGGGCCAAAAAAGGGGGCGTTTTAAGTACCGTTTTTTACTATATAAGCTATATTAATAAAGGAGAGCCCTATATCTCAGCAACCATAAGTCCTAGACCCAGGATGTATATATCATTTTGTAGGTCTTGGCCTGCCAAGTGTACATCAAAATGAAGTGTAGATTGCATCTGTTTCTATAACCTCGACTAATGAAGGGATTGTGTGGTTAGCACAACACCCAGCCGCCTTTACTTTCCCAGGTTAAGTCAGGACTTGGGGGATCCAATTTCACCTGGACAGATTTCTTTGGTTCTCATCGAGGATCCAACTAATGTCAGGTGGTCGTGACCAGGCACGCCGAGAGTGGGGGTCAGGGGGGTCATTGCCAGGGGGCCCGCATCTGTAAGGGGGGCTCGGCCGCCCCGACCATGTCAATTTTTCACGACTCATTGTTTATTAAGGGACCGCAATGATGTCCGTCCCTGGGGCCCTTGTTGGCTCTCGGCGCCCCTGGTTGTGACAAAATATGAATAATTACAGTCATACTTCTCTTTTTGTTTTATAACTCAAAGTTTGTACATTTGTTAAGTAAACTGGGATATCTACATAAACAATTGATGGCGCTTTACACTAGCTTTTCTTTTTGCCGGTATGTCGCGAAAACACCAAAAAACGTTTTTATGGAGGGTTAAGTTCCATCAGCCCAGGCAGGTCCGTAGCGTCCGGGGGGGGGGCGCAGGTGGGCCCCCTGCTTTTTGTCTGGCCCCCTCTGCTTATTTGCTCTACTTAGTAAAATGTATGTCCTGGCCCCCCCTACTATTGCCTGGCCCCTGCTGTAGAATGCCTGGCCCCTGCTGTAGAATGTCTGGCCCCAGCTGTAGAATTTTCACGCTACGGGGCTGAGCCCAGGTCATCGGAACCGATAGCCTGGGTTAAAATGGTGTATCTCTGTAGCATCGGCTTCAGCACAACGCAAAGCCACCAAAATCTTTCCAATCGGGCCCCCGCACTTCCTAAAGGCCGAGCCTGGTTACACAACATGTTTGTGAACTACCGATTGAGTAATCGTACATAAGAGATACACAAACAACATTGTATAAGTACGGTAAAATATTGTCGAGTCACTGTTAGCTAAGCGATAGCGGTTTTATTAACCTTTGACCTAGATAATAAAGAGGAAGTCGGACAAACGTACTACTCTTTCTGTGTTTACCTGGTTTTCGTTGAAACGACAAACACTGGCAGTTGCACGACTGGACGTTGTTCGTAATCATTGCAAGTCGTTAAACATTAAAATGACACAGAAATCATTTGCCAAGGGTAAGTATTGCGCAATAAACGCACACTCCCTAATATTTGTCTACTGCTTTATACCCTATCATGGCCTATCACTGATTTGCACATCATATCAATATGACATTACAGTTCCTTGCCTTAATGAAACTTAGTCTATTATTAAGAGGCCTGATTTTATGCTATGGGCACTAAGTCTTGTTTTTATATCAATTATATGCTGCCATTTACTACTATTAAAGACTGTCGTTATTGATGAGTGTGTGTGTGACCAGAGGCCCTATTTGGAGATATGAGGGGCCCTGGGTAACTGGCAGCAGCCCTGTTGTGAACAACATATTGCAATATTGGCTTTAACTTCCTTCAGTTCTGACATTTGCTGGTACCATTACTCTGATCAAGGCCGGCTTCAGGCTGATTTCTTATAATCAGGCCCCACATTATTTCTAATTCAGTGGTTGCCAACCCTGGTCTAAGATACTGAGCTCTTATTATGCATAGCTAACTAGGCAGCTGCTTAGCCGGCTTAGGTCCCAACAGGCTCTAACAAAGTGCCCCTTCAGTGTTAATACCTGTCATATTTATTGCTATAGAGGCCCAGGCAAGTACTTTTGCCTATGGCCCACAAATATCTGAGAAAGTCTTCAAAAAATCTATCAATGGTTCTGCTAATATATGTTCAATTTGTAAAATATTTGCATTTTGCAATATAGTGTACTGTCAAATTGTTCTCATGGCGCTCTTCACATTAAAATAGCCCTGAGTACATTGCCCTTGTCATTTAGTTACAATTTAATCCAAATGCACATATTCTTTAATATTTTTAATCTTAGCATGGATGATTCATCAAAATCTGGGGCTGAAAATATAACTTTTTAGGTTTGAGCAATCCACAAAATTTAGAATTGTATTGGAACTGGTATTTAAAGGGAAGAATCTATAATTGTATTAAAATTTGTAAAAATGTTGTCAATAATATAATTTAGGTCATGAAGTCCATTTTCTTTATGAATTCCACATGTGGAACTTAACAAAAAAAGAAAGAAGACTTATAAATTATCAAAATATTTTCAGGCTCAGCTTTTCCACCACTGAAACCTGGAGTTCTTCGTCTCTACAATATGAGATTCTGTCCTTATGCTCAAAGAACTCGACTGGTGTTAGAACATAAAAACATTCCGTAAGTTGTTTTTTTTTTTAAAAATTAGCATTCTATTAAATTGTAAAAAAAAAGTAAAGTTCCCTTAGCCCTAACGGGTCATCGAGGCAGATGAAGTATAGAATTCATCTGTTTCTATAACCTCGACGTATGAAGGGATTGTGTGGTTAGCACAAAGCCCAGCCGCCTGTACTTCCCCAACTTAAGTCAGGTACCCATTTAAAGCTGGGTGGACTTGTGGGACGACTTTGCACCAAATTTCACCTGGAAAAATTCCCATGGTTCTCACCGAGGATCGATCCCTGGACTCTCAGGTCAACAGTCGAGTATCTACACCACTCGGCCATCCGTCCCACTATTAAATTGTAAGTTGTTGCTATTTTATACATGCAGACTAACATTTTAAATAATGTTATCAGGTATGAAACTATCAACGTAAACCTTGTGGATAAACCAGAATGGTTTTTTGAGAAAAATCCTCTTGGCCTGGTGCCAACGATAGAACTGGATGACAAAATAATTTATGAGTCAACAGCAACCTGTGAATGGCTGGATGACGTCTATCAACAAAACAGACTTCAGCCCAGTGATCCTTATGTCAAAGCCTGGGACAGAATTCTTTTAGAGTATTTTGGAAAGGTATTAGTCTCAAAATTTCTCATGATTAATTACAAGCTTTACCAAAACTGCATCTGTCACAATCTTTACGAGGGGTGGCCCAAATAAGGTTAATGACGACCTCACTCCATTTTTATATTGATAAAGAGGCACACCAAAATTTGTTTATCAAAATTTAGTGAAAAAAAGTAATTTAAAAAAAAAAACTGGCTCATCAGAAGCGGAACAAAACTCAATGAAAAGCTGCACAAATCATCATCATACCTTTAACAGGTGTGGTCATTGGGAGAACGCATGGCTACCTCAACAGACATATTTCTCCCTGGTCTATAGAATTTATTTCACTACACAAATCATTATTATATACCTTTAACCGGTGTGGTCATTGGGAGAACGCATGGCTACCTCAACAGACATATTTCTCCATAGTTGCCCATCTTGCGTGGCTGTCTTAAGTTCATTCAAAAGCAACTCAATAATGTTTAAACTTATCGCAAAAGTTTTTGAAAGTTGAAGATTCAAGCCATTAATGCAGTATGCATAATTTCTAGTGGACTATCTTAAATATGTTCATTTTATCACTTGATGTCCATTTCATTATTAACATACTATGTGTAGGTAACTCTCCAGCTGTGAAGGAGCTAAGAATAACTTGTGTATATGGTTGCTGTTATTAGCCTCAGGTTTAAGAAATTTTTATAAAACTGGAACATGATATTAGTTATTTCAAAATTTCAACAGTGTTAAGTGTCAATGGCACCAGATGATTCAATAGCACTGTAAAGGGGGTTACAAAAATTAAACCCATTCATACACCCTACTTACTATTACAAATTTGGAAAAGAAAGTGGTTGAGAAATTTTACCAAAACTTTCCTGATATTGTTTTTCTAGCTAATACAGTATAGCTTTTTTTTTTAAAATCTAAAGTTACAATGTTTGTGGGGGTTTTTTTCTGTTCACCCGATTAAACAAAACTAGATGCTTTTTTTTTTCAGCAATTTTTTTTAATAACACTGGCAGTTGCTCGACTGGCAAAATAAGATGTTTAAGTACTATCAGTAGTGTTATCATATAACAGACCATAATTTATTTATTGTCAATGTCTCAATTTATTTTATTACATTTATAGGTCACCACAGCATTCTACAGTTTTGTTAGAAAACCTGATGAGAGGGAAAAGCTTGTAGAGGATTTTCAGAAATATTTTCAGTTTTACAATGATATCCTTGCTAAGCGAGGTGGTCCCTTATTTGGAGGTAAGATATTAATTATTTTTTAAAATTATCAAAGTCACACTATGTTAACAGTATTACAAATAAAAAACAACAACTGAAAGTTCAAGTTCGTTACATATAATGTGATATTAATACATTGAAAATATCTTCATTTTGTACACTAGAAAAGGTTAAATACATGTAAAATTTATTTATATGTAAATTAAATTAATGTAATTATAGGTGATAAACCATCTATGATCGATTTCTTCTTGTGGCCGCATTTTGAGAGAATTCCAGTCATAGCATCAATTAATTCCAGAGTAGGTGTTGATAAAGCCAAGTTCCCTTATTTAGCATCATGGTTTGAAACAATGTACCAAGTTCCTGCTGTCAAGAAAACTGTGTGGGATCTGGAGACTCACTTAAAGTTCTTCAACTCATACACAACAGGAAAGCCAGATTATGATTTGGGTCTTGAGGAGTGAAACAAACAAACAAAAAATCAATACGATAAATTTATTTTTGTCAAGACTCACAGACATTATTAATTTTAATTCATGTGTAAAAACATAGTTTGTCAACACTGTAGACTAAATATCAATTCATGTAATGTTTACTTCTACAAATGTGTTATTTTGTTCATTTATTTTTTATATAAATTAACAATATACAAATTTTATATGAAACTTAATGTTAAATAAACTGTTATGATGATTAAAGAGTCAGTTATTTTAAAAATAATTTTGACTGAAACAGCTTGAATGTAAATAATTAAAGCTTTTTGGAATAGTGAATTGGTTACAACAAATGTAAAGCACACTATATGATCTAATTTTGTCAATAAACTTTATTGAAAAAAAAGTTCTCAAGTATCCTAAAACTTTGCAGAGGAAAAAAAAAAGCAATATTAATCTAAATACGCAATCTGATGTAAATTTCTTGAACAATTTTTATGGGAAAGGAGGTAAAGCGCATTTTTTAGTTTGTTGATCTTACTTTTTTATTAAATTATTTAGGTAGTAAATGTTTGAAGTAGAGCTCTCTAAATATAATTTAATTAGAGTATTAGTTGAAAAGATTGATAATTCACATTCCATCTCATTATTAACCCAGACACATTATTAAAAAAAAACTGCCTAGTGTTAAAATTTTTTTAAGTGCATAATTTAATGAAATATCCCATGTTAAGGATAACAATATATCTCTTTGAACCTGCACATATTTCATTATCGTTCTAGGAAAGTGGCCTTCTACACACTCATAGATCTGTCTGCTCTGACTTGATAATGAGCATAATTTCTGTTTCCCCATCATAATTGTTCATGAGTAATTGTAATAGAAGGTATTTCAGTCTCAAAACTGTTCATTCTGAGTTTCTTTTTTATCTAAAGCCTTTTTTTAAAAAATAAAAACCCAAAAAAATGTCAGAATGAAGAGGGTGGGATATGCTCACATATATGGCTAAGTGAAAGCCTGCTGAACATCCATGATATGCTCACATGTATGGCTAAGTGAAAGCCTGCTGAACATCCATGATATGCTCACATGTATGGCTAAGTGAAAGCCTGCTGAATGTCAATGATATGCTCACATGTATGGCTAAGTGAAAGCCTGCTGAACATCCATGATATGCTCACATGTATTATGATGTATGGCTAAATGAAAGCCTGCTGAACATCCATGATAGTCAAATGATAGTCTGCAGAACATTACTGAATGCACCCAGCCCCAATCAGGAACTTGACATGTTAGGACTGGGAGTTAGTAAGACTAGCTGAGCAATGTGTTCACCTTACAAAATCTGACTAGATCTTTGCTATAGTTTTTTATAGTCCCTAAAGGAGAATAAGTTTATCGCTTAGATCCTAGAAATCATTAACAGGATTTTTTTGTAGCAGATACTGAGATAGGGCAATGACCATAGAGTCACCACAGAAAATACAATGAGAACTTTCACCATGACCTGAAAAATCCTGTAGTTCTTACCAGATATCAAATACAGGACTCTTAACAGTCATTTGCTTATGCACTGAAACATCCATCCCCTACCTTGACTATAGCGGAGAGTGAACTCAGGTTCTCTTTTTCTTGTGGCTCTCCATTTTACTTAAAATTCCATTGAGGTGCAATACAATAGGTTGATGGAGATTGATACATGAATGCTAATGAAACCAGACAATGGAAAAACAAACTTGTTTTTTTAAATAGATGAGATACAGCTATGGAAATGGTGACTGCATATCTGTTTCAAAACTTATTTACTAATGCTGAGTGTGGTTTATAAAGTCATTATTTCAATGACAAGTAATTGCGTGGCTAGCACAACTCCCGGCACCCTTTATTTCCACAACTTTATTTCACCTGGTTCTCATTGAGATTCAAACCAGTGACCCTCAGGTTGACCCTTCAGGCACTCTACATTACTCATCCATCAGTCCCATTCTGAAGTGAGAAGGGCCATAAGAGGACATTACATTTGTGTCAAAACTGTGAAAGTCTTTGAGTAACTGAGTTATAAAACCTCCACTGACCAGCTTGAGAGTTCATAAAAGATAAGTCAACGTTGATTAACATTTAAATAGAAAGAGGGTCACACAGTATACAAATGTCAATTTTATTTTTCATTTAAGAAGTAGATACATGTATGTTTGAATTCATAATGAAAATTGCATCATATCATCAATAATAAAAAGACGTATGTACATATGTACAAAAACATTTATTATCAAATTATATTGTGCAGCATAAAATTTTCATCAAGTCAGCATTAATCATTTGTTTGATCATAGCTGGATTTTTACTTTTCAAATAACAATAGTAAAAAAACTTCACATAAAGATGCTAAATTAGAGTTTATCAATATGATAATAATATTCAACACCAAAATTTTTTTTTTTAACATGAAGCCTTAATTTATAATAACAACCACATACAGTTCGTATGATGAAAATTGACTGCACATTGCATGCAGAATGCAGTCAAAAATATATACTTTACAATTAAAAAATTATTTCACATTGACTACAGAACATATTCAGAATGGATAACTACAATTTCTTGGGGACATGAGCGATGATTGGCTTAGGCCGTGTTTTAAACAAGATTTTTCTCTTTATGATGGCCTGGACATGATAACTTGATGAGTTTGGTGACTGGGAGTGGCCCATCTCACCGTCTTCTGGCACAGCAGAGTTCTCCTTAGCCCCTGAGCATTTTGCAATCACAGCCAATGGTTTTTCAAGGGAAATAACTTTGCCTTGTAGTATGTGATGACCTATGATCAACACAGGGGCATCCTGATTTTTGTGAAAACAAAAATAGCATAAGTTAGGTAGAGTTAAGTTATAAAGAGAAACATACACCAATGGGATGCTGACTTTTGTTGATAATGATTTCGGATATCAAAATCATGAAAATGTTAAGCATGAATGTTTTCCCTCTAATTTTTTAAAACTGTCCAGCAAATGATATTGACAGTGCAAAACTTTAAAGGACATTGAATTTTTCAATATAAATACATGCATAATTTTTTTCTCCAAAGATTTTTTTTATTGCCACTGAAACTTAATGGAAAACTGTAAAAGACAGTCAACTATTTTAGTTTACATTATGTGTATTACATAAATTATGTAAATATTATTGTAACCTTTACACAAATAAACTGATATTTAAAATCTAAAAATGTGATATGCAATTTATCTTTTTAGGACAATGGAAACTATTTTTCATATCTAATTTTTGTTTAACAAAAATAGAGTAATTCCAGTCATTTATGTGGGGGGAAATGCCTTGGATCTTTTTACACTGATAGGTAGAAGTGTAAAATAAAAAATGATAGCAACAGAGACCACTGTAATGTTTAAGTGGGTTTACACTTATTGTTGACAGATTCGACCACTGAGACTGGCGTTCTGCCACTATTTAAAACAGTTCATCTGTGTGGACAGAAAAAAAATAAACAAAAAATGCTCAATAAAAATTTGTTCTGACATTTTTTCTTTTTTGTTTAACAAGGGTTGATGGTGAAAAACAATTAAAATTTTTAAATATTTCAATTATTATCATAAGAACTACAAATCTGAACTAAATTTGTTCAAATGAAATAAAAAGCAGTTGTGATGCTCAGTGGTCAATCTGTTTGCAATTGATGTTATCTCTTACATTCGATAATGTTCACATCGTCATTTTGACGAGTAACAGACATTGACAGAAACTTTTACATTTTTAAAAAATTCCCTGAACCGATGTGGTTGTTGGGGAATGAATGGACACATCAATAGATGTGGTTTCAAATGTCCTTTCTGGGGATTAGAGACTTGATGGCACCCATCTCCTCTACAAGTCAGTGGTGAATATTTTGGCTTTACCAGGTATTGAACCCTGTACCCTTTGCATGTGAGAAGAGTACACTAATGACTCTGCTATCCAGCTGCCAATTTTTAATTAACACTTGCAAAATAATAATACTAAACTTTAAAAATAAAATAAAAAAACAACCAGATTCTAGTTTAAATGATGGAGATGCTGTATGATAGAGTATACAGCCATGAACCTGAATCACCTGCGTTTAAGTCTAGGACTTTACCCTTGCTCGGATGACATCACAAAGTCTACTAAATTTAAGATAGAGTTAGTTAAAGCTGTTGGACATGTGCTAACCATATAATCTACTGGGATTCTAAGGCAACCAGATAAAGACATGAACCCAGGATTCTCAGGTGAGCAGTCAAACTCTACTGCACTGTCATTTCATCACCCAATTAATGTTTACATAAGTAAAATTACCTTATGTGTAAAATGTAAGTCGCCAATAAAATTATTATTTAATGGAACAGGATGCCTTGTTTCCAGGTCACCTTGTAGCTCTACTATTGCCCATTCTTTGCATTCACCTCCATCATTAGGGCTGAAAGTAAAAGAATGAATAATTTTTTTTTATTTATATATGGTATCTTTTATTACATGGTAAATGAGGCTTACTTAAATACTGCCATCAAATGATTAATGTTGAAATGGTGATTAACGTAAATGTTATGTATTTACCATTCTGTCCATTTTCAATATTCATCTAGTTGGTAAATTATGAATCTGCGCTAGAAAGTCTCTTTAGTAAAGAGACTAAATTGCAATTAAATTATGAAAAATTATTGTCCTAACTTCATTTAAATGGTAATGCTTTCCATCATTAATAATTAAAATTACTCTCTAAGAGCCTAGAAAATGAATTTTGCTTAAACACATTTAAGGATAAAATTTTATCTTTTGATGATAATTTCAACATGTGACAATCTGCAGTTTTTTTTGGGGTGATAACAAAAGTATTCCTTTGTCTCATCAATCCACCTATTTCATTGTCCACCCTTTGATACCTGGAGCTTCTTACTCTTGATTTTGCTGCTGGCACCATGGAATTTTTTGTTTACTTTGTGGTATCTTAACTAATATGCTACTATATGCCTAATCATAAACCATGTCAGAAATCTTGTAACATTATTTGTATTTAAAAAAAACCCTGTCTGTTATTATATTCCAGTAGTAGCTAATTGTGAGTTTTTTTTACAGCTTCCGAAGAGCTATTTTCTTTTATTTCTTTACTTTTGTTCATTAATTAAAAAATGTTACATTTATTGTTGTGCAGCTCTTTATAGTACTTTTACTATAAAAGAAAATTAATAGTGCAACCTTAAATATAGGTCTAGGCCCTGTTCTATAAAATATTATGATAAGTCAGTTTTAAGTATAGCTGATTCCTCTAAAATTGTTACATCTGCATTAATATATGTGAATGTTAAATAATGAACTCAGGCCAGATTATTCAAGTATCTGTTCAATGAATGCTTTTTTCACCTTAAAAAAATAGTACTTACAAAAAGTGGTTGTTCATTAAATATTATTAACACTTCTTTTCTTACTTTTTACCCCTTTATTTCACCCAGTCACATTTGGACATACTTCACCTCCCTTCTCCTGAATAATATTATGTTACTTGTAGCTAACCCCACCACCACTGGCGGCGGAGCAGGGGGGGCAACGGCCCCCCCTAAAACTTTAAAGGGGGGGCGGCGCCAGTCTGCCCCCCCTAAAATTTTAACTTATTAAACTTTGTAATTCATTTTAGTTTATATGTATCATTTTCATTTTCATAATTCATTTGATTTATTTCTTAAATTTAATATTTGAAAGAAATGATAATTAATTGACATTTTACAGTAATCACATTATTGAGAGTTGTTGTGGCATATTTTAAAATTAGTTGCAAGTACCCGGCTTTGCCCGGGTTTAAAATAATGTTTTCTGTTTATTTAAGAAGCGTAATTTGACGTTTAATTAAGATTTAAAATAAGACGCGTAAAAAAGGTTTTTTTTTGCATGCAAATTGCAATAAAAGGGTACATTTATCTTAAAGCAATGTGATACACAACATTTTTGGCAGTTCCTCTCTCTCTCCCTCCCCTCCCTCCCTCTTTCCCTCCCTCCCTCCCTCCCCCTTTCTCTCTTCCTCCCTCCCTCTTTACCTCCCACTCTCCATCTCTCTCTCTCTCTTAGGCATGACTGTATCAAAAGATGACAATTCCTATGGATGAAGGAATGGAATGTAATAATATAGTAAGTAATGTGATATTTGGTTCCCCGTACCGATCATATTTATAGTAAGTTAGCTATGTGGGAGAGAAGCTCGTAAAACCTGAAATCGGGGTAAAAGTTTGCCAATTTTCATGTCTTTGATATCCAAAATAATTAATCACAATTAAAGTACCCATTGAGATGGAACGAAACCTGTTTAAGAACATTCCCCATGCAATTTTGTGTACGTGTACCCAGTGGCGCAACCAGCAAAAAATGCTGGGGGTGGGGGGGGGGCTCACATATTGAAAAAAGACAGTTTGACAGTCTTTTTTGTAACTTTATAACGTAAATTATGTATTGATGATTTGGCATGGGGGGGGGGTTGGCTCAAGCCACCCCCTGCCCCCCCCTCCGGTTGTGCCACTGCGTGTATCACATTTCACGTTATTTGGTTGTCTGGATCTTGAGTTTTAAGGGAACAGACAGACAGATAGCAAATGCGTCTTATAAGTATAGAGAAGTACAGGCCCGTAGCCCCCCGTGCATGACCTGAGCCCCCCAGTGCATGATTTGAGCTTTTTGACAAAATTTTAATAATAACGGCTATAAAACATCAATCATTTTGTTCAATAAATCAATAACAATAAAAACTTAAAAGTTTATATTTTGGCAATCATTCAGGCTATTTTTCTTACATATATAGCTTATCTAATTTTTGGGAATAAAAGATTGAATCTTATTGGTATTTGGGGCTTCAACAGCCATGTGTGAGAGCAGTTTCTCAACCCTCACACGAATGCTCACCCCATATCGCAAATCAAAGTTACAAAAGCGTCTAAATAATCTTTTCCTGCTTACATTTGAAAACAGACAATCTGAATGCTGAAACATTTTTAGGTAAATTCAGTGCTAAACCACGACGTTTGCAAATTTGAAAGGTATTATAATATAAGTTCGCAACCAATGCCGACGAGTGTGGGGTCGGGGCAGGGGGGAGCCAATGCCCTGGGGCCCGGCGAGTTTTAGGGACCCTGACTGAGCTGGCCAATCAACTTTTTAAAATATTAATATCAGCACTGGGGCCGTGTCACCCCTGCCCAGGGACCCGAAATTTCTGTCGATGGGCCTGTTCGCAACCTTGTAATAGTTTTGGTATTTTCTGAGGACAACTAGCAACTTAAATAAGTTAATAAAATAGCATTTACTTCTGACTTCATTTTTATACATATGTATAATAAAATAATAAAGTACAAACTCCGTGATTTCTGATTGATGTTATTTAATTTGCAAATTTACTTTTTAGCAGAATTAATTTTATTTTAAATTGAATAATTGCGACTATTGTTGTTGATAGATCTGTTCTTTGTTTTCAATATTTTATAAGAAATATCACACAAATAGCTAAGCTATATTGGTGCATCTTTGTCGTTCTTCCCGGGTTGTAAGTTAAACTAACAGTATAATAATATAAATCAGGTATCTATTATGTAACAATTGTGTAGTAGAACTATTGGTCAATATATTTATAACAGGAATCAGAAATTGCTCAGCCTCAATAAATTTTTTTCATTAAATTATTTTTAACAAAACAGCAACATGCCATGCATTATTGAAACGTAGTTTAAATTATATATTTCTAATTAATAGCTAAACAATCGGTACTAAAATGCACCACTCCAGATATGGAACTGCAAAAAATTTCTTGGGGAGGGGACTCACTGAGATCCCCTCCAAAACCCCTCTTTTCCGTTCGCAAGCTTTCGGCGCTTTGCGCCTCCATTTGCCCCCCGAACATTTCTTCTACCCCACCAGGGGCGGATTTAGGGGGGAGGGGCCTGGGGACATCCCTCCCCCCCGTTATCGCAAGTTTAGGTAATACATCATTAAATTATCGAAATATTTTTTGTTCTAAGACCAATTTTCAACAATGAAAACAGTTTTGCCCCCCGGTCAAAGTTGCCTAGATCCGCCCCTGTGCCCTAGGAACATTTCTTCGGCACCCCCCCGAAAATGACTTCGCCCCCCCCCCCCCAATCCAATATTCCTTGCTACGGGCCTGGAGAAGTATTGCCATCTACCGAATGACGGCAAATGTAATTTTTAAAGAAAATACAATTATTTATTATCTTTTCATAAATTACTTTTTGTTTATTGAGTTTCCGGTTTCATATTCATCATCATTCATGATAATTATCAGTAATTTTCTGATCTAATTTCACTATTAAATTTGTAAACAAACTGACATTACGAATCAGTTGACGACAGAAGTGCTCAATGTTCATTTTTATTTTATTTAATATATTATTTTTTAATAATATCGATTAAATACTTGCTACAGAATTACTATATTCTATTATAGAATTAAGGGGGTAAAATTTGTCTTTCGGTCATATTTTGTCTTGCCCCTCCTTAAATTTTCAAGGGGGGGCGGCGCCCCCCCTTGAATTTTGGCTTGCCCCCCCTTAAAATATTTCGTTCCGCCGCCGGTGCCCACCACCATTCCCCTCTTTCCCAAAAAAATTGACACAAATATCTATTTCATAAGTCTATTCCAATTAAGTTGTTTCAACAATTAAGTTTTCAATTAGATCATTCAGGGTCAGAAAATTAAGAAATGACAATCTTATTGTTTCAAGTAATTCAAGCCATGCCATCAAGGTATTCAAGCTGCTATGATTTCATATTGGAGTTACAGTTCCTGAGTTTGCAAATCCTTTCTTGGTTGTTCTTTTTTAATCAATGTTTGTTAATATAATTGATTAACAATTACCGAGTCCGAGTATTTTTAGTTACACTCAACATTTTATTGCCATTTACATCACAGCCACAGGTAACATGACAAATTACGACACTTAAAAAAAGTAAACATGAAATTTAAAGTCTTAACTGTCTTAAAGTTAAGATTCAATAAACAGTAATTTAAAGAACTATCAATTTATCATGATGCAAATTACTTACATCTCGACTACTATTCTCACCATAATCAATTTATGTTTGGAAGATAAACAGTAAGAATATTTTGCATCTAATGACTAATAATATTGAAAACAATATTATGCTTCTATCGAGATTGAAAACATTATTATTCGCGCTTCCTGTTCGGATTTTGCGTTTAGTTGAAATCGAAAGTAAGTGGATAAAATATCCAATCAGATTTTTCCTTTTTATTATCGGCGAACCTTGAACATGGCGTCTCCCTATGAAAACAACATGTACGATTTTACCCATGCCTTTTAATATATTCACATAAATATTTATGTTATGACAAATCAACAACATTTGTTTTCTAGAGGACTAGATTTTAGAAAAGTAGTGCACATAAAAGATTGTAATATTAAACCAAGATAGTGAGCAAGCACTGAACGACATCTTTAAGATAAGGCTAAAATAAGCAGTTTACTTTTGAACAGACTACACAGTCAAAATATGCTATGTGAGTATGTCCTGATTTCGCTATGACTAAATAAAATAAGCAGATAACTGTAATAAATCAAACTAAAACATTATATTTTTTATGAAAAATAGTATCTTCTACTGGCAATGTGTCTACTATTGAAAATATATTTATTAACATTCATAGCCTAGGAATTATACTATGAGTATGACTAGCTGTACCCTGCAAAGCCTTTGTATAAAGATAGACTATTGTAAAGCCAGTGCCAAACCTAGGGATTTGGGGGCACGGGGGCTTGGCCTCTTTTGGGGCCCCTGCAATTTGACATTCGATACAATGACATGAGATTATGTACTTAATATTTAATGTAAAAAATACGCACTGGCTCCGGATGTACTTCGTATTTTTTTTTTTACGGGATACGTCAACAGAATGAACTCTTATGATTTAAAGTTATTTTATTTTCGTGGGAAATGCAGTTTATATTATGATATTATTACACAATGATGGTGCTCAAAATCGGCAATCGTTTTAACACGTTTAAAGAGTAAACAGAATGAATGAGAACTCTTATTTACTGCAGACGTTGATGACCTCATTTACCGTTAATAATCGGAGATATTTTTTTTCGGGGACCATAAATAGATATTGCTCCACACCCTAATCCTGAAAAAAAAATATGAAAAAAAAAAATTCATTTATTTAAAAATGACGATCAATAGATATTGCTCCACACCCTATCCCTAACCCTGATCCTGAAAAATAAAATCTGAACAAAAAAATTTATCTCTCTCAGAGGAATCGAACCCACACTGTTAGCCAAGTTGGGTCACGGCCAAGCGAACAACCAACATTACTAGCGCGCCACACAAACTAACCCATCATTTAAATGTATAATTAGAAAAAATTGCTCGGCTATGCAATTTCCTGCGAAAAGAAAATAACTTTAAACCATAAGAGTTCATTCTGTTGACGTATCCCGTAAAAAAAATATGAAGTACGTCTTTGACGTATCCGGAGCCAGTGCA